>OY776111.1:347789615-348228293 GCA_963675035.1 Allygus modestus | reverse complement strand
AAACACAAGTAATCAGTTTACATTGAAAGTATTTATGCAAAACAAATTATAGGTTTACTAAATTTTTATTTGTTTACTTACGAGTAGTTCTATTTTATTGTGAGGATGATTAACATATTTTATTTCACATATTTATTAATATACAATAAATAAAAGATGAAGATAAATATGAAGATGAATAAAAGATGATTTATAAGTTCATATTTTTTACTCGACTAATTACTTAAGAGACGTAAAACAACCTACAAACTAAATTTAATTTTACAACAAAATTTGGTTATATATTTGTTTAATGTTTCTCTTAAGGATTGGTATGAATATTTTATTTTACAAATTGTGGATTATTGGACCAAATAAAGTAATTTAGATTCATGATTTAAAAAGTTTAAAAATAACCTTATAGCATAGCAAGAATCTTACAGTGTAAAATAACAATTGTTGAGTATTAGCGAATTTCCCCTATAGGGAAGAAGCTATTACCGTAAGTCTCATGGTAAGACTTAAGCCCGAGACCATGATAACTTTTCATTTTGAGGTCCCCAGATGCCAAAAACACCATTCGTTCAAATTTTTATATATGTATATATATATATATTTATATATATATATATATATTTATATATATATATATATTTATATATATATATGTGTCCGTAAGCACGATAACTCTCGTAAAAAAGATCCGATCTTAATGAAATTTGGTACAAATGTGTAAAGCACCATTTATTTGAACGAGTTTGAAAACCAGACAAATTGTACCATCCGAAGGGGGGTTTTTGGGGGGTTTTGTAGCCCAAAAATGTGTTTTTTGGTGTTTTCACATGTAATTTTCATTTAAATCAAATTTTAATTTTTACCATTGAATTCAACTTAAAAAAACAAACAATTTGGTATTTTTATCATTGCTCTACCTTAATTGGTTACCGAGATATTGAAAGTGCTAAACACAGTACGTTGTCTAATGTTATTCTTATGGAGAAAAAGAAAAATTGTATATCTGGCTTATTTATGAACATAAACTGACGAAATTTGGTATATGGCTTCATCCGGTTGTGGTTTATTGTTTTTTGCACAAAAAAACAATTTTTCGCCTATGGTTCCTGTAGCAGCAAACCTAGCTATTCGGTCCCCATGTTATTCTTATGGAAAATACTTAAAATGTTATATATCGCTTATTTGTGAATATATATGGATGAAACTTGGTATGTGAGTTCACATACATGATTTATATTGATATTTGGATAAAACCCATTATTTATGTGCATTGTTGCAGCAAACCTGCGTACTCATCCCCAATGTTATTCTTATGGAGATTAATTAATATTTAAATATCGCTCGTTTGTGAATATATTTATTATGAATCCTGTTAGTGTTTTAATGTGTTATGTTATATATTAATTGGAAATTCGCTGAGTATGCAGGTTTGCTGCGACGGGGGTATTGTATATACTGTGTGCTACTTTCCCCCACTGACCGGCATGCACTGGTGTTACAGGTCCCACCACCGTCGCTACTCGAGCTAACTCTGGCTCTTCACTGACCAGCACCTGGACGATCACACTGATTACTACCACCATTAGTTTTTTTTTTTTTAAACTCTTTAACTTTATTGTTATTTTCCAATTGAGCGAAATACTTTTATCATTAGGTTTCCATCATGTTGCAATACTCGGTTTATCTGTGATTCTCTCACGGATGTTGTTGGGTGTGTTTGTCCGGGTGAATCAGTGATTTCGGATTCGGAGGTGCCAATATGACTTTCGTCACGTTACCAGATTTCCGTTAGGGGTGGGTGGGGGTCGCTCTAGTCACACCAGCATTGTCAGCGACCAACTGGACATTACGTTTATACTCCTGTCTCTGGTCATATAATTGAATAATCATTCCATCCAGTTTCAATGGTTAATGTGTTTTAAGCCTTCTTTTATAAAATTTTATGAACGATAAAAATTTAACTAACATACTAAGTCATTGAATACCATACTAGTGTTTTTATCGTTATATAATAATTGATACTACCTACTATTTTACCAATTCATTGTTGTCCATTGTTTTATGGTGTTAAATGTACCTTAAACATTCACTAAATGACTCCTACTAACCAAAATCATTGTTGTTTATAATTGGAATATTATAGAAGAGAATTATACTCTTTTAATAAAATATTTGTCTGCGTTTAAATTTTTTTGTCTATGATTCCATGTTTAATATAACAAGTGTACGGTAAATGTTAAATGTATCGTCGATCACACATCATAGGTATGATATTGCCATAATTATTTTACCATTAATGTAAAAGAAATTTTTAATGATTCTATATATTTGTTATACGATAGTAGTTTTGTGTTGAGTCTTGCTCTTTGATTGTTACAGCTAAATTTGAGATTGTAAATATTGTTTATTGGGTTTTCGTTTTCATGTAAATATATCTTAGGTTAAAGCCCATTTTTTGTTTGAAAATTTTTTTAAGGGATGACCATTTAATTTATTCAGAGTAGAAGTGAACTTGATGAATGTCACGATTATTGCTACTGAAAAAGCCTTAAAATAAGTAAAAATAAACTAAACTAAGTACTTAGACTAGCAAAATAAGTACTTTTTTAAACAATTAAATAGTTTTATGTCCATGATATGCCAAGTATATGTACATAGTAGAACAGAATATAAGCCGCTGTATACAATGATGTAGATTTTGACTATTGTGTATGCATAAAATTATAGACCAAATTAGAGTAGTACACTTTTTATTCAACATTTACTACAACAAATATTTATATATAATGGCCTAATAAAATAAGTTTTTTTTCATTGATAACATGCTATTTGAAATTTCAACAGTTTTTATGACATATCAATTAAATCTGGATGAAATTAGTTTAGTTTTATGGATATGCTTGCATAGTGATAAATTATCAATAATATTGTTCTGAAATAAGGATATTTAAATCTCAACATTTGCATACATTGGATGATAGAGATATCTCTAAATCTATAATAATAGAGATAATCTCAAGATTTAGAGAGATAATCTCTAAATTACAGGTTTAGCTTTAGCTAGGTACTTTGTAAGATTGTTCTTGCCTTCATTAAATGTTCTACCATGTTCAGTAGATCTTACATATGATATATGTAGTGTTTTCTTTGCAGATTAAGAAATAATAATGATCTGAAAAGTTTGATAAACATACATTATAAATATAGGTAGTCCTATATATTTGTCTTAAATACTTAAACTTGACAATGGGGTTTATTCAACTGGTAAACCTCTTCAGTGATATATATTCATATTACTTTAAGTACTGTTTTAAGATTAAGTGTAAACTAATGTTTTTTATTGATGTATTTGTAATATACTATATGTAAATAAACATATCTATTTTATTTAAACGTGTTTACTTAAACTGGGAAACCTTTTTCCTTGGTCTATGCATGTACAGTAATATAAACTTGGTACGGTATATTACACTTACAATGGACAAATTCACTTTGTTCATTCATATTTTTGAGTGTGGCAGAAGAATTCAATTTACTCTCTGGGCCTACTCGTTCCACTACTCAAAACTTAGCACATGATTCAGATCCTCTCTTCTGCCTTTATAGCCCAATGAAATGATTAAGTGAGGACTGAAGATGATATTTTACCAATTATTATGTAACAAACATTTTATATCATTAGTAATTTGATATGGATACAGTCCTGATCATTGCACAATACTGATGGGAATGTCTGACTATCCTAAGTCAATCTTAAACTCCTGATGTCTGTTTTTAGCTAAGACCCAGTCACAATCCGGCTTGTCTAAATCATGAGATAAAATAATAAGATAATCCTCTCTTACACTTTCTCCTTCCTTCTACCTTTACCCTTAACATGATCACTGCGTTACAGCAAATTAGTATGTGATTACGGAGGTGCGTTACGAGACCTATGGTTCTTGTTTGGTGTGATGACGCCTGTCCGATACGAGACCTTGAGATCTCGTTGTGCAGACGATCTTTTGCGCATCACAACATTAAAACGAATAGAAACAGAGCACTCTGTGGCGTATTTTGTGAACTAGCACACTGTTGCCAACCTACAGCCTGCTCAGGATTTGAATATGACACAATAGTACGAGGCACCGAGATCTCGTACTGCATATTGACGACAAAAAACACACCAAAACAAACCACAAATAAATTTAGGCTATTGCAATAAACAACTTTTGGCGCAATGTTGTGAACGGAACATACTCAAGAGCTCCAAGCGGTGCTCTGAGCAACTAAGCTGATGTTGTGAGGTCCAGGGGTCTCGTGTCATATAAAAGTAATCATTTATTACTTCAGTGCGTTACGAGATCTGTACGTAGATCCCATTTTTTGTCATGGTTACCAAACGATCCAGCAATCAACAAGCTTTATGGATGGACATATCTTTATATATTATATCTTATTTCTCCATGTAAATTTAGATAGTTATCGACACCGAATCTGAGGGAAAAATATCATATTATGCAAGCGCACCAAATACCTCGTGACGAAGTGAACGCGATAAAGCAAAGAAACATGCAACAAATATTCTTAGTAAAAGAGTTTATTAATTCGATAACTTTCAACGCTTGTTGATGTGGAATGTATAAACCACCCAATATACCTTGCTACTCTTTGCTCATTCAGAGCATCATCCGACTTACTGGACATTATTCAGCTCATGTCGCAGGATCAAGTAGGTATTGATCAATGAACTTGATGTGGTTATAATTTTCAGAAGAAAGGCTTATTGGCTGTTTTGAAATCTGAAGAAATAACTAAATACTTTACATGGACATGCTAAAGAAATAAATATATTTTGACATTTACACTTCTACTTTACCGGTTCATGAATTTGTTTTCAATATGACCCTCTTTTATCAAGAATTAGTACTCATGTTCTGCTCAAAAACTAACCTTTCTAGAACCACTTCACAAAGACAGAAAAGATTACTGTCCAATAAAGGACCAGCAATAAAAAGTGACAACAAAGAGCTAGTAGCGTTTGTGTGTTTTCAATTGTGAAAGCTTCTGGGTATTGATTTCATTGTGCCAACGACAAAGACATAAAGTTTGAAACCTAGTTCTTGGTTAGGGTTTTATAAATTATGAAAATGTTGTGAGAGTTATGTAGGTAACTATAGTGTATACAGAGTGTGATATTTAGAGAATTAAAACCAGATTTACGGTTTAGTATTTTCATCTGTAGTTGAAAATAATTATGATAGTATATCTTTATTTTTATCTAATAAAAAACTATAAGAACTAAACAATTTATTATTACACCACTACTACTATAAGTTGAAAATACAAACCTACCCCAGCAGCACACATCTTTGGGCCATCGTCGGCATTGTAGGATATGGTAGGAAATGGTCGGTTGGCATTAACGCGGTTGGGCCAACTAACCAATCGTTGGCTAGCCCACGTTGGCAAATCCAACCATAGCCGACATTGGGCCATCAAACGTTATTGTTGGCAAATCCTACCATTATATTATTATTAATTATATATTCATATATATATATATATATATATATATATATATATATATATATATATATATATATATATATATATATATTATTGGTTTACCGAACAATTAAAATTGGAGAAATCATGCTTTTTAAAATTAAAATAAGCATTAAAATCAAATATATAAACTGTTGGCATTTTGTTGGGTATAGGTCGGCATTGTTGGATAATAGTTGGTTAATCCATCAATGGGCCAACCTCGTACCAACCATTGGCGTACCATTTTCCTACGTTGGCCCAACGATTTGTGCTGATGGGGTATAAATTAACATTATATTTTTATTATTATAATTATATTAAATATATATTAATTTCCTCGTAGTTTTTCATATTTTATAGATACATAAACCAAATTAATTTGTTCCTAATTTTATTACAGTGAATTTTGCTCGACTAGATTCACGTAGAAGAATAAAACAAGAACTATCCAATCTTAGAAGAATAAAACATAATAGTATATAGGCCAGTACAAGTCGTGCAGGTACAGACCATTGGTAATTTCTATATCTCAGTACATCCTTCAATTCTCGTAAGTCAGATTGGCTGTGCGGGTTAAGGCGAGTGTTCAGTATCTCAAACATTGTAGGTTTGAGACCCGACCGTGACTCAATATTTTTGCAACTAAATTCCTTTTTTAAAATTTCTATAATTGGTTTACTAAACAATTCAATTAGATAAATCATGATTTTTAAAATTAAAATAAGCATTTAAAAAAAAATTATAAACTGTTGGCATTTTGTTGGGTATTGGTTGGCATTGTTGGATAATGGTTGGTTAATCCATCAATGGGCCAACCTCGCATGCCACCGTTGGCCTACCATTTCCGCCGACCATTTTCCAACGTTGGCCCAACGATTTGTGCTGATGGGGTAGAGTTGACCATGCTACTACTTCAGAGAGTAGCAGATCATTTCTAGATCCTGTCCTGGGAAGTAGTTGGAGGAGGTCCGGAACAAGAGGTAGAACCAGCAAGTGTTACAGCCGGAATGCAGAGCGAAGTCAGTTAATCCAATACTCCCAAAGGAAATATAGAGAAACAAGTACAACAAACAAATTATAATGGCTGAATCATACGGCTTGTGTTTGAGTCATGACTTGTGTTAGTTTGCAATACATAGGAAAGATTTATCCTTTGGTTACAACATTAAACAAAATAATTTATGCCTTATCCATCCTCAAAATGTGATTTTTTTAATTTTCTACCACTTATCTCTCTTTAAACATAAGAGAAAGTAATGTTTTGTCAACATTTTTGAATTTAAGTTATATGTGGCAATATTAGTTTTGATTCTTACTGATCCCAATAAAGTGATTTTTCGCATGATGTCGATCTGTGACGACTGTACTGTGAACAATATATATGTCCATCTGGATATGTACAGACCTTAACACCAAACATCAATAGGTTGATTGACCGATTGTTATTAGTGAATTTCCTATGGAAAGTGAACTATTAGCATGACCCGCACGGTGAAACTTAAGCCCGGGACCACCGTAGAAGTTCCTAACTTGACCCCCTGAACACGTTTTTGAGGGGTCGTCCAAAATGTTATATATATATATATATATATATATATATATATATATATATATATATATATATATATATATATAGTGAGAGAGAGACACACATATATATATATATATATATATATATGTTTGCACTCTAGCGGCACATTTTTTATCCGATTTAATTCAAATTTGGTAGGGACGTTCAGAAACTTCCTTTCTGTAATCAGTTGGACAAGTTCGTTGGGGAAAACAATCGGAAAACTCTAAACCCCTTTTTTGGGGATTAATCTTTCAAATTTCGAGTTTTTGGGCCCAAAAAGGGTCAGAAAAGCCTCGTATTAAATTAAAAAAATTAATTTAATTCGTTCGTATTTAATTTTTTAGCCTCGTAATTAATGCATGTAAAAGATGGGAATTAGTGAGGCGAAAGTTTTAAGCCCTTTTGCATCATTCTAGCATACATATTTCCCAAGTTATTAAAGAAAATGTGTTTCGACTAAACACAGTACACGTTGTCTTATGGGGGTTTTACACTAGAAAAGCCTGTTATTCCTTTGTTAGAGTACTTTTATCATCCCTAGCAACCTCACGCCTACTTTTAAGCCTGTCTGGACCTTCTCCTAAAATTATAATGCGCACAATTGTATTCCCAGCTTTGCAGGTAAATTAAACCAGGAACATCAGAACAGCCAAAAAATCACTGTTTTCAGATTTTAATAAAAATTGAAATAAATGTATGTTTTTTCACTGATTTTGAGTTTTAAAAGTTTTCAAGTGGAAATTCACTTCCCTCACGTCAGCGAGCTGCGTGCAAACTCGTTTCATCTGGTATACAGTTAGTAATCCAAGGTATCTCCAGACATTTTTCACCTTTTACATTTTTGATTTTGAAGGGTCACTGTCACTAGACCCCCAAAACAATTTCCAAAAATATGGAAAATTCAAGTTTAAAAAACAGCCCTATTGATTTTTATTAAGATTAATTTAGTGGTTCAGAGTGCTTCAGATCCTTAAAAAAACAACACCATCTGCATATTTGGAAAATTCAGGATCAGAATTTACAGAGCTTAAAGCTTCCACTTTTTTTAAATTTTACACGAAACCATTTACTTTTAATTGAATGTACTCATTTCCATTTAAAAGAGCTCAACAAACTAAATAATGTTGTGTCCGGAGTTTTTAATCTATGACCAATGATACTGGGGAAAGATCAAATATTCAACAAGCTGTAAACACAGGACGTTGTTCAATGTTACTCTTTTGAAGATAAATAAATTAACATTACTCTCGTACTTTATTATCGATATCATTAAAACTGAAACTTGGTAAATGGTTAAGCTAACACTGATCAATAGAGGATATTCAGAATATGTTGCCTCCTAATCCTGGGGGAGGGGCGTGGGAGGTAGAAAATGTTCCCCCTACTATAATGCCTCCAATAAATGAATTTGGGTGAATATTTCTGGAAAAATAGTTTACTATAACAATTTCTGTGAAGACTAATGTTCTTAGTTATATTTTATGTGTAGCATTTATTATCTAGCTCACTATGCGAAGTTGTCACTTTCACAAAAATTGAGGATATTCATAACTGCTTAGGTTGTCGCACGTAAAGTGTCTCAAGCAGATTGGAGGCGAACCACTTAACCCATAAAGATGAAATAAAACTAGTACCCACTAAATTGACCCCAAGGAATAATATAAAAATTTGTTTAGCTTCTTTAAAATACAGAGTGTTCCAAAAAATGAGGGTCACTAGTTCTAGTCACTAATCTCGGAATTGTCAAATGTAAACATATGTTATCAAATCAAATCAAATCAAATCAAAATTCTTTATTCAGAAAAGCATATACAGTAATACAATGAACAAGTCATGAATATGTACAGATAACATAAACAACATAAGCCTTATAAATCTATTGTCTTAATTTATCTATTATTAAAAATATTGTCCAATGAGTAAAAAGCTTCCTTTACTAGGTATTTTTTTAACAATTTAAGAAACTTGCAGATGTTACTCTCATCTTTTAAAGATTTAGGCAAACAGTCAAAGAATTTAATCCCTTTATAGGAAGGTTTCATTTTAAATATTTCTAGTCTGTGTTTCTCGACATATCTTTGAGATCGTGTATTGTCTTCTATTTTCTGTTAAAATGCTATTTGTTTTAACATATTTTATCGTCTCATAAATATACAGACCATAAACTGTTAATATATCTAATTCAGAAAAAATATGTTTTACAGAATCGTTACTTTTTAGATTAAATATGATACGTAATGCCCTTTTCTGTTGAATTAAAATTTTGTTCATGTTTTTCTTGGTGGTTGCTCCATATATACTAATTCCGTAAGCTATATGCGATGAATTAAAGCAAAATATATAGATTTTAATGAATCAGTGTTGCATTGCTTTGCCATACGTCTTAAGGCATATAGACCACTCAAAGTTTTACACAGTATATGATCAACATGTTTGTCCCATCTCAAATTTTTGTCAATAATCAAACCTAGAAATGTTGTGTCTTGTACTTGATCTATTAATTCGTTCTCATCAATGAAAATACTTGGGTTCGGTCTATTTTTTGCCTGATTAGTCAAAAATGAAATGAAGCTTGATTTGTCAGAATTTAAAAGGAGATTTTTACTATTTAAAAATTCTTTGATCAGTGACAAGCCAATATGAGATGAAACTTCTACTGTCTCTTCAGTTTTCCCGGAAATGACTATATTTGTATCGTCCGCATAAAGACAAATGGAACTGTTTACTCCCCAAATTAGACTTGGTAAACCCTTGAGATAGCAAAGAAAAAGCAAAGGGCCAAGTATAGATCCCTGAGGTACACCAAAATGGATCGGTAATGCCTGGGATCTACATACTTCTTTATATCTAAACTTTAAGTGTTCTTTATAAAAATTAATTTCTACAAACTGTTTTCTCCCAAAGAGGTATGATTTAAACCATGCCAATTCAATATCTCTTACTCCTAAAATAAAAAGAACATCCACCAATTATGTTATACACCAATTTAAAGCTCTACAACAGACGAACATTTTGGTAAAAACATAACTCACTTATCTTTATCTTTGTTTCTAAATGTCAAAAAACATGAGGGCTCATCAGTGGCACAATTAAGAAAACTCATTAGGCATAAATGAAATTTATTATTATTTTTCTATAATACAAAGATACATGATTTTTATAGTCCGCTGTTAAGAATTGGCAATCTATATTTAAAATTAAACGAGAGAGTTAAGTGTTTGGGAATTCATTTCCGTTTAGTAACCTGAAGTGGTTTGAATATGTTGATCATGTTGTGAATGGGTTAACCGGTAGTTTGTTGCCTGTGGTGCATAGACTTCAAAACATTGTTAGAAGAGATATTCTAATGAAAGTTTTTTTATGGTTGCTTTCACAGTGTACACTCAGCTATGGGATTACCTTTTGGGAAACTTGTACAGAGCGGAAGAGAATATTTTAACTTCAAAACAGAATAATTAGTAAAGCCTATTATTCGGTGCTTGGAGCACTCAATTAAACCACTGTTTCAAAACTTATAGATACTATGTCATCAGTATGTATGTATCTTGGAATCTGCTAGCATCGCCCTAAAACTTTCTGAGCTGAGTTTTTCAAAACAAACTCTGAAATTTACAGATACAACACCAGACAGAAGAATAATGTCCTCGTGAACAGATATGGGACAGCCCTGGCCCAGTCTGGTTATCTGTATTTTGTTGTACTTCAAGTTTACAACTAGCTACAGTGGAGATAAAATAAGTTGCAACAGCCTAATAACTTTCAAGAAAAAACATCTCTTGGAAAAGGCTTATTCAGTAGAGGAATACCGGGATGTATGTTGATTGGAATTTGAATAGGAAAAAGGTTAGGTCTATTATATGTGTAGTGGTTGAGACAATTCAGAGTTTTATACAAATAACAATCTTTTTCACAAAAATGGCAGCCATTTTGAAACGCATATAGATCAGTGGCGGATTTTAGCAATTGCCGCCTAAGGGCTATTAGGAAATTTGCCGCCCCCCCTCAAATAATCTTTGTCCTTTTCGCCGCCCAGGTTTACCCACAAGTTATATATCTTGATTGGTTATTTTGTGATAGTATCTAAAGAAGTTACGAATTAACTGAATGAATATGTTTAAGAAATTTCTGTTATTTCCCACAAAGCACAAGGTTGTCCCCAGGACATCCCAAGGACTTCACAGTGTGATATGCAGGATATCCCAGGATCATCCCTATCTCATCCCATGATATCCTCAAGATACCCTCAGGATGTCCCCAGGACACAAAAATGTCCTCTCCCCACGACATCCTGGGCACATCCTTCAGGATGACCATGGGATGTTCCTTCGACCTAATCAGGACATGATAATGAAAGCCATAGGACATCCCCAGGATGTCCCACAGGATTATCTGGGGATATCCTCAGACCACAAAAGGATATTGTATTTTGAAGCCCTAGGACATACCCAGGATGTACCTCAGGATGTTCTGGGGACATCCCTCGGTCCACAAAGGGATATTGTACTCTGAAGCCCTAGGAAATCCCCAGGATGTCCCACAGGATTTACTGGAGTCATGCCTTTGACATGTATTGAAAGGTGTCCCATTATTCTATCAGTATGAATACCATAACCCCACAGATATCCCTGCCTCCCCATGATAATTCTTGGTCATCCTTAGGAGGCCCTATGGTTCCTAGCAATAGGTAGTGCATATCCAAAAGCCATATGGCCTCCTAAGGATGATCGTTACCTTATCATAGTATTCTAACATACCTAATTGAAATTGAATTGTACTAATTGAAAGCGGGTTTCAAGATATGAATTTAAAAGATTAAGAGACCTTTCAACTACACCATAAAAAGCTAATTTTTTTATCAGAATTTCATGAGAAACAAAATCAAAATCCTTAGTTAAATCAATTAATGTAGCACAAGTATTAATTTTGGTGTCACAACCTTCAAAAATATCTGAAATGAGACTTTCCAAGGCCTTAACTGTTGATAAATTTGATCTAAAACCACACTGACTTTCACGAAATAAGTTATTTGTTTCAAAGTATGAATATATTTGTTGATGAAGACAGTGTTCAAAAATGTTAGAAAGGATTGGAATGAGAGATATTGGTCTGTAGTTGTTTGGATCTGTTTTAGTACTTTTTTTGAAAATTGGTATTGTGACTGTTACTTTAAGGCATTCTGGAAATGTTTCTTGTTGAATCATCAAATTGTATAAAATATAAAGTGGATTAACTAAAAGAGGGCCTATCTTTTTTATAATAAAATTGGAGAAACCATAATATCCGCCTTCAGCCTTAGAATTACTAAGCTTGTTAAATGATTCAATAACGTTCAATTGGGAAATGGTTGACCATTGAAATTTTGTATCAACCTTTTTTGAGGCCGGGAGAAGAGCTATTGGGTCCCTTGTACTTTTATTACTTACGGTTACACAAGCAGCATTTACAAAGCTGTGATTCAATGCATTTAAATTAATTGGAACATCATTTTCCTTTTTGGATTTTTCCAAGCTGCCCTGCCTTTGTTCTTTGAGTTCGCAATGTACTCATCATTCATTTTGCACTTTGCCAACTTTATTTCATGGTTGTAACTAAATCTTAATTGTAAATATTTTATTCTATTTTTCTCTCTTAAGTGGGATCTGTCTTTATAAATAAGAAGCAATATTCTTATCCTTTGGAGGTGTTCAGAGTACCAATTTGAGCTATGTTGAGGTTTACGCTTGATACAGTCTTTTCATTCCTTTTTAACAACAGTTGGACAGTTTTATTCAAAAATCGTTTCTAAACAATCAATAAAAACATTAAAACAATCACTGATATTACCTTGAAAGAGAGACAACAAACAGGCCAGTCAACAACACTAAAAGCATTTTGAAACGAGCTAATAGCTCTATCGCTAAGTACTCGAATTGTTAATCTTCAGCCATAATCCATCTTGATCAGAAAATCCCAGTTTTATACCATCCAAATTAAAATCTCTGGTCATATTACTAATAATATTGTCTAGACAGGCTTCAAGTCTCGTAGGTTTTGTATAAAGACAACAACAGTTAAATGACTTTAACATATTTAAAAATTCATTAAAATTTTGTTATTTTCTCTTATGTCAAAGTTTATATCTCCCGCAACAATTACATTATAATTCTTATTTTTAGACAGCTCTAATAACAAGTATTCCATTTTTTTAATTTTAAACCCACCAAGCGAGTCTTTGCGAACGTGTTTTGTTGAAAAAGGCCAAGACGCAAACTGTCATATGAACGAATACCCCTGTTGCAGCAAACCTGCATAATTAGCGAATTTCAAATGGTACTTCACTACCTCACGAAGCCACTTACCAACTGTCATAAAAGCATATTCATAAATAAGCGAGATATGACTTGTTATTTATTTCCCATAAAAAAAACATTATGACTGAGTATGAAGGTTTGCTGCATCAAGGACCAAATAAAATCGGGTTTTTTGCAAATACCAATGGATCATGATTAGATAAAGCAACATACCAAGTTTTACCAATTTATGTTCATAAAAAAACAAGATATCACAAGTTTCTTATACTCCATAAGAATAACATTATAGCTGCTGAGTACGCAGGTTTGCTGCCATGGGAACCACGAAAAATGGATTTGTTATACAAATATCAGTAAAACCCAACCATATGAAGCCATTCTCCAAGTTTCATTAATATATGTTCATGAATAAGAATGTTTTATTGTCGATCAGTACAAATACAGGTTATGGACAATGTCAATACATCGAGTTTTATAAAAATAAACGAGATCGCAAGCAGCACTCTGACGTGTGGGAAGTGAATTTCCACATTAAAACCTTAAAACGATCAAATAAAGGGTTTAAACCAACACTGGTTACATTTTTTTTTAAATTGAAAAATTTTGTCTTTTGGCTGTTTTGATGCTCCTGGTTATATTAAATTCACTAATATGATGCCAATGTTGTACATTATAAAGTTAGGAGGTATTTTCGGGATAAAAAGTTGGTATGGGGGTGATAAAACGATATTAAGATAAGAAAAACAGCCTTTTCCAGTGTAAAATCCCCATAAGACAACATACTCTATTTTGACAATTAACATTTTCTTTAATAACTCGGTAAGTACTTGTGCTAGAATGATGAGGGAGGGCTTAAAATCTTTGGCTTTTTAGGTAGGATAAGTTAATTTGCAATGAGTTAATTTGGGGCTTTTTTTACCCTTTTTGGGCCCAAAAACTCAATATTTGAAAACTTAAAAACCCCAAAAAAGGGGGTTAGTTTTCCGATTGTTTTGCCCAACGAACTTGTCCAACTGATTATAAAAAGGAATGTCTCTACCAAATTTGAAGTAAATCGGATAAAAATTACGACGACTAGAGTGTGAATACATATATATATATATATATATATATACATTATTATTTTATATGTATATATATATATATATATATATATATATATATATATATATATATATATATATATATATATATACATACATACATTTTTTAGGGACCCCTCAAAACGTGTTCAGGGGGTCACGTTAGGAACTTCTATGGTGGTCCCGGGCTTAAGTCTCACCGTGCGGGTCATGCTAATAGTTCACTTTTCCATAGGAAATTCACTAAAATGCAGAAACAATAATGTAGCAAGTATTAAATCCGTGCATCTTCTTATTGTTAAAGGGGAAATTCGCTAAAAATATGTCATAACGTACAGTAATTAAAACATGAATATAATTGTGATTTTAAGTTTTAACATTATTGTAAATTATTTTAGTCTTACAAGTTACCTTCTCATCCTTTATTCCTTTGAAATTGATTTAATGTTCAAATTGCCAAAGCCAAACACTAAAAATTATAACATAATATAGTATTTTTTATGTCAAATTTGAATTGTTTTAAAATTTCAAAAGAAAAGATATTGATTCCTAGTGACATTTTGTTATGAATGTTATTATATGTTGTATATGTCAGAAAGAAATTGCACGTTAAGTTTGAAAACTTGTTTAAAAGTAAAGTAAACACAATTTTTGAGCACAGTCTTTTTGGTGTGTGAATTGGCTTTGTAAATTAGTTGTGACAAATTAAGTAACTTACAGTTAGTTACATCCTTTTAAATGGAAAACGGACTTAATAGGCCTTTTAGGAAGTTAGTTTAGTTGTTTTTTTAGACGTTAATTGTATAAGATATTAAAAAAAAACTCTCTAAGCCCATTAAGAAACACTAGTTGTCCTGTTGCTCGAATTCGAGCAAGTTTGTACCCAACGAAAGGTTACTTCAGCTGTAAACAAAAATTACTGAACATCTGATATTAAAATGGATGATAACAACGTACTTTCAATCAACACATAGTTTAGACTTCCGTCGACGGATAGTGCCACTGTTCCGAAAATTCAGCCCATCACTGGATGATGCCCTTTCTTTAAATCCTGAGACGTATTGGCAAATCTACGTAAAAATACATTTAATTTGACACCTCAAACGTTAAAATCCGTCCAGCCGTTATCGAGTTATGACTGTGAAGAAAAAAAACCATAGCGGGGGAAAATGGGGTCCTAAATTGAATGTGAAATCTTCAGGCGGCTGTTGGAGAGCACACTTAAACCCAACACGGAAGGGTGCTTGCTGTATTCAGCTATCAACGACAATAGTATTATTTGTATTTCGTTCGCGTCTACCAGTTAAAGTTCGTCGGCCTCCTCCTCTTGGCCGTCCTGGTCGACGTCTTATAGTCTCTATTATGTCGAACGTTTTTTTGGTTATGTTTTGATTTTGTGCAAATAAAAACTGGTGTTTTGTTGCCAGCTGTACGTTCAATAACCATTTTTCAGGGTCAGATTTTATTTGTTTAACCACTTCCTTAAATAAACAGCTGATTTCTCGATCGTTGGTTTGTAACTGCATATTATGTCTATGGGGAAAATCGCGACTTTGACCCCATATTTTCCCATGTCCACGGTGACTTTTATAAATTTTTTTAATTGATGGCAAAACTACATGCTAAGACCTTTCTAACGACACCTTGGACATGGTGATCGGTAGCACCACTGCTCCAAAACAATTATGACAAAAATATGCCTAGCGTATTAAAAATATAGATAACTCTTTTAGGTGTAAACCGATATTATTAAAGAGTTTTGTATTGATAGGCATAAACATACCTCGCCATTTAATTCACGTTAATCTTACAATTTCTTGACAAAATAATGGATTTATCAAGATGAAGTAGCCTACACTTTTCAATTCCATTTGTTTGAGTGAGGTATTGAGTTATGAAACCCTTAATCCTATTCCATGAAAGTGGAATGAAGTTTTCAAGTGATCCAGGAACATCTCAGCAAGAGGATTTACTTATCTGTTAAAAGTTTCCTTGACCTCAAGCGCAAACTTCCCTTCTGAAATTCAAAGTAAGTTTTTAAATTTGTCGATTACATATTACGACAGTCAATATTTAACGAGTTAATCATAAAATTGTTCATAACAACAAAGTAAATAAACGGAATCAGAAAACTGTACATACCTTATCTAATTTAGACCTAGTTTAATCAAAAGACTCATTTTATATTTATTGAATATGGATTATGAAGTTTGGTAGCATGTATATACAATCATAGTGAATAATTATATATTTTTCATTCCAAATAAGAATAACAATGGACAACGTTTACTTACGTGATTATAGTTGACACGCGTATATAGACCATCCTATATTTGTCATTTCAGTTAAATGAGACGCAAAATATATTTTTGTAGAAATAATTTTATAATGTACTCAATAAACATATTTTTTAAATAAATTAAATATTGTATTTTATTAATTCGAAGGTTTTAGTTAAAGTAAGCTTATACAGTAGCATGTATAGGCAAGAAGGCAAACGTTTTCTCCTTATAAAAGAGTAAAGTAGCAATTTTAAGGTAACTAATTGTATTGTCTATAGAAACAATTTTTACTCATTATATATTTATTAAAAGTGCAACATAGCTCTGTTCTTCAGAATTAGAATCAGAAACACAGATGAGGTTAATTTTTATAAGACAAGTCTCTTTTATTTATTTACGTGCTAGGCCTATAACACAGTAATAAACTCAATAATTGCGTTATAGCAGTGTAAACTTACTTTAAAAATAAATTAATAATAAACTATTTGAGAACATGAGGTTTACTTTTCTGATGACAAAACGCAAACAATAACAAAAGTACAGAAATCATAATATTAAAGAGCAGCTGATATATTTTAAACCATATGATTTTTACTAACAAAGCTATAAGCTTCGAGATTTCTTTAACTTCTTATAAACCAGAAGTTTCTTCGGTATAGCATGTCTTCAGTCTTCATTACTGCAGATCTAGGTTGAGGTCCAACGTTTTAAAATATATCAGCTGTTCTTTAATATTATGAGTTTTGTACTTTTGTTATTATTTATGTTTTGTCATCTCAGTCAGAAAAGTAAATCTCATGTTCTCAAAAAGTTCATTCTTAATTTATTTTTAAAGTTAATTTACATGGTGCCGAAACCCGGGATGATACGTTGCTCCCTGTTTCCTTCTTTTGTAGTGCTACCTTCATTTTCACATTCACTCGGTCCACTCCCATAAATGATAGATTGTCTTGTAGCGAATTTCCCCTATAGTGAAGAAGCTATTACCGTAGGTCTCCTGATGAGACTTAAGCCCGAGACCATGATTACTTTTTGTTTTGAGGTCCCCAGAAGCCAAAAACACTATTCGTTAAAATTTATATATATGTGTCCGTGAATGCGATAACTTGAGTAAAAAACGTCTGATTTCAATGAAATTTGGCTCAAATGTGTAAAGTGACATTTATGATTTTTAGTTCAAAAACCAGAAAAATCGGTCCATGGGAAGGAGGGTTTATGGGGGTTTCAAATTTTCCAAAAATCAGTTTTTTGCATTTTTCACCCTAAAATTTTTAAAACAGTTAATTTTGGTTTTAACCATGTTATAGAGCTTAAAAAACAAATAATATAGTATTTTGAATTATTAACCTAGGTCAAGTGGTTGCGGAAAAAATCCAAAAACCTGCTCATAAAAATATTTTGCGCCTCGCCTATACAGTGCAATAAATTACTTTGGTGGCAAAATCTTTTGTTCCCATCCGATTACCTCCCCTGATGAAACCTGATGAAACCTCTATTTTACAGGTAATGACAACGGCCACCGCAGAACGACGGTTTTCTGACAATCATTGACTATGTGTACATTAATGTAAATAAAGAAATAGTTGGAATTAAGTCTACTATCTTGCACATGTTATTTTTATTCGATGTGCATTATTGTAAATAAAGAAATAAAAATAAAAGTTAGAAATCTTGCACAGGTTTCATTCGAGAGTTTTCATTCGATATATTTATCGGATGAAAACTATCAAATCAAACCTTTGCAGGATTTCTTTTTTAAAACATCCTCAGGATCACCTTGAACTAACCTTACTCACATGACGTCACTAATACTTCGCCAACTACGTCACCAACTACGTTACAGCTACGTCACAAAAAGTCACGTGACTGGAAGCTGTCAATCAAATGAGCCAGAAGTCTCATCTCCCCACTACTTAAATTTAGATTGACTTACGCAACAGCATCAAACTTGTTTAAGTGGGTCCTACATATTAAATAATAAGAGTCATCTAATTTTTAATTGATTTATATTGCAAGATGCGTGATATTTGTTCTAAATTGCGCCGTGATTCAATTAAATAATAACTACTAAATCAGCAAAGAATAGACAATTGTTATGTTGTTTACAATAGCTTTTAATATACAATAAAAACTTTTAAAATGTACTTACAACTTGCATCAGATAATTTGCTTTGCTTTAAAATTTGAAATGTATTTATTTTACAGTATAAATTTTTGTATAGTACACTGCATTCCCCATATAGACGGCTCGCGCGAACCTCTGTTATAACGTGTGTTCTGCGGAATAAAGTGCTCCCTTGCAAGTGCATTATTTTAAGGTACATTTCCAGGACTAAAACACTATTGTTACTGACTTTATGCAATCTCTATACCTTCCACTATAATAGCTCATTTACATATTCAAGTAATATATACATAACAACATTGAACGTCAACTTCCTCAGAGTTAAGTCCTTTGTAATTTGGAATAAGGTAATATTGGTGTAAGGTAATTGAAACCTGTAAACATGTTATAATTCTTACCCCACGGGCTGTGGACCCGGCTAGCCGCGGCCCAGGCAGATTTTGTACCCGATTGTTGCTAGGCAAGTTTTATTTATGGCCCCAAGTCTAACCCTAGTCTACCGGTATTGTACCCGATTGTCACTATACCCGATTGTCGCGGAACCAGAAAATTAAAATTTGAAAATTTTGTTTTTTTTGTCTTTGAAATTATGAATAACAACTTAATTTACTTTCCACCATTTGATGTGGAAAATTACTATAAATTATAAACTGAAATCATAGTTTTCAGGTACCTGGAGAAATCAAGGACATATATTTTTTTTAAATATTATTATTTAAAAAAATATTGGTTTTCAAAACAACAAATATAGACAATCAAGAAAAGTGTATTATTTTGTTTTTATACGTATTAAATTATTTACAGTGTAACTCTAAATGTTACATTTTGTGTACTGAATATAATGAAATTCCCATTATGAATATTGTTGAACGTATATAATACATATAATAACGTTTCTATATGTAACTAAAATATGGCAAACTAATATGCACATCTATTTTATGTTTAACACCAATAATATATAGAATCTCTTGACTTTTCCTTATGGGGATATCTTCAAAAAGAAATACTTTTCACAAAAACATTTTTGTGAGGCGGCTTTCGTAACCATTCACGACCACAACGTCATTTACGTCTTAACGTAGCATATACCTGAATAGTGTTGATATTCACATATGGTAATAAGCTTAATGCCTTGCATGTTTAAAGTCCAATTTAATATTGTTAGAGGAAGCCTCGAATGACAGTGAATTTTTTTCCGGACAGTAATTATCGTTAAATTCTACTCGAGTTGGTTTCAGTGCTGATCGATATTCATGATCGGAGTTGGACATGTAATGATATCGAAATTGCACAATTGATCGTGTATCGTTTACCAAACAACAGCGAGTGGTTCTGTGTTTGACACAGACTCATTAGAGTTATGACATTCACATTCAGTAATGGTAATTGGACGCGATTCCTCGATTGTCATATGTTTGCACTCCAGTTATAACAAGTGTAGGGCGGCGTGTTATTATGATTGATTTGTTTTACATCAACGCCAGAAATATTTCCTATCTTTGACAGAAAACGCCAAACTCTAGCCTTGTTACTCTTGGACTAGAAATGTTTATAAATGTGTTATCGTTAAAATTGATTAGCAGATAATAATATTTAACCCGAAATAAGTTTTAATTGGTGATATTTCAAGTAGGGATTTTCTTCAATTTGAAACGGCTTTCTAGTCCAGTTTTGTTTGAGTTAAATAGGTGTAAAGAAAATGAAAATGTGAAAAGTATGATTTAAGTAATTTGGTATATGCATGGTTGGCACTTGCTTGACAAGTCACCTTCCCCTAATTTAGTTTATAGGAATTGCTCCCTTCCAACAAGTTGATCCTGCAATACATCAAATACTAGTAGAATGTACAGTTCGGGTCACAGTGCTTGGCGCCTGGTTGGCGTATGCTCTGGAATGACTTTTCGCCTCTATATGGCTTAGTACCGTTAGTGTTGCAGAATACTTGTGTCAACAGAAACCAAAATTAAATAAAATAATTTTAAAATATTGGTTTTTGTTATTTTCGTTATTGTCTGCTTTTAATTATGAGAAGTTTGAGTTGGTTCTCGCCTTTCCCAGGCGTCAAGCACCGTGGCGCGAACTGTACCTGTTCTTCGCACGGGTTATAAAGGTAAGTTAGCTTGAAACAGCCGGAACATCAGACAGACAGACAGACAGAAACCACCTCTTCTTTATAATATTATAGATAGATAGACCACAAGCCATACTTCTCACCTCCTATTGTCTTTTTAATGCGACTCTTAAAAATCAGTGATATATCCACAATTATAGATGGATTTTTTCTTATTCCATCATTAAATAAGTTTGTTTAATGTGTTTTTGAATTAATTTCAGAATGAATCTAAAAATGGTCAGTATATTTATTCAGAAAGTTTTTGTTTGTTTGAATAAATGGGAAGTTTGAAGTAATAAGAAATCATCAAAGTTAGCCGCCTTATATAAGTTAAGCCAGAGAGCAGAGTTGCCGCGGGGCTTCGCAAGTCAACACATCCGCTTCGTTGTTTGATAATATTGTTTATGGTACAATTAAATGAGTTATAAAAAATGTGAAGTAAAATAAACTAGAAAACAGCCATCTAGTAGATTATTCAACAAATATTCGCGTTTTTTGTCTGCAAAATGTGTTCTAAAACAGATTAAACATTACCCAAAATTATATAGGTTGAATGATACATTGTAATATGTCTATTATCATATTATAAAACAATACTAAAACTATATAAACTCAAATAACATTGTTTATACGTATATACAGGGTTTTCATAAAATAATGGTGGGGTTTAACTGTCTATGAAACTGCTATGAGACAAATCAAACATTTCATATTGGTACCCCTGCATCCGGCAGCTCAAACAGTTTTGTTTACATTCATTAAAACAGCTGTGTTCTGTGCTGTGCTCATTGGTACCTTATTCTTTAAAATAAACTTCAGTTTGTGTTTTCTGTACAAACAATGTTTTCTGATCAAGAGAAAGCTAAATGTGTAATGTTGCTAAGTGAACTAAAGTCAGTGATTTGTGCAGCAGGCATTTAAAATTTTAGAAGCCCGCTGCGATGCACTAAAATTTAGATTGCTCTTCTAAAAATGTTCCACCTCATCAAAATAACATTCGGCATTGGAGTAAGCAATTCATAAACACTCAGTTTTGATCAGTTAAAAAGCAAAGTAGGCCG
This sequence comes from Allygus modestus, assembly GCA_963675035.1. Classification (NCBI taxonomy): domain Eukaryota; kingdom Metazoa; phylum Arthropoda; class Insecta; order Hemiptera; family Cicadellidae; genus Allygus; species Allygus modestus. Next base: position 348,206,241 of record OY776111.1, on the reverse strand, counting down.
GGTAGACCACCAGTCTCAAACCTAACAGTTGAAAACATAAGACTATCTTGTATTAGAAGTCCCAAAAAATCCTTCCCTCGTCGTAGTCTTGCATTAAAAATACCAGTAAGTACACTTTACAAAGTTTTACACTTATGGTTATCTTGTTATCTTCATGCTTACAAAATTCAACTTCTTAAAAAAATCAATCCAACAGAAATGGTTAAAAGAGCAGGATTTGCTACGTTTTTAGCAGAAAACGAATCATTTTTGAATGATGTTATTTTTTCAGATGAAGCCACGTTTCACACCAATGGATGTGTTAATAGGCATAATATACGGATTTGGTGATCTCAACATCCTCATGAAATTTTTGAGAAGGAAAGAGATTCGCCAAAAATCAACGTTTGGTGTCGTCTGTCCCAAGAAGAAGTGATAGGAGCATTTTTCTTCGCTGAAGAAAATATCAATGGGAATGTCTACCTGGATATGCTGGAGAACTATTGTTTTCCTCAACTCGAAAAAATGGAAAATGTAAATAATTTGTATTTTCAGCAAGTTGGAGCACCTCCACATTATAAAACCATTGTTCAAAATGCCTTAAATGTTAAGTTCCCAAACAGGTGGATGGGCAGAGGTGGTTCTGTAGCCTCTGAAAAGCCCAGACTTGACTCTATGTGATTTTTTTCTTCTGGGGGTATGTCAAGAACATCGTTTATTCGCAAAATATTCGAAATTTGCCTTACCTAAGAGAAAGAATCCAATATGCAGTCTCAACTGTAACAAGAGAAATGTTGTACAACGTGTGGGCTGAAATAGACCATCAACTGGATGTCTGTAGAGCAACAAATGGTGGCCACATTGAATTAGATATGTAAAAATATCTTGTTAATGTCAGGAATTCAACAAAATAAATAGTTTTTTTGTAAGTTTTCTCGTTTTATTTTTATTTAGTAACTAAACCCAACCATTATTTTACGGAAACCCTGTATATATAATACATCTTAAAAAGTGTTATAACAGGTTTTTGTAATTTGCCTAAGAATCTTAAAGCAAAATATAACAATGCAGTAAGTTTTTTGGTATTTTTTAGCGAATTTCCCCTATAGGGAAGAAGCTATTACCGTAGGTCTCATGGTAAGACTTAAGCCCGAGACCATGATAACTTTTTGTTTTGAGGTCCCCAGATGCCAAAAACACTATTCGTTCAAATTTATATACATGTATATATATATATATATATATATATATATATATACAGGGTGAATTTCTACTCGCAACATTAACTTCGCCAGTGAGTTCTCCTTACAAAAAGGAACAAAAATTGTCCTATGGAGCCATGTCCGATTCTCAACCGTGTGGCTGTATTGGGGAATTTTGTATTTTTTCAAACTCACATGACTTGGTCTCATTAATTGAGCTATAAAATTGTAACCAGTCACTATAACCAATTTTAATTATTACCAATAGGAAGAACATTAAATTTGCAAAAATATCTGAGGTTTAACGAAATAATAATTGATTGAAAACACCAGGTAGTAACGCAAATTATGCAAAAAATACGTTTAAATAATGTTTTCATTGCAATTTTAATGCCCCATTTCATCACCTAAAAGTTATGCTGCGTGATGTCAAGTTAAATGAAAAAATTTCTTTTTTAATAACCTTTAAAATTATGTGCTATAATAAGGTGTTGAAAGAAAAAATACAGTATAAATACCTAAATTATTTAATAACAACCTTGTTTATTATTTACAAAAACAACAAATGAAATTAACAAATTTAAGTACGTTTCAACGTACAGCTGGTTAACAAAGTTACTTTAATAAATTTTCAAAATGTCCACCATTAGCATTGATGCACGCACGGACCCTCTTCCTCAGTTCTCTTACACAAGCCTTCAAGTTTATTTCATCCCGAAGATGATTAGCTGCTCTCACAATTCGCTGCCTCACTTCTTCTGCAGAGTGTACAGGGGTACGGTAGACTTCTGCTGTGAGAAAACCCCATACATAGTAATCGATTGGAGTTAGGTCTGGTGACCGTGGAGGCCAAGGAACAGTCCCTCCTCTTCCAATCCACATAACAAAGGTACTATTGATGTACATCAAGGCTAAAGTGCGGGGGTGCACCATCTGCTTGAAAAATAATTTGCTCGCGCAAATTCAGTGGCAAGTCCTCAAGGAGCTCTTGTAGATCATCTCGGAGGAACTGAAGGTACTGAACGCCGTTTAGTGACGTAGGTAGGTCAAGATATGGACCTACAAGATGGTTACCAATCAGACCAATCCACACATTTACTTTAAACTTAGTCTGACTGCTCGATTCTCGGGCAAGATGTGGGTTTTCAATGTCATAATAATGCTCATTGTGATAGTTGAAAACGCCATCTCGCGTGAATGAGGACTCATCCGTCCACAAAATTCTCTTTAAAAAATCACCACGATCATTCTGTTGGATCCATCTACAAAACCGCAGCCTCTGAGGGGGATCCCGTGGCTCTAGAGTTTGAACACTGGTAAAATGGTAAGGATGTAGCCCTTCTTTGCGTAAAAGTTTCGAAACAAACGTCTGACTCACCCCCACTTCTCTAGCAATAGCTCTAGTACTAGTTCTTGGCTCTCTTTCTACGCAGTCCAACACAGCTTCTTCCACGCCAACATCTTGCACAACGTTGCCAACTGAACGCCCATTAGTGGGAAACTTTCCATTTTCGGTCAAACATCGATGTACCCTAATAAAGGTTCTAACATTAGGAAGTCTTCTATTAGGAAAACGTCTACTATACTCGCGACGGCTTTCAGTCGCGTTACAGGAACAGAATCCGTACACTAAATGTATGTCAGCATATTCTTGATTAGAAAAAGGTTCCATAGTAAAATACTAAATCCACACAATACGAAAAACGCATGTATAATACATGTAATACACTAAATGAAAACAACAATTTAATCAACAATGGATGTTTTCAACAGCTGGTTCATACCAGCTGATTAGCTAAAGAAAATAATAGCAGCTGATTCATTCTAATAACAGTTACAGCTGATTTTACAACATTCAAAGATACAGCAAATTGTAACTTTGAAAGAGCAAAATAATAAATGAAAACAAGTTTTTTATTAAATATTTAGGTATTTATACTGTATTTTTTCTTTCAACACCTTATTATAGCACATAATTTTAAAGGTTATTAAAAAAGAAATTTTTTCATTTAACTTGACATCACGCAGCATAACTTTTAGGTGATGAAATGGGGCATTAAAATTGCTATGAAAACATTATTTAAACGTATTTTTTGCATAATTTGCGTTACTACCTGGTGTTTTCAATCAATTATTATTTCGTTAAACCTCAGATTTGTTGCAAATTTAATGCTCTTCCTATTGGTAATAATTAAAATTGGTTATAGTGACTGGTTAGTAGGGATAAATGGAGTGTTCTGGACCAGGAGGAGCCAGGAGGAGCGCCCCCCCCCCGAGGAGCCCCCCCCCCTAATTAGTATGCAAATTTTTTTTAATTACCCTAATTAATATGCAAATTTTTAATTACCCTAATTAATATGCAAATTTTTTTTAATTACCCTAATTAATATGCAAATTTTTTTTTTTCATTTCAGGAGGAGCCCCCCCCCCCGGTACATCAATCAGGAGGAGCCCCCCCCCCTCCCCGGTACATCAATCAGGAGGAGCCCCCCCCCCCGAGGTCTCGTCTGTGACACTTTACCCCCCCCCCCTCAACCTAACCTAACCTCGGAAGCAGCTGCGCCCGACCCTTCCGGGAACCCATTATAGTCCGCCTGTATTGAATTACAATAGAGGAGGGTTGCTTTTACCCCTGACAGCTGTCATGATTTGTTGTCTAGGCGACAAACGTCGACGCAGCAGATGTTCGCACCAAAGACCGGTGAGTCGAGACCGGTCTGGGAAGCAGCTGCACCCGACCCTTCTAGGAACCCATTATAGTCCCCCCGTATCGAATTCAATTAGAGGAGGGTTGCTTTTACCCCTGACAGCGGTTGAGATTTATTGCCCCGGCCTTCTCCGAAATCCATTAGTGGGGAGCGTCACCCCACATCGCCAGCTCTCCGTCAGTTCAGTTCGAGAGTTCAGTGCGTGTAGACGTGTTAGTCCGATCCTGCTCCGTTCTACGCGATTTTTGTTAGTTGCTGATTTCATTTGTGATATTCGTCCAGCATCTTTGAACTATTTAAAACGGTTGTGTTGTGCCGTATTGTTTGCGATTATCGAAACTTTATAATCCATATTCAAGATGAACGACTCACACCAATGCGTCATTTGCGGCTGCACGTTCCCGCGCAGACACAGTATGAAGCACTACGCAGAATTCCACGGTGGATTCATCCCACCCCAGCAAGGTACGTCATTGTGTGTTGCATTATTGTTTTAATCAGACTTAAATGTTAGTAATATAGGAATATGTTATGCAGTATATAACCGGAGTGTGGTAAAAGTCTTATTTTTATTTAACAGCTTTAGTTATTCTGTGCGAATATAGAGCTGTGTAAAAAAAAATTAAAATTACATGACTATATTTATATAATGTTAATAACTTATGCTATTGTTCGAACCATCAAGTCAAGTCATCAGAGTACCCATATGACATACTTCATACCCCCCCCCTCGAGTATGACCCTAACCTCGGGGGGGGGGAGTGTCGCAGACGAGACCTCGGGGGGGGGGCAAAAGTGTCACAGACGAGACCTCGGGGGGGGGTAATGGGTCTGGGTTACCATAGGTCGGATCTGAATTCTGATTGCAGATTCTTGCTCGTCTAGTCAAGACGAGTCATTTGAGTACCCACATCGACCACTTTGGGCTAACCTGATGATGACCTTGAACCTGACCTTCTTTTTTTTAATGCATTTTCGGAATCCCCTCTTCAAGCCGAGTATTTTGAGTACCCACATCGACCACTTTGGGCTAACCTGATGATGACCTTGAACTTGAACTTGACCCTCTTTTTTTTAATGCATTTTCGGAATCCCCTCTTCAAGCCGAGTATTTTGAGTACCCACATCGACCACTTTGGGCTAACCTGATAATGACCTTGAACTTGACCCTCTTTTTTTAATGCATTTTCGGAATCCCCTCTTCAAGCCGAGTATTTTGAGTACCCACATGACGTACTTTTGATAATTAATACAAGAGTTGAGCAGGGTAACGCTACAACCAACAGAGCTAGCCCATCAGCGCCTGCGGACAAGTTAACTACCAGTGAATGCTTTGGGTTGGAGCACTTGAAGGGGGGTGTATCGATACACCCCCCATCAAGTACACTAAACTAAGACAGGTGTTAAACATTTCTCAATCTAATCGTTTTGTGCGTTTGCAGATGGAGAAGCTGCATGTCGGCTTTGTCGAGCCACATTCGCAGACCAAGGGGCCTTAGAGCGACACATGGGAGCGAATCACCGCGTCGTTCCACCCCGGGAGGCGATTGATGCTCCGCAGACGACTGCCGGTGTCAATCAACACTCCGTTGAAGGTGAGAATCCACATTAAAATAACTTTTTTCCCCTAGTGACTATTTACCTTCTTTTTTAACTATTTAACTAGGTTCCTGAAGAAGAATGAGACCGTGCCAACTGATGTACTATTGATTTAATTACTAGGGGGAGATTTTCGCTCCCCCTAACACAAAAGGCTTCATTAGGGTTGACGTAGCTCATTATTGCAGCTACATCCTTTGCTTTGAACCCAGGATCATCAATGTAGACAAACAGTACAGAAGATTACTTCTTCCCTGTTTAATGATTGCTATTTTGATTTAACAAACTTAACTTTGAAATGTGATTCTCGAGAGAGAGGGGAATTTGTATCTTCATTTATCCTAATTTGTTTTTATTTTTATTTTCAGATGAAGGTCCGGGTCCTGGCCACCACACCTGCCATGAATGCGGTCGCCGTTTCCGTCGTGAAAGAAACCTGCGTAGACATGTAGAATCGACCCACAGCAGAGTCCGCAGGTTCTTTTGCGTAACATGCGGCGCCGAGTTTAAGAGGGAAGACAACCTGCGTCGCCACACCAAGCAATTTCACGGTGATGGCCAAGAACGGAGATTCCCTTGCGCATACTGCGGTCAGGAGTTCAACAAGCTGTTCAACAAGGACCATCATGAGCGGTTCTCTTGCCCGATCATGAAGGACCTGATCCTGAACCGAGCAGCCATGGAACAGGATGAACCCCAGCCAGGTCCGAGCACGGAGCCACAACCCGGTACGAGCACACACCAACAACCCGACGATGTTGAGATGACTGGAGCAGGACAGCCAAACCCCGTGTTCTCACTTATTCAACGGGGTTTCCGCAACCGCCTCCTAACCTACCGTCTGCAGCGGCCGATGGAGAATCTCGTCACAATCGGAGAAGTGATGGCGTTGTTGATTGTGAGCCTTACGGAGTTGCTTGAGATCACCTTGGCGAAACACCGCAGCATAAAGGTCAACTTGAAGCTGGAGTGTGAGTTCAAAAATGTGCACAACAACACCTGCCTGCGCAACTTCAAGACGAAGATGACTCCGCTGCCCTTGACCTCGGACCTGAACCAGTACATCACAACAGCTTTTGCGAAGCTTATCAGAGAGAAGGCTGAGTGTGATCATATCGGCTCCGGGTGGACATACCTTCGCGTTCGTGATTTGGAGGTCGGCATCAACGAATACACTCCTCTAGGTGAAGATGGTCGAGCTTGGCTCCCACTGCCTACGTCTCTGGAGAACACCAAAGCAGTCGTCAACGTATCGAACACCGATGAGCGGTGTTTTATGTATGCTGTCCTGGGAAAGTTTGTTCAAGATCACCCCGAAAGACCGGCATCGTACACCGATGACATCATCGCCCGATACGATTGGACCGGCCTTCAATTCCCCGTTGCTCTGAAAAGTATCAAGACGTTTGAGCGGACAAACAACATCAGCATCAGCGTCTATGGTATTGATCACACGCGCGTGGGTCAGAAACCTAACGGACAACCAAAGTATCAGGACACCGTCTTTCCCTTGAAGATTTGTAGGCAGGAGCGCGAAGACCATTGCGACCTTTTGTACGTGACAACGGACGGTGATAGTCACTACGCCTACATCAAAGACCTTGGCCGACTGATCCGTCCCCAACTCACAGCGCGTGTAGACAGGATATTCATCTGTAAGCGGTGCTTCGCGCACTTTGACAACCGTCCGAACAAGCTCGGTCTGACGGGTGCTCAGCGTCTGGAGGAGCACAGGCGATACTGCTCCGCTTCAGCCCCTATTCGCATGGATACGCCGAGAAAGACTGAAATCAAATTCAGCCATCCAGAGTTCACCCGACGCGAGCGTTTCACCATCTACGCGGACTTTGAGTGTGCTCTACTGCCGACCGCGGAGATGGATGAACAAGTCGACGAGCCGCACGGAGGAGTAGCCACCCACATCCACATCCCATATGCCTTTGCGTACCAGATCATCGACTACGGACTTGACTTCGTACGGACTTGAAGAGTTTGAGCCTCGAGTCTACTTCGGGGATGATGCGTCAAAGACATTTATGGAGATGTTGAAAACTGATGTTGAGCGATTGTGGAACTTCCTGTACGAAGCAAGAAATCTGCGCCCTGTCCTGACCCCAGCGGAAACGATGCAGTACAACTCGACAGCGAATTGATGGCTACCTCTGTGGATCGCCATTTTCAAGAGAAGACCCAAAGGTTCGTGATCACAACCACGCGCCGCCCTACGAGTTCCGTGGCGCTGCGCACAGATCATGTAACCTACGCTACAGGGAGCAGCGAGTAGTCAACTGCTACTTCCACAATCTCTCCAACTACGACGCTCACTTCATAGTGCGGGAGTTGGCGGTCGACCCTGGTGATGTTGAGGTGTTGGCTCACACGGAAGAGCGGTACATCGCTTTCACGAAGCGGTTCCTGTTCGACCGAGCAGCGGCACCGGTTGGGATGCCAGGGCGTGGAAAAAGACAGCCAGGATTCAGAGTCAGGTTCCTCGACACCTACAGGTTCCTGGCTTTGAGCCTCGCCAGCCTCGCAGCCGCACTTCCACCAGCTCAACTCTTGGAGACGAGGAAGAGATTCCCCGAAGACCACCTCTTCGATCTAGTCCGTAGGAAAGGCGTGTTCCCGTACAACTTTGTAACGTCGAACGCCGTTTTGGAAGATACTACGGAACTGCCTCTGCAGCGAGATTTCCACAACGACCTGACCCTGGAGGACATCACGGATGCAGACTACGAGCATGCTCGCAACGTGTGCGAAACCTTCGGTTGTAGGAACCTCAAGGACTACGCCGAGAAGTACCTGCGCTGTGACATTGCGCTGTTGACTGACGTCTTTGAACGCTTCAGGGACACGTCGATGGCTGAATACTAACTAGACCCTGCGCACTACTACACCCTACCGTCATACGCCTGGGATGTCATGTTAAGGACCTGTGGAGTGGAGCTTGATACGATACAGGACTTTGACATGTACCTCTTCTTCGAGCAAGGCATCAGAGGAGGTATTTCCCAGGCGATCACCAGACACGCCAAGGCCAACCATGATGGATGTCGCCCTGAAGATCGTCGACCTGAAGAGCCAACGCATCACCTGCTATACTTGGACGCCAACAACCTTTACGGTTGGGCCATGTCCCAGTGTCTTCCACAGGGACACTTCCAATGGCTCAGCCGCGAGGAGATCGCGTCCCTGGATATTGCAGCGTTGGACCCCGAAGGACCCACGGGCTACGTCTTGGAAGTTGACCTTCGCTACCCCGCCCACCTGCACGACCTTCACAAAGATCTCCCTTACTGCTGTGAGACCAAACGTCCGCCAGGAGGGAAATTCAAGAAGCTCGTTACGACTCTGGATGACAAGAAGAACTACATCTGTCATTACAGAATCCTGCAACAGGCACTGGAAAACGGGCTGGAGCTTGCGAACGTGCATCGCGTCATCTCGTTCCGTCAGTCTCGGTGGTTAGAGAGCTACATCCTAATGAACACCGAACTGAGGAAGAAGGCCAAGACCAAGTTTGAACAAGACTTTTTCAAGCTTATGAACAACGCGGTCTTCGGCAAGACGATCGAGAATGTTCGCAAGCGAATGAACTCTAAGCTGGTGTGTACGCCGGAGATGTTCAGGAAGTACGTGGCCAAGTCAAACTTCCTGGACCGAACCTACTTCAACGATGATGTCGCCATTGTCCACATGTCGAAAGTCAATATCGTCCTGGACAAACCGCTGTACGTCGGAATGTGTGTCCTCGATCTGAGCAAGTTGCTCATGTACGACTTCCTTCGGAAGATGAAGAACCGCTACGGTGATCGTCTGAAGGTTGACTACATGGACACTGACAGCTTCGTGTTCGACGTCCAGACTGAAGATGTTTATAAGGACATGTTGGAGCATCTGGATGATTTTGACACCAGTGCGTACCCCAGAAACCATCCCTGCTACAGCCCCGTCAACGCAAAAGTCATCGGAAAGTTCAAGGATGAAGCAAACGGACTTCCTCTGCTCGAGTACCTCGGTCTTCGCTCGAAACTTTATTTCATGGACATTGTCGAGTTCGAGGAGAGGACCGAAGATGACGAGTTGCAGGTCATGACAGTGAAGCGCGCCAAGGGAGTCGCTAGAGGTGTTGTAAAACACAATTTAACCTCTGACGACTATCGGGAATGCCTCTTCAACGGCGTGTTGAAGAGAACCATCAACACCAGGTTCCAGTCCCGAAACCACCGCGTATTCACAGTCCAAGTCGACAAGCTATCCTTGAGCTGTAACGATGACAAACGTTACATCCTTCCGGACGGAGTCAACACACTTCCGTGGGGACACATTGACGTTCCACCTCAGCCCGAAGACATCCCTCAAGACGATGAAGAGGCGGAGGATGAGGAGCGTTGAGTGGTTGTGTCATATTGCCAAAGACCCTGACTTGACTTGTAAATTATTTTGAAAAATCTAGTCATTAGTTTGTATCGAGTCTCGTAAAACTTAGAAATGTTCTCCTTTTTCTTTTTGTTCTAGTCATTAGTTTGTGTCGAGTCTCATTTTTGCTAGTCAATCTCAAATGTTCAGGAGCACATACTCGATGTAAAATATATATATAAGGTGTGTAAATAAATAGCCAAATTGTTTGTATATACATTCGTATTTTTTTTCTCCCCTCACATAGTCTTAAGATACAAAAGTAAACTACCAATTCAAATGTATGACTACTTGCTAAAAGTGTAATTGCTAAAGGAGGTGAGGATATGAATGTTACTTTAGAATCATTGTATGATAGGTATGTCCAAAATTGGGACAGCCCTAGTGTTTTCACAAACACGCATTAGTAGGACTTTCCTACCTGGGTTAGAGTAATTGAAGGGGGGTGTATCGATACACCCCCCTTTGCAGTATATGTTCAAAGCATTACATTCCTCATTTTTCTCAAAATTTGCATTCAATATGTGTCTGACTAATTGCTAAAAGTAAATACTAAAGGATGCGAGGATGGGAAATAATAAGAATGTTTCTTTTTATTCTGAGTACACAACTAGTTTATTGAGAAAAAAAAATGCAAAATTTCAAAATTCAATTGGTATACATTTGTGCAAAGAGTCTTCTGATCAGTGCGTCGTTGTGGCCAGTAGATGAGTGTTCAAAGAGCTGCACAAAGTCCGTCATCTTCATACCGTAGTGGGTGCGGCAGTACAGGAACACAAGGCAGTATTGACCGCAGACCAGAGTGTTGTCACTTTGAATGCGATGCTCGTTGTACAGGTAGCGACGAGCGTTGCGTCTCAGGAATCCTTGGTAGAATTGAAGATGTGGCGGTTGACCGTAGCTGTCAAAGAATTCAATTATTCCTCCTCCTTTGTTAAGGTAGAAAGCGACCCAGTGAGTGCCGTCTTCATTGTGTGGATCAGTGTTCACAATCATAGCAGTAGATGGTGAAATATAATGGGGCAATTGATCCGCAGCGTAGACACCAACATTCTGTACGGGCAGTTCAGCCATACACTTTTGTATCTCTAAGGTATTCATTCTACTGTGTCGACGCCACAGTCAGTAGTAGGAGTAGTACTAGTAGCAAAACAAAAGCAGGAACTGGTATCACTCTCACCATCGTCAGCGTTATCATCAGCGTCATCGATATTTGTACTTAGATGTAGCCAACCGCGCAATGTGATACAATTGGTTAGAGCGCATCGTGTGTGAGCTGTTCTGTGATGGCGACATCGCACTGCGTTTGTTGATAGTAGACTGTTGATTGACGATAGTGATCCGCAGCCAATATCGTTGATATCGATGACATTAGTAGTACAGTGATCCGTGATGAAATTGTATCGTACAAACTCTTTTTTCTCAGCACCTTTGACATAGACAATCGGTCGTTTGGCGATACATGCACGTAACTTTTCCTCTAGCACATGATACCAGATATCACCATGGTCCCATTCCAATCCGTGACAGTGTTTTGTGAGCCAATAGCTTTCACGCAGTTTCTCTTGTGATAGGAAATCTCGGCTGAATGGTGATTTGGCGATATGATGCATTAGCAGTGTTCCACTGGCCAATTCCAAGACGCACACTTCCTTCAGAATGTTGTCATTTGAGTTGTCCTTGAAACATTGAAAATCCACAATAATTGGAGATGCTAAATTTGTACGCTGTGCTCTGCATAAACGATCCATCTTGTGCGAGTGTTGGTTGATGACTGAGGAGGACGATGACGCCGCCGCCGACGATCTAACCGCCAAAGTCCGCAGACACGTTGCGATGACGATCGATTTCTATGACGTTGTCAAACTCTGCGTATACCAGACAGTTGACAGTCTCTGTGAGCCCAGTGTCGAAAGCAATCTCCATACGCACACTGCCGTTGCGCACTAGGTTCCAATGAGTTGTGTCGCTTGCTGACATATCAGGCGTTAGATCGAATGCCATCAGACAGTATCCATCGTCGTAATCGTCTCTATTTATGAGATTACCAGCATCGCTAAAGTGTATGCCGGAGCCTGAAAACAGACTGTGATACGCCATCACGTATTTTCCCTTGCCGGTTTCGTAGTGTGGTTGTAGCGGTTTGGACGGCACTTGTTCACCGTCCACGTACAGCGAGAAGTAGTTGGTTTTGAAATTTTGAAAGTTAAATGGATTCTTTTTTAAATCGCCATTATAAGCGGCGTTGGTGACCAGTCCGACAATAATTCTTTTCGGCACTTGACCTAGAAAGACATTGTCCAAAGTTTTGCTCCTCACTCCAAACGGCAGTGTGAATGTTTTCAATTCCACTCTGGTGATTGGGTATTTAGCTGTGCCGGTCTGAAGCGTCTTGCTGTGCGCCAACAGTACCGTGGGGCTAACTTTACACCTTCGTATCCAGAGATTCGCATCAACAATGTGCACCTTGTAGTCACCATCATCCGCCATAATGGAGAAGGAATCTTTTGACCGGATCAGTTTAAAACGCAGTTCCACACCGTTCAACAGGAACTTGTTCTGATTACACATGTCCACATGTAGACGACCGAGCATATCGATTTCACGACTTTTATTTGTCATTTTTCGTCTCGACTTTAGTCCATCGTTATCGTCCAGAGTATTGTCCATATAGCCGGCGTCGTCCGCGTTCCACAGTCCACATGTTAAATGTGATTTCCTAGCATCATAGCCGTAATTCATCAATGTTTCGATATACGCTCGATATGCATAAGTGTTGTTTTGTGGTGTGACCAGTTTCTGATTCATACTCATATCGACTTGACTGAATAACGTGTGCAGCCAATTGTTGACTGGGCCAATTTTATTCGATTCTTCGACATCTGCGATTGCCGCTCCTGTCGACTTGACAATAGACGCTGTAACTTCCAACATTGTTTGCGAAAGATCGGTGCATTCTTCGCCGTTGCCGGGCACAACAAACTCGATGGGCGAATCATCAGTCAGTGTGGAGATTGGTTTGTACTGAATCCATTTGCCGCTCTCGATACTGGTCTGCGTCGGTGGTAGGGAGAATAAGTCCAATTCCGTCTTGACGCATTCACACGACTTTTGATGTAGAAACGACATTGCTAGCGTGTGTGTTAATTGAATATATCGCTTATAGACGTTCTCCTCACTGCTTTCCTCGTCTTCCTCGTCTTCTTCTTCTTCTTTCTAACTGTCCTTCTCTTCTTGCCCTTCTCGGATGACGACGACGACCTTCCTCGAAGGAGTTTCGCCAAAGACTGAGGTGTGACACGACGGCCGCCGGACATGGCGCGCTTCGCGTTTCTCTTACGCGAGAGTATCGCGTTAGTCTTTCGCGCAGGAGTAGCGCGCCGGTGTTTCGCGGTATTCTTTCGCGTTACGTGACGGTGTTTCGCGCGAGAGCCGCCGCCGCCACCGCCACTTAGCACACGTTGAAGTTTGCCGTCCGCCCGGCGTTTTAGCGAGTCGGTAAACTGGCTGAAATGATCTCTAGCGGCTTCTTTGGGGTCCCGATTGTGCATGGCCATGTCGCCCAAGAATCCAACACCGGATTTCAACGCCTCTTTGGCCACAGCAGAGGCTCCCGACTTGAGTAGCGGTGTGATGGTGCGGAACATACCGCCTAGGAAACTGCCAATTCCATGTCCTCGCTGGTAGGGTGCACCGCGAAATACCCTCTCGATACTGCCTCCGGTCTGCTGCAATTGTTGGCGGCGATAGTACGCCAAGTAGGGATCGTTTGTATTCATCATTGCTGAGCTCCTCTTTTGAAATGAAGCTTCACGTACGACGTCCCAAAGAGGAATGACGCTTTTTTACTAGCGTGATCCCTTAGGTCAATATCGATCGTTTCAAATGTTCCTTTCATAACTGGCGCATAATGAGGACTGATGAAATGCACAGTCTTATGCGCGCCGTGTGTGTAGTTCTCTCTATCAATGTTGACAATTTTCAAAAGCGGCGCTGTAGTGTCCCCAATCAGCTGCGGTTCAATCAGATCACAATACACGTACAAGTGTGTCGGCAGTCCCATAGTCAGATTAGGCGGCCATATCGCTGTGAGGTCATTTGACAAAACGTTCTCGTACGGATCGAAACCCAACTGGAGAGACAGCGCTTCGGTGAAATGTACTTTGCTTATACCGTCCACCATTGTCGTGATCTTGACTCTGTCCTGCTCTTTGTCATACTCAAAGTACAAGTACTGGGTGACATCCTTTGCTTTATTGATCATTTTCAATAAATCGGTTATGTTCTTGTAATAACCGGGTTTCATCTTTAGCATAATGTGCTCGACACTGAGTGTGACGGGAATACTCGGCAGAACGAGTTTATAGTCGAGCCAAATACACGATTCCTCGTCCACAGTCATAAAGGAACATGGATAATGCGCTTCGACCAAAGCCATCTCCCACTCGCCATCGCCTTCTAATCGAATTTGTCTCGGCAGATGTGTAGTGTACTTGGACACTGTGTTTTTTGGAAAATAATCCTTTGAGCTGTTGCTGGGCAATGTCAAATAGAACTGGTTGCTATTAGGCATTTTGCAAATCTTGCGCTCTTACCCAAGAATTGAACTCGTCTCCGTAACCTTCCCACTTGACGAAATAACGCTTACTGCGACCGCGACCCTTAGCGTCTAATATTTCAGCAATCTTGAACAGATGGTCGTTGTATATTGCCACTTTTTGTAATTCGTATTCGTAAAACTGACCAGTCACTTGTTCACCTTTGAGATCCGACAAAGTGTACATTGGTAGAGGCATCAATGTGTTTACACGACGCACCACAAACACTTCTTTACTCCAATTAGTCTCGTAACCTTTTGCGAATGTGCCCTTCTCCTTAGATATGCGCACTGTGGCGCCAACTTTCAGTTTTGGCTTAACACGATGCGGTATCTTACCAAACATGCGACGCCATACCTGATGCAATATTCGCTTATTGTCGACAGTCACATCGACTGGTCGTATTCTATTGCCTAGACTCCTGTGAGCGCTGTTGTTGTATGCACTAACCAGTTTGTCCAACACATCTACATAACGATATGTGTTTTTGTAAGTCAAATATCGCCACATGCGTGTTTTCAAAGTGCGATTCACGCGTTCCACTACGGCCGCTTTAACATCTGGGTTTTGTTTAGTGACATAGATGATTCCGTATTGTTTGAATAATTTTTTCGTCTTGGCACCGGTGAATTCAGTACCTTTGTCAGTTTGTAAACAGCGAGGTGTGTCGGTCGCTTCGGCAAATATCTCCTCGAAAGCGTTGGCCACTTCAGCCCCTTCTTTCCGCCTCAACGTTCGCACATACAGGTGTTTGCTAAACACGTCTATTACAGTCAGTAGGTAGTTGACGCCGTCGTTGTGTTTACTAAGACCACGCATATCGTTCAAGTCCGCTTGCCACAATTCAAATGGACCATACACTATGTAAGGATTGCGCGGGAAACGCTTGCGTGCCGGTTTGTGCAATGTGTAAGTGTCCTGTGTTTGTAACCATTCAATCACTTTGCGTTTTGAAACTGGTTTTGCAGCTCGCGTTAAAGGAGCTACACCGCCATACGACGAAGGTTCGATGGGATTGTAATACAAACGCTCCATAATACTGAAAACCTATCCTGTGTACGGTTCCCAATTGTCCAAATTTGACGACGGCTTGTTTCTATTTGAAAAATCAAACTGCTCTGTCGCTCGCGCCGGTGTAGATGTTACACGTTTTCCTCTTGCCGATCGAAGCCGATTTATTAGCGGTGTTCTCAGTATTGATTCAGTTGATGTGTCAACTTCATCGTCTGATCCTTCTCCTCCTGTGAATGATGATCGATATTCGGCATTTATTTCCTTAAGCGCTCTTAGATTATTCATATAGTCCTTTGGCACGTTCATCGCTTTCAATGCGTTGAGCACTTCCCGCCATCCTGGCGGTGTGTAATCACGCATACGCACCTTTACTATGCAATTTAAGATATCCACTAGATTTGAGTCTGGGATTTTTACACCGTTGATGTACACTGAATAGCCACTGTCCCAACTGATTAAGCTGCCATCACGTTTCATGAAACGTAAAAGATTGCGGGCATCAGATCTGTAAGTTTTGGAAAACGTTTCCACAATCTCTTCCACTGGACCACCTTCCGCAGCGGGGTGCGATCGTCGACTATGCTCATTCCCACCCGACTCTACGATTGGTATGCTAATCGGTTGACGTCTATTCTCTGCAATATGCAAGAAGCGATGTAACGCTTGTTTGTACAATTTCCACTTTTCACTATCGTCCATGCGTTTGTTATTCAATATTTGTTGCATCTCCGCGTCGAGGCTGTTTTCACTGGATAGATTAGTCGGTCTGTTATCCGTAGCATTTGATTGCAGTCGATCAATCAACTCTTGTGGCACAACTACCATCTTCTTTGCATGTTCCATTTTTTTTCACTAATGACTAGCTACCTTTCTAAAGTGTAACTTCACGCACGACGTTCCAAAGTGGAATGGCAAATGATTACCAATGTTATCTCTTAAGTCAATTTCCACACTGTCAAAAGATCTATTCATAACAGGCACATAGTGCGGATCGATGAATGATGTTGATTTATGCAAACCGTATACATAAGTAGACGAGGATATATTGACAATTTTCAATAACGGTGCGACTGTATCGCCGACCATCTGCGGCTCGACTAAATCACAATACACGTACATGTGTGACGGTAAGCCAAGACGAATGTTGGGCGAACGGATGCTTTTGTTAACTGCATCACCTTCCAGCGTCAATTCATTCGGATCGAACCCCAATTGAAGCGCTAACGTTGGACTTAATGTAATTTTTACAACATCAGTTCCCATCGATACTTCAATGAATTTGTTGTATGAGTTTTCAACGGTGAACTTTACACCAAAAGTAATCGCTAGTTCTTGCGAATTGATATGATCACACAATTCTTGAATATTTGCGTAATCACCAGTCATCAATTTAATTCTGTGGTTTTGTTTTGGAGTAGCCGACACTACTGGCGTTACATCGGCAGTGCTGTCCATAACCCGCGCCAACGCTTCTATGTTCACTTTTGCTTCCTCTTGCGGTTGTATGCAAATGTCAATTGTTTCGTCATTACCGACTGATAGAAATGTCATTGGATAGTGCGCTTCCACAAGTGCAATTTCCCAGTCGCCAGCGTCCAGTTGAATAGCTCTCGGCAAATGTGTTATGTAATTTGCAACTGTATTTTTCGGATAATACTGCATCGAACTGTTGCTGGGCAGCGTCAAATAGAACTGATTGTTGATGCCAGTCATTTTTATCTACTCAATGCTGCTTGTAGTACTGCGCTCAAAAGTAATGGTATAAAGATTCCACCGCCTTTTTGTATGAGATACTTTCGTTTCTTTGACCAGCCTTCGCCGCGTTTCACCAATCGACGTAGCGTCGCCTTGTGTTTGCTTAACTGACTTTTACTCTTCTTTGCCAGAGGAACGTTACCGCGCAACACGTTGTATGCGCACTCACACACTGAGCGAATGCGGCTCTTGTCACACACCTTTAACAGTGCCTTCCGCTCCTTGGGTGTTGCGTGTATGAAAGCCGTAAGCAGAGCTGCGTCCTTCCGCAAGCACGACATGATTACTACTGATGGCGAAATTACCTTTTCTTTGGCAAGTACACATAGTTGGTAGAATCGTCTGGAAATATGCAACTTCGTATTCGCATATTCTCGTCTGTTGATTGTTTCAAGTCTATCAGTAGGTAGCCGTGTGGATTCCTCGTAGCGTCAGCGTACGCCTCCTCGATGAATTTCGGGCTGTCTGGATATATTTGTCTGGCCAAGTACCTAATCTGAACTCTATCTCTAGGATTCTTAAAACACACAATGTAATGCGCATTCAATGAGATGTCCCTCTGCCCGCGTCCTTGATGAAACAAATTTTGTGTAATGAAAAACACACTAATGTTGCGATGATGGCAACCTTTTGTGAAAAGATCCACCACACGGTTGTCGGCCTCACGCATCATATCGTCTATAATCACAAGTATTGGCTCGTTACCAGAAAAATCCTCCAAGTTTGGTAGACCTTCTATGTGGTTAATGGTGACATTTTTCAAGTTACCACCGTCACCACCACCACCACTACCATAATGCCAGTTTATACTGGTAAATGGTGTGTCACACATTTCTGTAATGTGCTTTATAAACTTTGACACAAACTGTGACTTGCCACAACCCGAAGGTCCCGCCACAATGGCTGAGAACGGATGTTTCCACATCAAGCCCATGATTACTACTGAGCTAAACACCTCACAGTTACCATACTCACACTCTTAAACTTACTACTAAAGGACATTTTTGGGGTTAAGTGAAATAAATAACACAGTGGTTATGTTCTGAACGTGACTATAAGTATTGACTACGAAAACTAATTTACAAAGGTATTAACGTAATCTTCAAGTCTTGCTTTACATAAACTCCAACGGTGTGAATCTGCTATTGGAACCCCTCGGGCTGCGCTTCACCAAGCGAAGGCGTTCTCCAAATCCACCGTTGTAGCGCTCGATGTCGGCGTTGCTCAGGGCCTCGTTGAAGCGCCTAGGCAGGTAGACTCGCAGAAAGAAGTCGTCCCCGACCTGCCCCTCCAGGATCACGATGATCGTCTCGCCAAAGGGTGTGGTGGCTCGCTCCATCGCAGTGATGAGATAGCCGCATTCCTCTCGGAGATCGGCTATCCTGGTGTAGAGCGGAGAGTCGGACTTGCAGTTGTTGAGGGTAGCTCTCAGGTCCGCGGTTGTTGCAGTGCCGTTCAAAATCGAAAACTCTGGCTTGAAAGTGCTGCTGCTGTTCGACATCTCTAGTAGTAGTTGGAGTAGGTCTATGTGAGGTGGTGGTCTGGTGGCGAATGATGCTCAATCGGGCGGGGCTCCGCCTTATAAACCCTCGCCGCCATTTTCTTCTAAGTGGTGGGTCCGAAGGGTCGGGCGCAGGTGTTCACACAAAAGACCGACGCGTCGAGACCGGTCTGGGATGCAGCTGCTCTAATTGAATGCTTGCACCACTCGTTGTTTCTTCCTCACAGCTCGCTTCTTCGACGTTGGCTGCGAAACTGCACTGCGTTGTGTAACAGTTTGAGTTAAGCCTGTAATTTTTGGTACTCCTGTTGATTTATCGATCCACATGTTTTCCACTTTATCAACTACTTGTTTAACACTTTGGTGCATTTCACCATCTTTGTCCAAAAATAAACCACACATGAACACCATATCTGTACCATCGTACATTTCCATTTTCAATAACATTTGTCCTTTGTTTCCCGGGTTTTGAACAGCAAAAGTATTCCCATCGTCCATCCATGACACTATGGGACAATCATCTGTTGGTTTCGGCACCCATCCTGGTTTCTTGGTTTCCACTTCGATGGGAGTTGCCCTCCTTCGTCTCTTGCAGGCAGTGGTCGGTTTTACAAATGACGTCTGAGGTGATGCCAATGTCTGATCACTAGCATTATTGTTCATAACCTCAATCTCCTGAATAAACGATTTGATATAGTCGTCCGCAGAAGCGTAAGCGTCCATGTTCACGTCCTTACCGTGTGACTTCAACCGTACTACTGACTGGTGGTGCGTCTGCTCACCCTTGAAGTAAACTGTACGCACTTGCTGTCAGACAATATTTCTGTTTGGCGATCGCTTTTATTCACCCGCTGAAGTCAACTGTTACGTTACGGTGACGATCGATCTCGATGACGTTGTCCAGTTCGGCGTACACTATACAGTTGACGGTCTCGGGCAACGCTTTGGAGAATCCAATTTCGATACGTAGATTACCGTTGCGCAGGAGATTCCAGTGACTCGACTCAGCCGCGGACATGTCCGGTGTCAAGTCGAACGCCATAAGACAATTACCGTACGGATAGTCACCTCTCTTGATCTCATTACCTGCGTCGGAGAACTGGATTCCGGTGCCGGTGACCAATGTGTAATAAGAGAGTATATATGTCTCACTATTCAATGTGTAAACGGGCTGTAACGGTTTGGCCGGTACTTGTTCACCGTCCACGTACAATGCGAGATAATTCATATCGTAGTGTTGAAAGTTGTAAGGATTCTTCTTGAAATCTCCGTTGAACGCAAGATTACTGACCAGTCCAATTATCGCACGTTTCGGTAACTGACCGAGAAATGCACTGTCTAAAGCCTTACTCATTATGCCGGAGGGTAGTGTGAACGATTTCACTTCTACACGCGTGATCGGATACTTGGCCGTGCCGGTCTCGAGAGTTTTGCTGTGCGCCAACAATACGCTCGGATTGATCTTACATCGACGTACGAAAAGACTAATCTCTTTAATTGTCACCTTGTAGGTAGTTAGCGTTTTGGACATTATATAAAACGAGTTTCTGGATCTGTTAAGTTGTAATCGCATCTCGACACCGTTCAACATGAATTTGTTCTGATTGCACAGATCGATGTGCAATCGACCGACCATATCGCAAACATCACTTTCTTTCGTGTGATCGCGACGCTTTTTCAATCCCTCATTCAATTCGTCGCAATCGTCCATTTGTCCGGCCGAATCTTCAAAAAACAGCTCGCTAGTCAGGTGCGAATTCTTCGCGCTACATCCGTAGTTCAATAGGTTTTCCAAGTAGGCACGGTAAGCGTACGTGTTAGTTTGTGGGGACACCAGTTTATGATTGAGATAGAGATCCACATGACTGAATATCGAGTGGAGCCAATTGTTCACAGGGCCCACCTCTTTAGCAGGTTGCCCACCGTCCGCTTTAGTGTCGTCCTGTTTCACAATAGCGGCTTTAACGTGTAATAACGTTTGTGTCAGGTCCGTGTACTCGTCACCGTGACCGGGTATTACAAACTCTATTGGCGAATCGTCCGTTAGCGATGAGACCGGTTTGTATTGAACCCATTTACCGCTCTCGATGCTGGTCTGCGTAGGCGGTAACGAAAACAAGTCCAGTTCAGTCTTCACACATTCACACGATTTCTGATGAATAAACGACATTGTTATCGAATTAATTGAAAATATCCCTTGTTCTCCTACGTCGTTTCGTTACAGTTCTACGACGTTTGTCTAACGATGTTATCCTTCTGTTGGTCCTTATCCTCTTTGTAATGGCTCTTCGTTTAAACTTTCCACCTACTTGCCCTCTTTATAGTTCTCCTTTGTCTTTGCATACGTCCGGTAGACGTCCGTCTTCGAAGAAGTCTATCGAGAGACTGTGGCGTGTCGCGACCCGCTTCTTATAACCACCACCGCTCAGTACGCGCTCCAATTTCTCGTCCGCCTGGTGTTCTGTTTAATTAATTACTAGGGGGGAGACTTCAGGAATTGTTGAAGACTAGAACAAGAATGAGAGCAGGGGTGTTTACCAACTGGTGATTTATTGCTCGGAGTTCGACGCGGGTGGTCTATAATTATGGGTTCCTAGAAGGGTCGGGTGCAGCTGCTTCCCAGACAGGCCTCGGGGAATTTCCGCTCGTTAAAAGCTTTCAGGGTGCTGGGTCCTTTGTCGACGTTTGCCGCCTCGGCAATAAATCACATCCACTGTCAGGGGTAAAAGCAACCCTCCTCTAATGTAATTCGATACGGGCGGACTATAATGGGTTCCTGGAAGGGTCGGGCGCAGCTGCATCCCAGACCGGTCTCGACTTGCCGGGTTTTTTGTTTGAACACCTGCGATCAACAGCCCACCACGCACGGCGCGGCCCTAGCAGCAAAGTTTAGTTTAGTCTTGAGTTTCGAAGCGTCAACAGCTACGAAGAGATCATGGCCAACATCGAGTGGGAATGTGACATCACAGACGTCGAGTTGGAGGATGTATGTGTTGCGGCGGAAACGTCGATGAATAGCAATAATAAGAAGAGGCCGTTTGACGATGAAGATGATTACTTTGAAGGTGATGAATTCTACAACCGAAAAGACGACGATGATTGCACCTTGAAGCATTTCCATAAGAAGAGGCTATGGCGCAATGACAAAAAGTTCAAGCACGTTCATGAGCCAAAAATGTATTCAACTACCCAAGATCTTGACGACGCTCTGTACTCCAAACAACGGGGAATCAACAGCATGTGGAACCATTGCCCGCTGGACGACTTGGAATGGGAATATTGGCAGCGGGACATGGACTACAAGATGAATTTCTACCCTATTGAAGAGGAGCACATCTACACCATTGAACATGAGCAGGAGTACATGATGCTTGTCGAAATGTGGTGGAATCGTCGAACGGATGAACTCCACCCAGATGAAATAACAAAGTTTTTCATAAATAAAAAATAAATGTTTCCCAACACCTTAGCCTCCACCTGATCCAACCATCATAATCGGCCTTTTTCAAGGCCACAAAAGCTTTTCATGTTAGGGATTAGAAGGAAATCTTAGAGGAGATTTTCTTCTAAGTGTTGGTGCGGGCCTCTAGACAAAAGTGTCACAGACGAGACCTCGGGGGGGGGGCTCCTCCTGATCCTCGGGGGGGGGGCTCCTCCTGATCCTCGGGGGGGGGGGGGTAAAGTGTCACAGACGAGACCTCGGGGGGGGGGGCTCCTCCTGATTGATGTACGGGGGGGGGGCTCCTCCTGAAATGAAAAAAAAAATTGCATATTAATTAGGGTAATTAAAAAAAATTTGCATATTAATTAGGGTAATTAAAAATTTGCATATTAATTAGGGTAATTAAAAAAAAAATTTGCATACTAATTAGGGGGGGGGGCTCCTCGGGGGGGGGGGGCGCTCCTCCTGGCTCCTCCTGGTCCAGAACACTCCATTTATCCCTACTCTGGTTACAATTGTATAGCTCAATTAATGAGACCAATTCATGTGACTTTGAAAAAATACAAAATTCCCCAATACAGCCAAACGGTTGAGAATCGGACATGGCTCCATAGGACAATTTTTGTTCCTTTTTGTAAGGAGAACTCACTGGTGAAGTTAATGTTGCGATTAGAAACTCATCCTGTGTATATCTATATCTATCTATATATATATATATATATGTGTGTGTCCGTTAACACGATAACTTGAGTAAAAAACGTCTGATTTTGACGAGATTTGGCTCAAATGTGTAAAATGACATTCGTGGCTTTAAGTTCGAAAACCAGAAAAATCGGACCATGGGAAGGGGGGTTTATGGGGGTTTTAAATTTTCCAAAAATCAGTTTTTTGCATTTTTCACCCTTAAATTTTTAAAAAACTTAATTTTGGTTTTGACCATGTTATAGATCTTAAAAAAAAAATAATTTAGTATTTTGAATTATTAACCTAGGTTAAGTGGTGGAGGAGAAAATCAAAAAAAACCTGCTCATAAAATCTCCCATGTTAATCTTATGGGAAAAAGGTTTTTGGCTTTTCCTCAGTTTATTTTAATGTAAACTTCACATTTGCTTTTACCAATCTGTTCAGTTCCACAAAACAATCATTTTGGTGTTTAAATTGTGATTCTACGCCCAACCGTTGCAGAGATATTCAAAGTGCTAAACACAGTACGTTGTCCAATGTTATCCTTATGGAGAATAAATAAAATTTGATATCTCGATTATTTATTAATGTATGTTGATGAAACTTGGTATGTGGCTTCAAGTAGTACCGGTATATTGATATTTGCACAAAAAATTGATTTTTTTTAATTATTCCCGTAGCAGCAAACCTGCGTACTCAGCCCCCATGTTATTCTTATGGAGAAGTAAAATGTACTGACTCCCTTAATATAAACATAAATTAATAAAACTTGGTATGTAGCTTCACTTGGTTGAGTTATATTGATAATTATATAAAAACCCATTTTTCTGTTCCTTGTTGCAGCAAACCTGCTTTCTTAGCCCCCATGTTATTCTTATGGAGAATAACTAGAATGTCATATATCGCTTATTTATGATTGAATATCGATGAAACTTAGTATGTGGCTTCGCCTAGTTAAACTCTATTTATATTTGCATAAAAACCAATTGTTTCTGTTCCTTGTTTCAGCAAACCTACATACTCATTACCAATGTTATTCTTATGGAGAATAATTAAACTCGCTTATATGTGAATATATTTTTATGAAACTTGGTTTGCGGCTTTATGTGGAATTCAGACAAATATTATGCATTGGAAATTCGCTGAGTCCGCAGGTTTGCTGCGACGGGGGTATTTTGTTATTCGCTGTATTTATTGCCAATCCTTTAGGTGGGATTAGCTGAATATGATAAATCGTACTACGTCAAGAAATCTTTCTACAGACTTGTAAGCTTTCGTATAAGTTGGTAAAATAATGTGGAACCTGTACATGTAAATTTTCTCACAGATATTAAGCCGTCAATGTTATTATTATGGATATTTATTAGGATAACGTACTGTCAGGTTAAACCGGACTGATATTTTATAGGGTTTTCTCAGAGTGTTGGAAGTGTAGCTACTGAAGAAAACAATCTTAAGAAACGGATGCAGTTTTTAGCTGTTCTTACGCACCTGGTTTTATTATTTGTCATTCAATTATATGATAATAAGGTTTCTTGGTCGAAGCCTAGGATATTAAAACAATATGTTTTTAATAACATTGGTTTAAATGGCTAAACGACCCATCCTGTAGTAAATATGCATTTAATATAAAAAATCAAAAACCAACATTTTTTACTCCAAAGTATGTTCATTGTTTTTTTTAAATTATATCAAGTATATTCAGGAGGTTTCGGTGTGAACTTTAATTTTAGTTCATAGTTCAATAGTGTCACAATGCGCAAGTTAAATCAATAGTATTTTCACCGTACCACTGCTGAAAATATATTACGTTTTTTTTTTAAATCTCCTGTAATTATTTAGTCCATATCTTTGCCAAATGATAAAGATTGAACTGTTGAGAGATATGGTGAAATTATATATTTTAATATCAGTTCGTAATATTTTACATAAAGTACTTTCCTTATGCAAGTATCATAATGAATTTTCAGCTGTTATTGTGAACATAATAAAAACTCTATAACTCTCTTACTAGTGGTTAGCAGAGGAAACTGTTCAGTGAATTTGACAGTGTTGTACAACTAAAGATAACAATAGCTTTTTTATTGACCTTTATTGATGTTAAACGATGGTAAATATAAGATCATTCTTGTCATACTAAATATTCTAAAACTGAGCTAAGCACTACTTAGTTCTTAAAAATATGCAGTTCAGCTACGTTACTCAGTCGTTCATTAAGTGCTCACGCCTAATTATGAGCAATTCGACCACATTTACAAAACTTTAAGTAAAAATATGATTTCCGAGTATTTGTATTAATACTTGTACTAGCGACCGCCCAATCGTCGAAATTCGATCAAATATTTTCTGACAAATAATCTGCTTGCGTGAATGTTTTATCATGTACCTGCATTAGCAATTAAACAAAATCATTTGAACCAGTGCCACAAATAACTTAATTAATTAGTTACCTACCTAGTGGGTCCTGTTACTCCATCTTTCCTTCACCATTTCCCCCTACCTCAATCACAGGTTTATTTTTTTTACTACCTGGCTCGACAGACGTTGAGTTGTCCTAATGTAATTGAATTTGTTTTATGTCAAATGCTAGTTCATTTTCAAGATGAGCTCGTTCCCTTCGCTCACTCGCCTATTTTTATATAGAGCTAACTTCGGCAACGAAAAAAGAGTTGGAGTTGCCATTCAAGTAATTTTTTCCATAATGAACATATGTGTATGCCTTTCAAGTATGTTTATATATAATCCTTATAACAGCTGTTTGGTGTAACTATCTTACTAACATACTAACCTGACTTAGTTTTATGTATTTAGATGTGGAGTTAAAACGGATAACCAGAAGGGCGTTACTAGTCCAGCAGTCAGTAGTATTTTTATTTATATTATTTCCAAACATCTGTTCTTGCTGTTGTGCTAGCATTTGTTATCATATAAACAGCTGTAAAATACGTAATTTCATTGATTACTGTTCTTCCATAAGATTACCATTGAAACTTTGATGACCTGTGGAGCGTAGCCATGAGGATCGAAGTAAATTATAAGGGTTTTCAGTACATCTACACGACAATACCTTTCCAACAGTGTGCATGAATATTTTAACGAAGCACACACGCTGAGAAAAAAGGAGGGGCAGTTTTGTGCTTGCTTTTGGGGATATTTGTGGCTCAATCACGCTCTAACCACTGGACTGATTAAGTTGAAATGTGGCAGAGAAGAACTTGATAGTCTTGAGTAACATATAGTTATATTAAAGCTGCGAAAATCCTATAGGGCGATGCCTCACGGGGTTACAAAGTTCTAATGTATTCCTTATGGACAGTCATTTTGGTTTGAGCTGATGAAAATACAAACACCTGATCTTGATTTGTAGTAGTTCCACGGGCTAACCACAGAATGCAGCACACGCAACTGTTATAGTTTTTATAAATCATTCGCGGGGTGAAGCCTGCGGGTAACAGCTAGTATAACGATAAGTCTATAACTAAATCAGTAACCTAATAGAGAAGTGAATAAAAGATCAAAAGAGCCAAAAGTGAATTATCAAGGCAGCTGGAATATCCGACTGAATGCTCCTTAGAGGGTTATACGATGGTTTCTTTGAGTGATCAACTGACATGTGCTCTGGTGGAGAAGAGATCACGCGTTCATCGTGTGCCTTTGATGTCAATGTTCGTTCAAATGCGCGCACACACGCACACACCCATACACACATAGTGAGTTTGCACGAACCTCATTCAAAGACATTTAATCAGTTCCTCACTAAGTCCTTAAAAAATATCATATACAACAAAACTGTAGCCATATTTATTAATTTGAACATGTATACGTCATGGCGATTTTTTTTCTAAAGATGTGTTTTAGTTAGCGCCATCATGGCGATAAACGAGGATAAAATAAATAAATCGTACAGTTAAGAAACAACTTTTTGCTATGTCATAAAGTAAGGTTTTTCATTAGCTGACAGAATTAATTTAAAATAATATTTGTATTACAATGAGTATACATTTTACTGTAATATTATAAATACATGTACTAAACTGTAATTTGTTAATGTAAAAATGTAATGCCACAGTTTTATTACGTAATGTGTTTTAATATGTCATAAAAATAGATGTAATACAATGATTTTAAAAAACTTCCATTTAAATTTTTGTTTTGATTTTTGTTGTCGTAATTGGAAGTTTGCGAAACAATTGATTCCTGTTTTCAGCAGATAGATGCTAAAAAGTTTGTTCTTGTTGACTCTTGCCAAAATATGTCCCCCAAATGTATATATTTGTCTGTGAGCAATGATTTCAAAACCTTCTGATGTTCTAAAGAACAACATAAAATTTAATCACTGCTTAATATTTCGATGAACTTTTGGAGTACAGATTTGAAAGCAAGTATTTTAATCAATAGAAAACATGCGCTTCTGGTGTATTTAAAGATGTAAATTTTCATCATAATAATAAACATGTGTAAAATATCATAGCTGTCAACCAAAAATAGATAAATAGTTTTGATAATTTATGGAGGTTTAATTACGTTCATGCTGTAATGGGCTCGGTTTGCCAGTTTGTATATACA
This sequence comes from Allygus modestus, assembly GCA_963675035.1. Lineage (NCBI taxonomy): Eukaryota > Metazoa > Arthropoda > Insecta > Hemiptera > Cicadellidae > Allygus > Allygus modestus. The sequence continues at coordinate 348,178,774 of OY776111.1, read as the reverse complement.
CAGGACATATTGGATGACTAGGTAGAGTAACATCGAACATAAGGAGAACAATCATCTCAGGGAAATCGCACCCTTGGCAATTCACTCCTCCCTGTAGGGGAAATCTCGTCTTTGACACCTTTACTCCCAATATAGTTAAATCGATCAACACTAAGTCATTTAATATCTCACATTTCATTGAAAACCGCTTATGCTCAATTTAAATTGAATTTTTAAACATCAAACTATTTTTTTCTACACATCGGCTAAGCTGTGGTCATCTCTTAATTCGACAATAACTACAAGATAAGTATTAAGAAAATGGCAGTTTAAGTGAAATATTTTGATACAATAAATGAAAAAATTACTACGTTGGCCCTATAAAAGACAGATTGAAGTTTTATCAGTAGCTACTGGGGGGTCACAGTTAGTGATAGTCGTGCTACAAAGTCGCTATTCGTTTACCAGGGATTACGTGGGAGGATATTGGAAAATATCAACGAACGCAACAACATCACTGCTTAGCAAAGTTCGCAATCTTCTGCAAATAAAAATTTTGCAATACAACTTCTGCAACGATAACAGCTTCTGCAGGGTTCATTGACCACTCTGCGGCCTATGACCACAGAGAACGTATCGAACGTCTATACGTTCTCTGTGCTATGACTCAGTTCGAAGGAAGGAAATTTTGCTCCTTAATAGTCTGCCTCCTTGCCCTTGGATTTTCCATTTTTGTTTACAAATTTTTTAGAGATAGGCCTACTTGGGACAGGAGGAAAGTCCTTGCAGATACTAAAGGTCGGCCTCCCCCTCGGCTTCTCTCCTCTTTAATATTTATACTGTCAACATTCCGTTTACTGAGTCGAGGAAATCCATGCCGACGATGTTGCTCTAGTTACTCTGCAGATGCAAAAGTTCTGCGTAGTACTGCCTTATCGACTGCTGAGAATTGAGCTCCCTATGGCTCAATAGCGACCTCTATTTGTGAGGTCGATGTTCAGCATAACAGGGCAACGAGAGCAATAAATATGATTTTGATGTTTGGTAACAAGTTTCCATTAATCAAGGAGAAGGCTAACTGAAGAGGCGGTTTCCGAGGCAGCAAGCAATAGCTGACACCCAGGAAGCGGTGTGCTGTGCTGACAGAATACCACACCCTGTTTCGCCACATCACCTTTATGGTTTTTTTAGTTAAATTCAGTTTTATACCCAGTGGCTTAAAATAACCATTTATTAAATATTCGTCTTCTCTTTAAAAAATGCAAGATATTTCTTGTATGATTTGTCAAGAAAAGCTCTTTGAATAGTGTAAATGGATAAGAAAGTAGTAAACATTTCAAAAGCTAAACACAAGACAATTAATTACCAAGTGATTACAAGTGTAATGAAGCTAGCACAGAAAGTTTCCACGCCGAAGGTAAAACGTTGTTGGAGTCAATCATAAGTCGACAACTTAACTTTCCTCGCTCTCGCCTCCCCGTATCACCTACTAGTTACCCTTGTCGCTCCTTTTCAACATGCTATTCAGCTGAGAAAACTGAACACGCGTCATGTATGTTGTAAATAGCCCAACTTGTATTTTATTCAGCAAAATTCAATTGGTTTCCAAATAATTGTGGGTATAAATAAAAGATCACTATTATGTCTAAATATTGTTTTAGTTTTGTTATTACTGTATGTGTATGTGTGTGTTGTCTGATATTATATATCAGTGTTATTATATATGTATTCGTCAGAAGTTTTGTTAAACCTTCTTCACCACTGACAACGCTATAGTAAGATGTTTTTAGAAAAGTGCTCCGAAATTGCATAACTGCGATGAATAAAACTTGTCTAAACTTATTTCTGATCTTCTAACCAAGAAAATTGTGATTGTCTATATCTAAGGTGACAAGATCACAGATTTATGCATTGAAAACGGAGTTATTAAAACTGTATTACTTTATCACTGCATTGGAAAATACAGTGAATCAATAAAATATCAAGTGATTAGTTAGGACTTTAGACACACACTGATACCTGATGATCGTTTTAAATTTAATTTGTGTATAGAAATTAAATACAGATGGCTCGTTTGAGTAAAATTTTCGTTCAAACGATTAAAACAGGCTCACTTATCAATGTAATACATATATGAATATTAATGTATTAACTTATACACATGTAAGATTTACTTTTTTCAGTAAACTTTAAAGTAAAGGCAATTGTTTCAAACAAACCAACCAGCTTTACTTGGCGTACATTTATGGATGATCGAGATCAAATTTCCATTTTAAGATTGGAGACTACGAGATGTGCCATTTATATCATTTTCATTTACCAAAGCTCACACAGTATATTGCTGAACCGATCGTTATTTTTCATCACCACACCCTCCACCACCCCCACATTCATCTGTCATCTGCCCCCCCCCTCCCCATGTTTACAAACCCACGACATTTGTTGTTCTGTTGTCATCCTCTTCATAAGATTGGAGACTACGAGATGTGCCATTTATATCATTTTCATTTATCAAAGCTCACACAGTATATTGCTGAACCGATCGTTATTTTTCATCACCACACCCTCCACCACCCCCACATTCATCTGTCATCTGCCCCCCCCTCCCCATGTTTACAAACCCACGACATTTGTTGATCCGTTGTCATCCTCTTCATAACACGTTATTTGTTTTTAATTGCTATTGACTTTTATCCTAATCGTTAGTTAAAACTCAATATTCATCGTATTTTTCACTGTGATTTATTTTATTTTAATGAATTATTGAACAAATAATAAACATTAAATTTTATATGGTGCAATATTTTTGTTAATAAAGAACTTTAACTGAAATACAATACTTTATTCATCCTGTTTTATATAGCAATAATAAACAATTATTTCCTTTTTATATTGGGTTTCAGCTGGGACCTGTTCTTCGCATCGGGAAATTCCAGCATGAAATCAGATGTTGACAACTTTACGTTGTATTTCCTGTTACCATTGTAAACTAAATCAATTCCCATAACATCAATATTGGAGCTATGACCGACAGTGGGACAGAAGTAGGGTGCTATGGCCGGTTCTGGACCACCTTAGCAAACTGAGGAGCCGAGGAGCCCCCCCCCCGTGACGTCATCCCCCCCCGTGACGTCATCCCCCCCCATGACGTCCCCCCCCGTGACGTCATCCCCCCCCCGTGACGTCCCCCCCCTCACGTGTTGTTTACTTTCCTTGTTTGTCACCGGTTTTTTCCCCTTTACGGGATGTATACTGCTCCTCCGCACGTTAACGCTCATTCCACAAGCAGAAGGCAATGTCGACTGTCACGTATACTTTGTGGAACCACCAGGTTATTCAGGACGTGATTGGCCTGGTGGAAATTGCAATCATGGACCAGTTGGTCATTTTGAGATGGGGGTGCCTGGGCCCGGACGGGCGCAATCACTTCATGAGGCGGCGATACGTCGCCAACCAACCCGGTCACCTGGAGGAGGTGCAGCAACGCCTCCACAACCTGATTGCGAATGAAGAGGTGGCCCTCCTCTGGGTTAAACTCATTCCTTTAGTTTAGGCTTATCATTATATTGTATTGTAAGTTTTCATTCTTCATATATTGTATAACATTCATGAATCATCTTAGATTTAAGCATCACATTTATTGTAATGTATTAATGAAATAAAATTATAAAAACAAAAAAAAAACAAAAAAAAAACAAAAAAAAACAAAAAAAACCCCAAAAACAAAGTGACAAGTTTAGCAAGCTGATGATTGAGAGGACCAGCCCTGTGTCGGCCCCCCCCCGACACCCCCCCCCCCGACCCCCCCCCGACCCCCCCCCCCGACCCCATCATCATCCCGGTTTTATTATTTTGTTTATTGCATTTTATTTTTGTTTTTTTTGTTTGTTTTTTTTTTGTTTGTTTTTTTTGTTTTTTTTTTTGGACAAAGGAATCATTTATTTATCAACAAAAAAAAACTTATAACTATTCCTCGTTATCGGCCGCCTCCTCTTGTTCCTCCAAGCGGTCCAATTCCTCATCTAGTTCACGCAGCCTGGCCATGTCGGCCATGTACCATCGCCAATGTGTTTCGTGCTGCGGCTCAACCACCCACACTCGGTCAACGTCGTCCTGAAGCGCCTGTCGCTCCAGGTACACTTGTCTCGCAGTCCTCGGTGGTGGTGGAGGGTCCTCAGACGAGTCGGACTGAGGCGATGGAGGCGGTGATGGAGACGGTGTGGGCTGAGGCGATGGAGGAGGAGGAGGCCGCTGCAGCCCGCTAGGCCCAGGCTGAGGCGATGGAGGAGGCCGCTGCAGTCCGCTCGACGCCGGCTCCAGGCGCTCCAGATCCCGTATTTGCTGCGCAAACGTTTGTTCTAATAGAGCCTCTTGCTCCAACTCATCTACGAAATTTGCATTTTCAAGTGCAAACTCGTAGTCATAGTCTGTCATATCATCCTCCCACGGAGCAGCCATGCTTAACGACTGAGTGAGAGCCTGTTTGTGTAGGAGATAAATCGGACTTGTTATTGTTGGGGAACTTCCCTAGTAAACACATTTGGACCCCCCCCCGACCCAGACCCCCCCCCCCCGACCCCCCCCCGACCCCCCCCGTATTTTTACAATACATGCCGTTTGCTTTCCTTGTTTATCGCCTACGTGATGTTTACCGCGCGCGCCTCCGCTTTCACCCGCCGGTTTCTCCAGGTCTTAATCATTCTTACTGCAGCCGTGATGGAGTACACTTGTATGTATTGCGACAAGCGTTACTCGTGTAGCGACCATTTGCGCCGGCACATACTGACGCATGTAGATTCGCCACTTTACCCTTGCCGAATTTGTGGAAAGCAATTCGGCAGAAAAGACAAGGTGGCCCGGCACCTTGCCACCCACCGATATGCCCCGGCAGCTGCTCCAGCTGCCCCCGCTGATGCCCCGGCCGCTGCTCCAGCTGCCCCCGCTGATGCCCCGGCCGCTGCTCCTGATGCTCCTGCTGCTCCTGATGCTCCAGCTGCCACGAGGTGCGCCTCCACCCAGACGTGCGCCCTGGCTGCTCCTGGCCCGAGGCGTTGTGGTGACGCCGCCACCCAGACGCCCACCCAGATGCCTACCCCCAGGACACAGGAGGGAAAACCAGTTGGTGAGTAGCAATCCTCAGTTTCTCATTGTTATAATATCAATAAATCTCATTATTATAATATCAATAAATCTCATAAAAAAAAGAATATTAATTTTGGTTCGTTATTTACAGCTATCGTCAAGCCGACAGCCGTACCGCAGGGATGGTGGACCCCAGAGTTCGCCGAGCAACAGCGGCGGCGAGAGGAGGCGGAGGCCAACAGGGTCCACCGCGAGATTCGCCGGGGGTTGATCCTCCAACAGTATCGGCCTCGCCCAAGACCCCAGCTCCGGCGCAGACCACAGCAGCCGCAGCAGCAGCAGCCGCAGCAGCAGCAGCCCGAACCAGAGGCGGGGCCGAGTGGAGAACCGAGGCCCGAGCCAGAGCCCGAGCCAGAGGCGGGGCCAAGTGGGGAACCGAGGCCCCACGTTGTATACATAAACTCCTCGGATTCAGATTAAATAAAAAAAAAACCTATTTCCTTTTTCCTTATCTAAAATAAATAAAGAAAATAATTACACAACAAACAAAAACAAAGTGACAAAGTTTAGTTGAGGATTGAGAGGATCAGCCCTGTGCCGACCCCCCCCCCCCGACCCCCCCAGACTTTCCCCATAGCCAAGCTCAGACCCCCCCCGCTCATTCCATTATTTATGTTATTTTATTATTTTTGTATGAATTATAATTTTATTTTCATCATCTTTATTATAAACTAAAAACTTAAAATTACTTTTGTGAAGAAGTCTCAGCCTTCTCTTTCGCTTGAAACTCCTCCATTGCAATCTCAAGAGCACGAAGACTCTCCCAGTCTGCATTATATTGTTCCCATTCTTCATCACATGTAGGTTGGGAGCACCAACACGTAGTTATCCGTTCCCACATTGTTTCATATTCCCTTCGAAGTTGGAGAGCATATTCCTCTTCTATCACCTCAACGGTAGCGAGGAGTTCTTTATCAGGGATATTACCTTCCCATACGCTATTAGCATACTTTTCTTCGATTCCCTCAACGATCTTGATGAGGTCCTCATCAGGAATACTGCTCTCCCATACATTATCAGTGTTCATATTGATGGCAATAGTTTGACTCTCTGACTTAAACTGAAACTTAGAGAAACTCAATCTGTTTACTCATTAGTGGACTTGTTGTTCACGGAGGAAAAATCCTTTATTAAATAATTTGTTTACTCATTAGTGGACTTGATGTTCACGGAGGAAAATCCCTCATTATATAACTTGTTTACTTACTAGACTCCCCAAGCTAAGTGCTTGACCAGTCTGAATCTTGAGTTAGTCATGGAAGCATACAACCCACTGTCACTAGCTCAGCAATCGTGTATTGTAATAAGAAAGAATAAATACATTCTGTGTCAGGGGATTGCACAATTGCCAGTGCCTATACAGCGATACGTTGCATCTTGCCTCAAGGGGTATGTTCGGGAACATGTGTTAGTGCTTAACAACCCCGAAACGGATCCTCAAGTGTTAGACTTGTATAATAGATACAATGGCAAGAGAGTCTATCAATGCCGCTACTGCCAGTACACTGAGCATTATTGTAATAGAGTTCTGTATCCTGCAAGAATTGTTAAAGTGTATCGCTTTTCAGACTCTAATAATTTGCAGCACACTTGTTTTTGCTGTGGTAAGAGTGCTTGGGAAGCGGATTGGCCACAAAACAATGATTACCTATGTACTTTGGTGATTTTAAAGTCAATGACCATAAAAACAGTTTGGGAGGGCTCTAGTCTCTCTAAATTCTTTTTCTTCTTTCAATAAAGAAAAAATAAAAGATAAAAAAATAAAAGGAAAAAAAAACCATAAATAAAATACTCCCTTCCCCATAATTTTCTAGTATTACATGTTTTGGTAAGGACTACGTGATTGCCTGAGGTTATCTCATTAGTGAGAGTTCTCCAGTTATTTATGTTAGAATCATTTGCTCACAAGCTCCTACACTGACTAGACCTAACAAAATGTTTAATGTTGGAATTGATGTGTCACTGGAAGGTGAATATTATCATACAAAACATTTACAGTTAGATCTACAATTGAAGACATTGAGTCAATCGATGCGGAGATATTCCTACAGACGGTGAAGTATTACACAACGGGTCACTTTGCCGAATTGTCCATCAGGATGTGGATTAAGAAGCGGTTGCCTGAACAAAAACGCCTACAAGTTCAAGCTGCTTTGGATGGCATCAATAAACCGCATGTTGCTTGTCAACGCGTGATTAATTTACTTCTTTTAGAATCCGACCAGGTCTTTGCAAAGGTTATTGTAAACGGGGGTTAAGTAAAGATTATAATAAAAAATTGTAAATAAAGATTAAATATAAATAAACAAAATTTCCTTTATAACAAAACTATAAAAATAAACGATATTCCTTTATCAAAAACTATATGGTTGCCCCCCCCCCGGCCGATTCAAAACCAGCAAAGGCGCAGTGAGGATGCGAGGATGTAAGGTCCCCCCCCGGCCGATTCAAAACCAGCAAAGGCGCAGTGAGGATGCGAGGATGTAAGGTCCCCCCCCCCCCGGCCGATTCAAAACCAGCAAAGGCGCAGTGAGGATGCGAGGATGTAAGGTCCCCCCCCCCTTGGCCGATTCAAAACCAGCAAAGGCGCAGTGAGGATGCGAGGATGTAAGGCCCCCCCCCGTTTGGTCTACATGCGGCTTAAAAAGCCCCCACCGACCGGGAGCGGTTGGCGGCGCGTGTCGGGGGACGGTCCTGAAGGAGTTGCCCAGGAAGGAATTACTCAGCGGTTTGCTGACGCTCAAGGTTGCACCCTTGAATTGCTCAGCGGCTTGCTGTCGTGACGCGCCCTCTTTTGCCGCCACCGCTCGGCGGGGACATACCCGGTTGCGCGCGCTGCCGGTATATAAACCTGAGGTCCGCTACCGCGGCCTCAGTTTTGCCCGAGACGCCATGAGCAGCAGCAACAGTGCAACCGAGGTGGATCGAACCATCCGCTCTCTGATGGAGGAGCTTGATGCCATGGATGAGAATGCTAGACCGCCTACCATAACTAAGAAGAGGAGCAAGAAGCCCGTTGTTGGATGGACAGTGGACAGGAATACACCTACCGATTCTCCATCATGCAGTTGGAGCGATGCTGAATGTCAATATACAGTAAAGAACCCTACCAACTTAGGAAACGTTTTATTGAAGATGTCGGTATTCAAAGGCGGACGCCCTACGCATAGTTGCGGCCTATACTTGGACGAGGATAGAGACGATGAAATTTGCATATGCCTCACGGACCTGTTAACGAGACTAGAAAATATGTGGATTAATAGCGATACCGGAGTGCCTAAAATTAACGGAGTTAGTAGGATCGTGACTCCACTACCCGCCTGGCGTAAGACCCGCGATTGCACAACAGTTTGCGAGGGAAAACGTAAGGCTGGAGGCAATTGCGTCATCCCAAAGCGCAAGAAGTAAACACCACAACGACCCAGAAAACACACACAATGACGTAAACAACTTGTTGACGCAGTGAGCCTATATAATACGACTCGGTGGTGAGCCACAACCATTCCACATCCAGACACTCAACGAGCAGCATGGACCAAACAGGAGACCTCAAGTCAGCCCTCAACAGCTGCAAGGCGGGGGGTTATACCCGCATAGCCGATCTGCGGGACAACATAATTTACCCCATCCGGTCATTTGAGCGGGTGGATACTCCTTATGGCGAGGCGATAATGGCCACTTTGGAGGGGCTAACTGGTGACGACCCGCTGAGGATCTACATGCCTCGTAGATACTTGGCCGTCTTGGGAGACCATGTCATCGGCCAGTACAACGTGGGTGTGGGGTCGAGGATGAGTTTGGTCAAGAGGAGCGGTCCCCCCGGCAGCAAAGGAGCTCTTCTGGAATTTGTTTGAATAAATAAATAAAAAAAAAACCTTATTCCTTTATCCTTATTAATGTAAAATAAAAAAATTAAATATAAAAATAAAAAAAATAAATATAAAAACTCAATTAATTATAAGAGTCGAGGCGGTGCGTGGCTGTGTTAGTAGCCACCATGGACTTGAGGTGGAAACACCCGTTCACCGCCATCGTAGCTGGACCTTCGGGCAGCGGCAAGTCGCACTTTGTGGCTCGCTTCATAGGGCATGCCGACCGCATGTGCGATACGCGCTTCGCCCGTATCACCTGGCACTGCGGTAGCGGCGGTGGAGGAGGAGCCGATGACCCTACTGTGCGCTACGTAGCCGGCCTGCCCGACCTGGACGACTACGATGGTAGCGAGCCCTCCCTGGTTATCGTCGATGACATGATGCGTGAGGCTGGCCCCGGCGTGGCGGACCTGTTCACCAAGGGCTCCCATCACCGCAACATGAGCGTGTTCTTCATCACGCAAAACCTGTTTCATCAGGGTAGGGGCCAGCGCGATATATCGCTGAACGCTCATTACATAGTGTGTTTCAAGAATCCCCGGGACCGCGCTCAGATCAAACAGTTGGCTCGCCAAGTATACCCAGAGAACCCCAAATTTGTGGAGGAGGCTTATGCGGACGCCACGCGCGATCCTCACGCCTATCTGCTGATAGACTTGAAACAGTCTACACCCGAGGAGATGCGGGTACGTTCAGCCGTTTTCCCAGACGATCCAGTTAACTACGTGTACCTGCCCAAGAAAAAGTGATAAATAGGCTGAGCGCGCGCCAGTGTCAGTCATCATGTCACACCGCGTGAAGAAAGACACAGCCCTGCTGACTGCTCTGGTGCACGCTACACCCAAGGAACGCAAGGCCCTGTTAAAAGCGTGCGAGAATAGCCGTATCAGGTCAGTGTGTGAGTGTGCGTACAACGTGTTACGCGGGAACGTGCCGCTCACCACCTGTCATAAACGAAAGTTGAGAAAGCACAAACAGGCGCTCAGACGGCTGGTGAAACGCGGTGAGGGTTGGGTCAAGAAGCGACGCTACCTTGTACAACGGGGCGGTGGGATCCTCCTGCCCTTGCTGTTGAGTGCGGTGTTACCTGTGTTGATGCAGAAAGTAATTTGAAAAAATGGAGCACGCTAAGAAAATGGTAGTTGTACCGCAGGAGCTCATCGAGAGATTGCGAGAAGGACCAGGACCAGGAGGAGGAGGAGCAGGCAGTACCAATAAGCCAGCCGGCCTGGACGCTGAGATGCATCGCATACTGAGCGACAAGCGGCTGAACGATACGGAAAAATTGAAACAATATCAACAGGTGTTACAGCGGTTCCTGCACTTTTCCGCGGCTAAACGTCAACCCATAGGCCTGTCAATCATCGAGGGGGAGGAGGAGGGAGAGGCAGGTCCGAGTCACGTGAAACGTGAGTCTAGCACCTCGGAGGAGGAGGGGGTGTTGGCATCATTCCCAAAAATCTACAAGTCGGTGGCGCGCAACTTGTTGCGGTTCATGACCCAGCAAGGCAGCCCCATCGCCTGGGACGCCAGTGGGGTGGTGTATGTGAACAACGAGAAGGTCCCCAATTCCAATATAGTGGACATCGCGCACAGCATAGTGAGAGCGCGAAGGGCGGACCGATTGCCTACCGGTTGGCAACAAGTGATGACCGCCTTGAAAAACATGAACGTGCCTAAAGAATACATGAGCAATCCCACGGCGTTGCGTTACCTAAACGGGGGGCTGGACACTGCATCGAGCCCCTGGGGAGACACGACGGCCTCCTCATCACCCCTGTCACCGAGGTTGACACCAATGCTAGACCGCCTGAGACCGCGACTTCCGGCAGCCAGGAGAAGGATAATAACCGAGGAACCTGACCAGGAATCGTCATTGGACAACTGGGAGCCGTTCTCACCGTAATGGAGAAGCTGTACTATGACCCGAGCCAGCCCGGTTCCCTCTGCGGGCTGGCTGCTCTGGCCAGAGCCGCGCGCCTCCCGAAACGCAGAGCGGTGGAATGGCTGCGTGCCCAGGACACCTACACGCTGCACAAGCCTGCGCGCAAGCGGTTTCCCCGCAACCGCTACGCCGTTTTTGGGCCTCAGGAGCTGTGGCAGGCGGACCTGAACGACATGCGCGGTCTCAGCCAGCACAACGACGGGGTCAACTACCTGCTGACTGTGATCGATGTATTCAGTAAGCGGTTGTTTGCGGTACCACTGAGGAGGAAAAGCGGGCAAGAGGTGGCGGCAGCGTTCGAGAGGATATTCTCCGAGGCGACTCCTCGCTGTCTACAGACTGACAAGGGGACGGAGTTCACCGGGGCCGCTACCAAGCGAGTGTTCAAGAGTCACGGTGTCACATACGTCACCACGCAGAACCCCGATGTGAAGGCGGCGGTGGTGGAGCGAGTCAACCGCACGCTCAAGAACCGCATGTGGCGCTACCTAACCTACAAAAACACGTATCGCTACATCGACGTGTTGGACAGGCTTGTGGATGCCTACAACCGCAGCCCGCACAAGAGCCTGGGTGGTGGTCTGCGACCTGTGGACGCGGACAGCGGCGATGGAAAAACGGTGTATAAGGTGTGGCGTCACATGTATGGAAAGGCAATCCCGCGACGCAAGCCCAGGTTCGAGCCTGGTGCCACGGTGCGCATAGCCAAGGAGAAGGGCACGTTCGCCAAAGGTTATGAGACCAACTGGAGTAAGGAGCTGTTTGTGGTGGATCACGTATACGGGTCGCATCCTCTACCATTGTACGTGCTGCGAGACCTGAACGGGACGCCGCTGGAAGGGCGCTTCTACGAGCATGAGATGCAAAAGGTAACGGTTGCCCCGGACCGTATGTACCAAATAGATAAAATACTGGACACTAAAGGGCGAGGCCGCAGTAAGCGCTACTTGGTCAAGTGGGTCGGTTACGGAGAGGACTTCAACTCGTGGGTACCTGCATCTGAAGTGCAACAGCTGCTATGACGACAAAGCGCAGGCAGCTGTACCTGACGTTGCCCAGCAACAGCTCAATGGACTATTATCCAAACAACACCGTGGCTAACTACATCACCCATATACCGTCAGTCGTGCGATTGGGTGGCGATGGTGAATGGGAAGTCGCTTTAGTCGAGGTCCATTACCCATGCTCGTTTGTGACAGTGGGGGAGGACGCTCGCGTATATCTCTACACTAAGGATGACACCGGCAAGCCTGAACTGACCGCTGTAAAGGTGGAAGCTGGAAACTATAAAGACATCGATGAACTGGTCAACGCCATCAACGCCATTCCAAAATTGGACTTATACCAATGCCAGTTTGAGTACGACAAAGAGATTGGGAAGGTGGAATTGATCTCGATAGACCAGACTGTGGAGCAACTGGAATTTAGCCCCACTCTAGCGTTACAGTTGGGATACGACGTGCACAATGTGGATTTGATCAAACATAGAAAAGCTATAAGACCGCCCAACTTACTGGCCGGGATCCCTTCGCACATGTACGTATATTGTGACCTGGTGGAACCTCAGCTAGTAGGTGACACTGTTGCGCCCTTGTTAAAGATTGTGAACATGGACGCAAAAAACTACATCTACGGTGCGAGTATCACCGTGCATTTCACCGACCCTCACTACGTGCCGCTGATGAAGAGCTCCTTCGATAGTGTGGAAATCGATTTAAGGGACAGCGTTGGACGCCATCTGCCATTCCACTTCGGGACTACGTGCATGAAGCTTCACCTGCGCAGAGAGTAGCAGCAGCAATGAACCTGAACGACCCCTATCTGGCGTACTACCGCCAACAGCAGTCTGGACATGGAGTGTCCACGGTATTCAGAGGAGCCGCTTTCCAACGCGGTCATGGCATCGGCAGTTTCCTAGGCGGGCTGATGCGTACAGTGGTCCCGTTGATCAGATCCGGTGCATCGGCGCTGGGCAAGGAGGCGCTGAGGTCCGGTGTGGGCTTCTTGGGCGACGTGGCGGCGGGCACAGCCAACCCCCGAGTCGCAGCCAACGCCCGACTCAGGCAGTTTACCGGGTCGCTGAAACGTAAGGCTGATGAAAAACTGGATCGCGTGCTGAGCGGTGGTGGTGGTGGCACCTATAAGAGGAGGCGTGTACAGCGAGTGACCCCTCAGTCTCTGGCTAAACTCCTCGGAGTTAGGAAGAAGAAGCGCGCTGCGTCCAAGAGAAAAAGGAAGCCTGCAAAACGTGTCGCTAAGAAGAGGAGGAGCAAGACCGTTGTGCGACGTAAGAAGAACAGGAGTACCGTGAGGGACATTTTTGGATAATGGCGTTTCTACATCAGAAGTCGTGCGAGTGTGTCAAGACCGAGTTGGACCTGTTCTCGCTACCGCCCACGCAGACCAGTATAGAGAGTGGTAAATGGGTGCAGTACAAGCCCATCTCCTCCCTGACAGACGACTCACCCGTTGAGTTCATAGTTCCGGGTCATGGGGACGAGTACACGGATCTGTCACAGACGCTACTGCATGTGAAGGCTACCATTAGAACGGCTAATGGAGGCGCTGTAACGGGTGATCAAGCGATAAAAGAGGTGGGTCCGATTAACAACTGGCTGCACTCGCTGTTCAGTCAAGTGGACCTGTACCTGAACAACAAACTGGTGTCTCCTCAGAACAACACGTACGCCTATCGCGCCTACCTGGAGAACCTGTTGTCCTATGGTGGTGATGCCAAGACATCGCACCTCACCGCGGAGATGTTCTTTGAGGACTATGCCGGGTACATGGACAATACTGAGGAGGATAATTATACCGGGCTCAAGAAAAGGAGAGAGTTTATCAAGGGAAGCCGGTACGTGGACATGGTCGGACATCTGCACGTTGACCTGTGCAACCAGGAGAAGTTCATGTTAAACGGTGTGGAGATGCGCTTTCGTCTGATCAGGTCAAAGAACTCATTCTCCATCATGTCTAAAACCGTGACAGACTACAAAGTGGACATCGCCGAAGTCAACCTGTTTATGCGCCGCTGTAAGATCAACCCGAGCGTGCTGTTGGCTCACAGCAGGACGCTGGAGTCGGGCACAGCCAAATATCCCATTACGCGCGTGGAAGTCAAATCCTTCACGCTACCCTCCGGTATCAGCAGCAAGACTCTGGACAGTGTGTTTCTGGGTCAACTGCCAAAACGCATTATAGTTGGCCTGGTCAGCAATCAGGCGTTCAACGGGGACTACAAGAAGAACCCGTTCAACTTCACCCACAGCCACGTGAACTTCTTCGCGCTGTACATAGATGGTGAGCAAGTACCATATAAGCCGCTTCAACCGGATTACACGTTCGGTCATGAGTTGTGCGTGCTCGCCTACCACACGCTGTACACTGGCACCGGCATCAATTTCTCAGACTGTGGTAATGAAGTCAGTCGCAACGAATACCCCTATGGATACTGCCTGATGGCGTTTGATCTGACGCCTGATATGGCGGCCTCTCAATCCAGCCACTGGAACCTGGTGCGCAACGGTAACCTGCGCATAGAGATTGGGTTCTCCGAAGCCTTGGCGGAGGCGTTCAACTGCATAGTGTATGCCGAGTTGGACAACGTCGTGGAGGTGGACCGTCACCGCAACGTGACTGTGGACTTTGGAGGGTAAAACGGGTTATCTCCTCCGCCGCTGCCGCCACCGCCCTCCCACCTACTTAAGGCCGAGGCAGCGCGCGCTCGCTCTCAGTTCAGCCGACCTCGCGAGATGGACGTGCCGCCACCAATCTACAACGAGCCTACCGCCACCGCCACCGGCCTAGTGCGCTGCCATCATGGAAGCGTGGTGATGGACATGCAGTGCTTCAAGGACAGCGACAACGACTATTTGCTGAAGGAGGTCTGCGTGGTGGACGTGACTACCGGCACGCTAATCATGCATCACATCGCTCGTCCGCCCTTCAATCGAGACCTCCTGACCAGCGAGAAACTGCGCGAGAGCGGCTGGCTCACGCGTCACTGCCATGGGCTCGAGTGGGACCAGGGCGATATCGCCTACGTCGCCCTGCTGGACAAGCTACGGGCCTGCTTCATCCACCGCCCCATCGTCTACGTCAAGGGGTCGCAGAAGAGGACTTTTGTTCAGCGGCATCTGATCGTCGAGCCTGCCGCCACCACCGTGCAGGACATGGACGACCTGGGTTGCGGGTCCCTCAACGGACCACCCTCCTGCCGGACCCTGCGCTGCAGCCACCATAAGAGCGCCCTCAACCGTTGCGCTCTGCACAACTGTATCGTCCTGCGTGATTGGCTGATGGCCAATGACAGGTCGGACTCGTCAGCCCTAGAGTGTTGCTGCTGCTTCCACCCACGATGAACACCACACAGATCGAGAGGAGCCTGGCGCAAGTCCCCGGACTGAGGAGCGTTCTGGTCTGCGCCTCTGACCGTCTGCCTCACTCACCCGTTCAACCCCAGACCGCCATAGTGGCCAACACCATGTCACACACTGAGAGAGGAGACCACTGGGTGGCATTCTACTGCTCTGAGGACCGGCTGGAATACTTCGACAGCTACGGCAGGTCCCCATACCAGGCGGACTACCAGAGGTTCCTGAGGCGCAACTCGCGCCGCCGCTATGTCTACAACAGGTATCGACTCCAGGGCTATGGTACTTCCGTTTGCGGCCACTACTGCCTCACCTACCTGTACTGCCGGGCGGTCCTCGGTATGGCGCTTGGTGACTACGTGCAGCTCTTCGATCTGGCGTCCCCCACGGTCAACGACGCTCTGGTCCGCAGGCTCTTCCACTCCATCTTCTCACCACTACGTTACTGATACTTTATTTTATTCTTTTTAATTGTGTGTTTGTATATTCTTATTATGTTTTTGAAATAAATACGATATATTGCAATCACTTGTTGTTCATTTGTCCTTACTTCAATATTTAAGAAAAGTACATGTCCAATATCTCGATTTTTTTATTTAAAATTTGTTTAAAATTATTAAATTTTATAAATTACATTTTAAATTATTTTAATTTGAAAAAAGTTATAACTTGGACATGTTGATGATTTTGAAAATATAATGAGGAAATACGGGTGAGGTAATAACAACACAGATATCTGCTGTGAACTAAAACTTTTACAATATAATTGCTTACAAATACTATTTACAAATAAATTATAAACGCTATTTACAAATAAATTAAAAAATACTATTTACATATAAACATAAGCCTACACAGGAAACTCTTCATCAACGTCCTCCTCCTCATCCACCTCCATTGGCTGCTGTTGCTGTTGGTTATTGAGGTGGTCTCGTCCTCCTTCAGCCAGTGGTGGGATGTCCTTGTGTCCCCAAGGCAAGGTGTGGATCCCATCCGCCAGGACATAGCGCTTGTCATCTTTCGGGCTCAGGGAAAGTTTCTCCACCTGGACTGTGAAGACGCGGTGCAGGTGGGACTGGAACCGGGTGTTGACGGTGGTCTTCAACACCTCGTTGAACAGGCATTCCCTGTAGTCGTCGGGGGTAAGGATGTTCTTGACGACCCCCTTGGCGACTCCCTTGGCGCGCTTGAGAGCCTTGGATCCCGTCTCCTCGCTCGGGTCCTCGATGTCCATGAAGTAAAGCTTGGAACGAAGCCCGAGGTACTCAAACAGGGATCTGCCAGCGCACTCATCCTTGAACTTGCCGATGACTTTAGCGTTGATGGGGCTGTAGCAGGGGTGGGACCTGGGGTAGGCACTGGTGTCAAAGTCCTCCAGGTGTTCCATCATCTCCCTGTAGATGTCCTGAGAGATGATGTCAAACACGAAGCTGTCCGTGTCCATGTAGTCTACGGTCAGGCGGTCACCGTAGCGGTCCTTCATCTTGCGCAAGAACTCATACATGAGCCACTTGCTCAGCTCCAGGACAGACATGCCGATGTAGATGGGTTTGTCCAGAACGATGTTCACCCTGGCTAGATGGATGAGGGCTATGTCCTCTGTGTAGTAAGTGCGGTCCAGGAAGTTGGACTTGGCCACATATTTGCTGAACCTCTCCGGAGTGCAGACCAGCTTGACGTTCAGGCGCTTGCGCACGTTCTCGATGGTCTTGCCGAAGACCGCATTGTTCATGAGCTTGAAAAAGTCCTGCTCAAACTTGGTCTTGGCCTTCTTCCTCAGCTCGGTGTTCATCAGGATGTAGGGCTCGAGCCATCGAGACTGGTGGAACGAGACGGCCCTGTGCACAGCCACAAGCTCCAGTCCGTTGTTCAGCGCCTGCTGCAGGATCCTGTAGTGGCAGATGTAGTGCTCCTTGTTGTCCAGGGTGGTCACCAGCTTGGGGAACTTGCCTATTGGAGGCCGCTTGGTCTCACAGCAGTAGGGGAGGTCCCTGTGCAGGTCGTGGAGACGGGCGGGGTAGTTGAGGTCCACCTCCAGTATGTAGCCCCGGTCGGCTTCCGCGTCCAACGAGGCGATGTCCAAGGCGTCAATCTCCTCACGGCTGAGCCACTGGAAGTCTCCGGTGGGCAGGTACTGGGACATGGCCCAGCCGTACAAGTTATTGGCATCCAGGTACAGGAGGTGGCGTGTCGGCTCGTCGAGGCGTCGGTCCTCAGGGCGGCATCGCTCGTGGTTGGCCTTGGCGTAGCGGGTGATGGCCTGGGAGATACCTCCTCTGATGCCTTGCTCCACGAAGAGGTACATGTCAAAGTCCCGTAGCGTGTCCAGCTCCACGCCGCAGGTCTTGAGCATGACGTCCCAGGCGTAAGAGGGCAGGGTGTAGTAGTGTGCAGGGTCCAGTCCATACTCAGCCAAAGAGGTGTCGCGGAACTGCTCGAACACATCGGTGAGGAGGGCGATGTCACAGCGCAGGTACTTGTCGGCATAGTCCTTGAGGTGGTTGCAGTCAAAGACTCGCCACACGTTGAGGGCGTGCTCGTACTCCTCCTCCTTGATATCCTCCAGGGTCATGCTGTTTTTGAACGCGGCCCGAGGAGGAAGCTGTCTGGTGGAGTACAACGTGTCGTACGACGTGACAAAGTCGTAGGGGAACACGCCCTTCCTGCGCACCAGGTCGAAGAGCCGGTTGTCGGGGAACCGCTTCCTGGTCTCACGCATCTTATCCGTGGGAAGCCCCGCCGCCAGGTTGGCCAGGCTCATGGACAAGAACCTGTAGGTGTCCAGGAACCGCACCGCGAAAGATGACTGTCGTTGGTTGTCCCCGGGCTGGCCAAAGTGGAACCGCTTGGTGAAAGCGATGTAGCGCTCCTCCGTGTGCGCCAGCACGTCCACATCGCCGGGGTCAATGGCTAACTCCCGCACTATGAAGTGAGCGTCATAGTTGGACAGGTTGTGGAAATAGCAGTTGATGACCCGCTGCTCCCTGTACCGTAGGTTGCACGAGCGGTGCGCCGCTCCTCGGAACTCGTAAGGTGGGGCGTGGTTGTGGTCTCGCACCTTGACGTCCTGCTCGGTGAACTCCTCACCGCAGAGGTAGCAGCGAGTCGCCGCCAGGTACTCTTCCATCTCCTGCCGGATCAGAGAAGGGTGCAGAGCTCTCATGCTGAACAGGAACTCCCACAGCATCAACACGTCCATCTTGAGCCTCTCCATAAACACCTTGGACGCGTCGACCCCGAAGTAGACCCGGGGTTCAAACTCCTCCAGCCCCAACGAGTCCATGATCTGGTATGCAAAGGCGTATGGGACGTGCATGCGCATAGGTCTGGTCCCGGGTGGTGGTTCCGCAGGGTCGTCAGCGACGGGCTGAAGGGAGCACTCAAAGTCCGCGTAGATGCAGAACCTCTCTCGCCGGGTGTACTCGGGATGCGCGAACCGGATCTTCTCCTTTTTTGGCATGTCCAAGCGGAGAGGAGCCTTAGCGTAACAGTAACGCCTGTGCTCCTCCAAGCGCTGAGCACCCGTCAACCCGAGCTTGTTGGGTCGGTTGTCAAAGTAGGCGAAACACCTTTTGCAGATGTAGATCCTGTGGTCATGGGTGGTGAGCTGAGTGCGGACCAGTCGGCTCAAGTTCCTGATGAACGCGTAATGGCTGTTACCCTCAGTTGTCACGTACAGCAGGTCGCGATGGTCTTGGAGCTCCCGCCTACATATCTTCAACGGGTATACCCTGTTCTTGAACTCAGGTGTTCCACCAGGCCGTCTCCCCACCATCGCGCGCTCTATCCCATACACGTTCACGCTGATGGCGTTCTTGCGCTCAAAAGCCTTGATGTCCTTCAGTGTGACGGGGAAGCGCAGGTCGGTCCAGTCGTACCGGGCGATGATGTCCAAGGTGTACCTTGCGGGTCTCTGCTGATGCTCCGGGACGAACGCGGCCAGGATCGCGTACATGAAGCACATGTCATCGTTGTTTTGGACATTAATGACTGCGTGCGTGGCGTCAATGTCCTTTGGCAGCGGAATAAACGCCCTGCCTCCGAGCGGTATGTACTCATTCACGCGGATCTCCAGGTCACGTATGCGCAGGTAGGTCCATCCACTGCCCACCAACTCGCACTGCTCCTTCTTATTCTTGATCGTGTCGAACGTCGCGGAGAGGAAATCCCCCAAGTCAGAGGCCTCGGTCAGCGGGACGTTCTTCGTGTTGAAGGAGCGCAGGCAGGTGGCCCCATGGATGTTGGTGAACTCACATTCCAGGACCATGTTCACCTTGATGCTGGGATGCCTGCTCCTCACGTCAGTCAAAAGATCAAAGACCTCCTGGAACAGGAAGACGAGCGCTTCCTCAACTGTCAGCAGGGCGTCCATCGGTTGGGACAGTCGAAAGGTGAGGAGGCGTCTGCGGAAGGCTCGATGCACGAGCTGGAACGCTGGGAGACCGGCACCCTCCATCGGCTCCTCCTCCTCCTCACTAGACCCCAGTTGTGGCTCCCTGCTAGGCCCCGGTTGCGGCTCCCTGCTGGGCCCCGGTTGCGGCTCCCTGCTGGGCCCCGGTTGCGGCTCCCTGCTGGGCCCCGGTTGAGGCTCCCCGCTCGGTCCGGGTTGAGGCTCCCGTGGCTCCGCGATGGGTGATGGTGGTGGCCCGAAGTGGTCTCGGATGAGGTTCAACGCGATAGGGCAGCTGCGCGTCTGGTGGCGGTCCCGGTTGTGACGGCGCATGAAGTCCCTGTCGCAGAAGGCGCAGCGGAACCTGGCTGCCCGAGCCTCCAACTCTGCTCCTCCGTCTACAACATATAACGAGAGTTACTACGCTTATAAAACGACGGGGGGGGCTTGGTTGGTTAGGTTGGTTAGATTAGGATAGAGGAAGCATGAACGGGGGGGGGCTTGGTTGGTTAGGTTGGTTAGATTAGGATAGAGGAAGCATGAATGGGGGGGGGGGTGAACACTTATGTGAAGCATGAACACTTATCACAGTTTATTATGTAAATTTTTAAATTCCAGTTTAAAATTAAAAATTTAAATTTCTTTAAATATTAATTATGACAAGCATTTTATAAAAAGGTAGCCATGATTATAGTTACTAACCTTGGAGCTCCTCCACAGGCTGTTGGTGGGCAGTAGTAATGTGCCGATTGAGGTTGTCCCTTCTTGTAAATCGTCTACCACAAACGTTGCAGTCATGGCGTCTGTCGTTGTGGGTAGACTCTGCATGCCTCCTCAGGTTTTTGAAAAGGCTGAAGGTGTGACCACAGACCTCACACAAATGTTGGTTGTTCATCTACAACAACAAAGGATACTTAATAACGTTCTAGAGGAATGAAAAATAAAATATTAAAAAGAAACAACCATGATACGCTCAGAATAGCTTCACTGATTTATGTATGCCTCAAACATTGTAATGTCAGGTTCGAAATCAGTTAACTGGAAATTATCATTCGTTGGAAAGGCATAATACATTTAATAAAGAGCTGTTTTAAAACAGGGTTTAATTAAATTTCATTAGTAAATAAAGTGTTGAGAGTACGTCCGAAATAAAAGAAAATTTAAAATGGTTTAGTTAATAAAAATATTTCTACTTACGTTTAATTAATGAAGGTAATCGAAGCAGGAAGAAGTCACTGGTTAGGAACACACAAATGAGCACTCAAGTACATTCACAGATAAACTGAGGAGGATCATTAGGCACCGCTCATTAAATAACATAGGAAAACCACAAGTAAACAAGCGCTTGCCTCGAGGTATAACGGGGATGGTGACATCATGTGGAGGAGGGCTTTGTGTAACTATTTACTTCAATTAATATTCATTTTAGTTCTTATAAATTTTACAAAAAAGGATTTACTGCAAACTGTTCCCCGTATCTGTTCCAATCGTTCACCAATAGTAAATACTGCTGTTCATACCGGATCCATTCCCAGTACTCCTTCTCGAATGGATAGTCCTCCGCGAGGTACCTTCTGCCCTCCTCTACCACCCACATCTCATAATCATCACGCGGAAAGGTATGGATGTTCTTGTACCGCTCCGCTCTCCACAGCAGGTCGCTCTCGTACTGTTCCAAGTCGTAATGGATCCTCGGAACGCACTCTGCCGTAAACTTCTTGTCAATACGTCGAACGCGCTTCCTCCACTCGTACCGAGGTTCAAATGGTCTCCACGCAGACTGGTATCTCACTCGCCTAACTTTCACAGTCTTTCCCTCCTCACCAACACTCACTTCAACTCGCTCAGTATCGCTGCTGCTGTCAGAGGACATGGTGCTGCGACTCTCGACCGTTAACTGAAGACAAGAGAGGAGTAAACAAGGTTAAAATAAAGGTGGGTGTGGTAAATGGGGGGGGGGTCCTCATTCCTCCTCACACGCCTGTGCTCACCAGCCTATGTTAGGTTTCCGCCAGGTCACGTGGGGGGGGGTCCTCATTCCTCCTCACACGCCTGTGCTCACCAGCCTATGTTAGGTTTCCGCCAGGTCACGTGGGGGGGGATGACGTCACGGGGGGGGGCTCCTCGGCTCCTCAGTTTGCTAAGGTGGTCCAGAACCGGCCATAGCACCCTACTGACAGAGCCCAAATGATGTACGATGATTTTAATTCGCCTAAATGTTCCCCACAGTCCAAACGACAATGGAAAATAGGTTGATTAAATTTACGAAAGTTGTTTACCAGTGAAAAGCGGTCATGAGAATAACTGACATACAGAACAAATTAATACAGATTTCTAGTTATTTGATGTATAAAATACGTCAAAATTAATTTACCAATTTAAGAATAAAATGTTATTTATATAAATATGTTAGTAGCATTAAATTAACGTCCCTGGCTAGAATGACTGCAACCACCTCTTATTGTAATTTCATAGCTTCATTCCCTTTAGGCTGACATAGTGGACACTAATGCAATTTTAATGGACAAGCTCTGAGGCTAAGATAAAATATATTAACACCGAGTTCAGCAAAAGGGTTTTTGTCGTTAGTAGAGTGTCGGGCGGTGTTTTACTCTCAAGACTTACGGAAATTTTTAACGAAGGACCGCTTTCATTTTGTTGTCTCCAATAAAATATGAATTTGGTTTTTAAAGTTCTGCTGCCATTTTCTAATTCGATGATCATCTTGCAAATTTGAAATACAAAGCTCCTTTTGCTATTGTGCGTTTATTGTATTTTAGATGTAATTTTCAAGACATTTTTTTATGATATTTTTTATAAATTTGGCGGGTAAAGAGATAAGGGCTGTGTACAATAAATTCTGTACCATTAAAAATGTATTGGTAAAACCTTGACTGCATTCACAGGGAGTACATTAACCTAATATATAAATTAACAAACAACCAATATTAGATGGAAATTAAATAGACTATCAAATGGTTTTTGCTATTTCTTTCTTGACTTATTCAGTTTGATTTATTTAATATTAGATTTCACGCATTAGTCTGCACCGTGCTGATTATTTTGTATTTATTATTTTGGGAGAGGAAATTAAATGTGGAGTTAGTTTGTATTAATTTGTGTTCTTTTCTTTCTAACAGATCACCATGACAAGTGAGGGTTTGCATTTGAAACTGTAAAGTTGGTTAGTCCAGGAGCTGAGGGGGTTTGAGCATGCATAAAAGTATAACGCAATATTTTTGTAGACTGTTGTAATATGGACCTTGGTGATACCGGAAACGCATGTCGTCACTTTCCCAGGTGGTCGATAACTTGGGGGGAGGGGGGCAAAGATGGCGGGGGGCGCTACGCGTTAAAACGCCGATATCTCGAAAACGGTAAAAGATAGAACATCGGTTAAAACGTTGTTCTTTTTGTAAACATATGGGCAATAAAAACGGTTATTTGGTCTGAAGTCGTATCTCTATTAATAAAAGAGTTATTGAATAAAACATGAGAAAATGGGATATTTAGGTTGATTTTTTTAATGATTTTAGATTAAGTTTATAAGTATTGCATGGAAGTATAACCAAATAAGTAGTGTTGGAAGGGGACTTTTGGCTCACTTGATTTATGGCTTCCGGTCACGTGACCGGAAGCGCTGAGTCATTAAATACGTCATCTGAGGCTGAGCCAGTGACGTAGGCGGTTTTGTGACGTAATGAGGGAAAGTTCAAAGTTCAAGGTCACGGTGAAGTTTTTAAAAAAAATCTACCTCGCACTCATAAAATTCGATTGTGATTCGATAGTTAATCGATAAGAAATATCGAATGAAATATCGAATGAAGCAATCGAATGATACGAGTGCGAGGTAGTACAATTACAGATATTACTTTATTTTATTTACAATAATTCATATTACAAATATTACTTTATTTTATTTACAATAATTCATGTTTACAATAGTTTCCCGTTGTTCGTTGTCATCGATGTTGTTGATCCGGACGAGTTGCGGCCATCACTTCGCTTTCTGATGAAAGACGGTAGATACTTCGATTCCTGCGCAGAGTCCATGTTGTTTTTTTGATGCGTAAAGTTCCAAAGATAAATCGTAACCGGACGCAATGAGAAGTCTTAACTCTTCATTAAAAACCTCGAGGTCTTGGAAAGTCGCCAGATGAATAGAGTCATAATGAATACACCTAATTTTGATGGACATTTCAACAGAGAGCTAGATGTACACTGGTCAAGAGCCGGAGGAGTACTGACTATTCGCTAGCTAGCGTTTTGGTATCAAACAAAATGGTGGGGGTAAAAGTGTGGTGGGGCGGAGCAGATGGCGGACGGCAGATGGCAGTTGGCAGCTGGTTCGAGGCAGATGGTTGCTACTACATTCGCCGCCACAGTAATGCAATCCGTCGGCGTAATTCTTGTAATTTATCTTGTCGGTTCATTTGATACGTTTTACATCTACATATGCAATAGCTGAAACACCTGCACTTACGACAAGCTTTCCCGTCAACTTGATCGCCTGGTATTTTAAAACATTGTAACTCGCAACAATATGTATTCAAATTGTTATCGAATGATAAATTGTTCATCGGTGGCACCGACATGTTAGCTGCAGCGTGTGTTAGACAAGACTGAGACTAACTTCACTGCTCCCCTCTCTTTTATACCTCTTCATAAGTTAACCCTGAATAAAAGTTCAAGGTCATCCGTTTGAATTTTAAAAAAAGCAACACAGCAGTATATAAAATAATATACTGCTGTGTTGCTGTTTTTCTTTTTTTCTTTTTTTTTTCTTTTCTTTATTAAACAAACATCTTACAATACAATAAGCTTAAGTCTAACATTAATGACTAGAAATACAAACAGAGAAATACAAACAGAGACATTATGTACAAGGATGCGTGATGTGCAGAGTGAGTTCCGTCGAGTTGTTGCCGCTTACACCGTGTGATACCAAATACAACGTCCCCGGTTGAATATCTCGCAAATCTTCATTTTGTAGTAGTTGAACAAATCGTTTTGGAAGAAATACTTGAAACTTCGGCTCATCTCCTGGAGTGAAAGGTCCTTCGCTCAATGAAACTAGATTTGCTTCTCCATGTGTGGTTTCCACTTTCTTGATGTTATGAATAATGTAGTGTTTTTGTTCTTTTAGTTCTGAACACTTTTTAGTTAGCAGAAGGTCGGATTTTGAATGAGTGTTGAATTGATCAACCAGTGTTTGTAGAAACTGTTGTGATGCCATCTTCGTCAGCAGTAGTTATGGTGTCTTCTGTGATGTTGCCTCTTCGGAGTCTCGAATAATACTCGTGCTGGGGCGGTGTTGCCTCCTCGTATTTATAGGCCCCACTACCCCCACCACATTCCTGAGTTTGTTTCAAGTAAGCAGCCAAACGATATGCGTTGTACAATGCACAGTTTGTTTGACCGTGTTTAAGATCTTTTGCAGCGACGCAAATATTTCCGAGATTAATGTTAAAATCCTTACTGATAGTTATATCGAAAACATAACCGTGCGTGTACTTTTGTATCCAATTCTTTTTTTCCAATCCTTTTGTGTATATATGCGAATATTGTTTGCAAAAGTTAAACATAATACTGTGCAGATTACTGTAGCTTATAAATCCTTCATACCAATGTATGTGATGAAAGTAGTTTGTTATCCATTTGTTTGTATTTTTTGCTTTGGTGTTAAGTTTGTTAAAAGAAAAAGGAGCTTCAAACGTGAATGGGTAGGCTACAAATGTAAGCAAGTCTAAAATTACTAATTCCTTGATAATAAACCTATCATCATTATTTCGAAATGCTTGAAATTCTATTACACAAGGCTTTACACTCACTTCTTCATCCCCTCCGCTCATCATGGCACCTAGCGATCAACTAAACTGTTTTCCACACCACGGTAGGTTAAATACCAGGCCGTACAGTTGCTGGCGCGTTGGTGTATATTTAACGTGGGCACCGTCCCCAATAGGCCTACCCCACGTGTATTCTTCTTTACTAAGTCAAACTTTAGTCTTTTTTAACTTCTTCTTCTTGTGTTTCGTTTTCTTCTTCTTCTTGTTTCTCCGTTTCTTCTTCCTGTGTTGTTTCTTCTGTAGCTTCTGTAGCGATTTCTACAAGTGGTTCAAAATCCTTTAACTTTCTCCACATGCAAACTTCATGAGGTATTCTATTAAAAATAGATGTATCCACAGGTCCGTACACGATGGTGCTATCAGGTTGTTTTTCCAAAGTATCGACCAAATATTCTTTAATAATAGCGCTTGCAAATACCAACTGTCTCATGTACCTTGTAATAGGTTCTGTTGCGTAGTTTAAAACGTAGAATTCTTCACGTGACAGTAGAATCTTATTTTCATGTTGAGTCAAGTCTCTAATTCGCACTTGTAGTTGTCCGCGATGTTTAACAATATCGATTTCATTGTCACAATCCAAAAGTCGAATATGTGTTTTCCTTCCACACAAACTGTTAGTTAAATAACATTCTATTAAATGTATATGTTTCAAAAATGACTCCCAAGCATTTTGCGAAAATAAAACCTTTTTTGTTCCATGGTGTAGTATTACTGTAGGGGAATAATCCAATGACTTCATCAATCCAACTGATACACTTTTACTGATGCATGCTGAGATGGGGTAAAAGATTCGCAAAAAAACTTCAGTTAAAATGTGAGGAGGAATATTTTCTTCAACTTTCTTCTTCCTCTTTGGTACTACCTTTGATGGGTCTGCATTACTTTCCTCCTCTCTATCTCTTTTACCAAACTTTAAAAATACAGTTATTTCCTTGATGATTTCTGCTTCACTAGTATTATCACGTTCCAATAACGGTGCTACCTCTGCATCACCTTGTACAACAGATGGAGAACTCATTTTGTAGAAGATGTTACCCATGCGACGATAGAGATCAACTGAAGACCTGCATTGTTGCTCCGCTATTTATAGGTTAGCGACAGTGGCGGTGCCGGTGGTGGTACAACGATTTACAATACTGTCTTTACAATACCGGTCAACGGTGTGTATGTAACAATTTTATCGTGCAAAATTAAACAATACGCAAATGTATTCGCAGGTACGTTTTCTTGAAATTCCATTTCTATTTTTATATCAACACTAGACGATTTTACAGATTCATTTTGTTTGGAACAATCAATTACAACAATCGGAGCTTTCGATTCAAACTGAACGGGAGATAGTAGAGGTGTATTTGTTTTGCCGTAATATGAATTTTGGAACCTAACGTACATGTCGTATAAAACACTGTATCTTTTCTTATCAAAAGAAATATTAAAGTTGTCGTAGGGAAAGAATTGTGAATTCAGGAACACTTTACAGTTTGTTAATTTACAATGGTCAAATTCACCAGCATTTTCAGTTATTATACTTTTCTTCTTCGTTTGTAATCCAAATATTACATATCTCGCTTTTTCCAAATGAGTAGAAGTTTTTACAGTCCATGTATGCCGTTGTGTTGTAGGTAAAACGGGGTACTCATGAAACTCCCAGCTTCTGAATGGCATTACAATGTCTCGATCTGATTTTAACTTTCTTAATAATGTAATCCTGTGTTCATCATTTAGTCGCACATGTGGTACTCTCCAAACAATCTTGTCTAATGTTAATTTCCAGTCTAAATTGGCATCAGTTGTTCCAGTAGCTGCTTTAATAATATCTTTATCGTTTGATGATCTTAATAAAACTAGTTCTTGTTTTACATTTATTATTATTCTTCTGTAGTCTTCAGCAAATCCTAGGAGTAATCTTAAAGGTACGTAGAAATCAAAGTTTCCCGAAGAGTCAGGAGCGATTGTACTTTTGTCTGGTGCAACCCATCCTGCAACAGCTAACAGATTCTTCTCATTTGGTGTTAAAGACGCTAATCCTTTCAATGTACTGGAAATTCCAACCTTTTTTGTTGAATCGACTGTAACTCCTGAAATTTCATATCTAATCTCGTCAAACAAAAATGCCATAGGATTATTTATGAACGGAACAGTGGTTCCAGCAGTACCATCATTTTTTGTTACTTTTCCTTCAATATATAAATAACTTTCGCATGGAAGAGTATAAATGTCTTGTTGTTGTATAGGAATCCTAATTTCATCGTTATTGTTTAATTTGGACGAAGCGTAAGGGTTGTGCGTGTGATATTCCTTTTCCCATAAGGTCTCGTCGAATGTTGGACCCTGCGCTATATCCAGTATATCCATTGTTAATGACTTTTAATCCCATTTCTTCTAGAAAACGAATGTTGTCACTTGTTAACCCTTCTACAGCTGATGAGCTACTGACCTCTTTGCTTGTTGGCTCTCTCTTTTTAAATGATAACCCCATTGTCTAAGCGGATGATTTTATATGTATTCTTACAGTAATAGCTTCTCCTCTAAAGTCAATAAGGTTTCCGTCTTGATCCACTATGTTCAGCACGATGTCTGAAATGAAACTGGTGTTTAACGGTAGGTACACAAGGTTTTGAGGCTTTTCTACTATCTTGAAACCCGGTGCAACTGATGGGTAGAGTGTGTGTAATATATGACGATTCTCTCCATCTCTGTAGGATCCTTGTATAATGTTACATGTAATGTCTATGCTATTAACTTTGATGATCGTCACAGTTTTATTCCCAGAATGAGTTTTATTAGGTTCTAATACTTTTGTTTCCTAAGAAAACCCCAATAAACTACCAATTGAATGTTCTTGACTAAAATCAATATAATACTTAGACGTAATTTCGGCTTTCATTGTATTGTTATTGCCTTTTATCGTTATATTTTCTTTTCCCATATGTTTTTGTATAACTTCATTTATATTATCAATTTCATAAGCTCCTGTTGGTAAACTGAATTCTTCCAAAGCTGAATACTTTCCTTTATCATATTTTGTCTTGTAATAATGTATTTTGTTATTAATTCCTTCACTAACGTTTGGAATAGAGTTATATGTTGTTAAATCCAATAATGCGGCTTCCCATAGTCTTCCTTTTTGCAATCGTAGCGCTGGAAACAGAATACTGCGCAAAGTACATGAGTTACCGGTTAATGACACTGTATACGAGGACATCTTAAAGTTGACTAACACTTTTAGCTAAAAAGACTAAACATAAATGACCGCAAATGGATGTATCATCAGGTTGTTTTCTTGTATGATTGTAAAAAACATTTTCTGCCGCACGAAAGTATTGTTGAAGTTCTTTCGGTGGTGGAAGGTCTCCAAAACTGTCGAAATAATAAATGGTTTTACCAAGTTTCTTGTAACACACCCAATGAGTGCCTAATCCTTCACTATTATCCAAATTTACAATACCAGTCTCATTTTTCCACATTTTAACCGGTAACTCATCTTTCATAAATACTCCTCTAAAAAATGGGATTTTCAAACAAGAAGCATATGTAATCAGTTCTTCATTGGTCAATTCTTTGTTTTTAATTATTAATTGCTCTTTCTTATTTAATACACACGATACGGTCTTAGGTATAATCCTCCTCCCTTTTTTATCATTGACCATAATTGTTGGTTTCTTTTTAGCTTTACCACTGGTAGATCGACGTTTTCTTCTGATATTACCTCCTTGTTTTTTAGCGGGTTTTTTCCCACGCCTTCTTCTCTTTCCTCCTCCAAACGTAGTTTTTGCTTTCATTGCTGCTGTTACTGCTAAAGACGCTGCTTTTTCACCAATACTCGCGTCACTAGATTTTACTCTTTGCCAAGCTTTCTCAGCAAGTGCTTTATCCGCTATTGATCTATTTTTAGTATCACCAAATTTGGAATACGCTATATCGTGCTGTTTACAAGCCTGATCGAGCTTATTTATTCCAGGATCTCCTCTAGCAAGACGTTTCTCTAATTTGGTTCCAGGACCACAATATTGATATCCTCCAGGTAAATGTAATTCCACAGGTAATAAATCAATCACCTTGTTAACTATAGCTCCAACCGGTTTACTCAATAGAGAAAATGCTGTTGATGCTATTCCCCTTCCTCTCTGTAATCTCTCTCGATTATGACTGATGCGTTTAACCCTCGACATGGCTATTTATAGCAAAACTTACAATCAGTAGGTGCACTCTATAAATGTTTTACAATGAATGTAATATCAGTTTTGGTTTCTTGTATTATATACTGTTTAAAATCCATTTATTATATCGAAATGGATTTATTAATTAAATGTAGACATATTAAATAAAAGTAGTAAAAATAGAAATAAGGTGTAATTGAAGATGTTCCAGATGTTTCTCCGCTGGTGATGGTATCGTTGTCTTCGGTAAAATGAATAAACTTTAAATAGTTGTCATGTTCCCTTAGAAACTTTCCACTTAATCGTTGATAATTAAATAACACATCCCAATCTAGTTTATCTTTAAAATTGTCAATGTAGTTCTCAGAGAGATTTTGATATTTACTTATTACTTCCCAACAGTTATTAAAATTTGATGTCATCTCTACGAGGAAGTCTTCTGAAAACTGTTGTCTTTGTAAAATATGGATCCAGTTAACTCTGTGAAAATAAATTCTTAACATAGTCATTGTAAAGAGGTAATGTATGGAAAGTTGTTCCCAATCCATATATCTATCAAACCGTTGAACAAAACCATCTGTCAACACTCCTTGGGGAAATCTCGGCTCTTGAGATATTAAACTCCACGCAGTAATATTGGATTCCATCATCCTCTCTGTATCGTCTCTCGAATATGACTGATGCTTTATCCCTTATCATGGGGGGTATTTTAAATTCTTTTTTCTCTTATGTAATCTTCATTGTTTTCTGTTGGTTCATTAATCACATTCACTTTATCCTCCTTTCCTAATGTCTTGACTTTAGAAGGCTTAGACGGGTTATCTCGTTGATTAGGTTTCTCTGGATTGTGTATATTTTTCCAGTCTAAATAATTGTGACTGTCAACATCTGAAGCTGCATCTCTTCCTGAAGCCCGATGGATATAATGGAATAGAGCTGCACCAAACCTTTCCAAATGTTTTTCATATTCCGTAGTCCATTTCTTGTGTACAATATCAAACATTTTCTTATTTACAGCGTCTCCATCCTGCTCACAATCACCTACATTTGATAATTTTAATTTTTTTACATCATAGCTTGTGTCAGTTTTATTCCTTTTGTAAATCGTTAACAATTTTAGAGTAGCTAAATTTACTGCTTCACCATCATAAATGGGATATTGTATATCGCTTAACCTTTTACCGGAAACCCCCCAATGATCTTCGTGTACAGTTGGGGTTCTTTTTTTCATGTACTGTACCGTAACCGCATCAGACGACATAAGCGGATCACCAACATTTTGAATTACTTTTCCTTCAAAATTATAGTTGCCGTCAGATGTTAACGGAAACCCAGCTCTTTTTTCACTATATCCAGATTTTACCCCAAACTCGGAATACCGTCCAAACTTGTCCACACTCATGATGTAACTGAATCGCTATCGTTTAGGTTCTTATTATATATATATATATATATATATATATATATATATATACGTCTACTGAACAATTATTCCTTGTTTTCGCAGTTCATCAACCAAAGCTACCCATTCGTTTTCTAAACCAGTGTGCCCGGCTTCCATGGCTTCATGTAATAATCTCATTCGATCAACTAACTTATTTATATCGTTGTAATATATTATATTAGTTTTATGCAAATTTTTCAATAATCCCCTTCCAGATGTGGTAGGATCAGTTGTTTTTCTCTTTTTATGCAAAACATTTAATTCAGCAGAAGATAAAGCTCTTCTTTTAATTTGAGCTTTTTTTGATTTTGAGGGGAAAAGACTAGATATAATACTTGTATATTTTATTGACCGATTTCTATGAATAGGTAGGTCTTTGGAATACTTTTTTCTATGTGCATTTGTATACTCTAATATATTTTTAAACAATTGTAAATCCCTTTTAGTATATTTACAAGGATTATTTTTAAAGATAAGTTCAAACAAACCTTTTGTACCTTTATATTTCTTATCTCCAATAACTATATCATCATTTTCGTTTATATCTAACTTGCTATCTCCAATCATTAATCCTTTATCCTCTATTCTAGCTCCATAGGTATGATAACTTCGATTAGCATGTGCGGCGTGTAACATTTTTAACGTATATGTTCTTCCAAGTGTTCCTTTAAACATAATATCCGTGCCTAATTTGCTTAAGTTGGATGGGTTAATATCCTCTTCTTCTGCTCTTGTATCTTCTACACTTGTATCTTCTGTACTTGTATCTTCTGCAATATCCTTTTCCTTTAAATCCTCTATATCTCCGCTTTCTTCATACTCGTCGCTTTCTTCAGATGTATGTAACTGGCCAAAACTTTCATCATTCTGAAATTCTTCTTCATATTTGGAAATTGGTAGCATTTTGTCTCCTTCGAAGCGAATTGAAGGTCTTTCCATATTTTGTGCTAATCGCTTTAAAGGTTCAGTAACAGGTTTGAATGTTGTTTCTAAAAATTGCTCTCTTTCATTTATACCTGATTTTAAAGCTCGGTTTTTTTGTCTAATAGAATCACTAAGTGATTTTATTTCCTTTAATAGCTTTTCCTGGTTAACCATCTTCACACCTTGACGACTTGTACAGTAATACCGCTAATCAGTGTATTAAAACAAATGTATCAAAACCTATTCTATAACGACCATCTTTTATAGCTTGATCTTTCATAATAACCAAAAATCCATACTTTTCCGCCCATGCTTTTCCGCAAAGCTCTTTAAACTTTTCAAATGGCATATCCGCATTCACATGATCGTTATATATATGTTTTAGGTTAGTATCATCTTGTTTGAATACAATTAGAATATTTGCATTATCTCTGATAAGTTGTTTTGGGATTTTGCTATAAGTTTGTCCTATATATATGCTGTCGATGTTATTATGTCTTCCCATGGCAAAGTAGTTTCTAATAGTATCCTGATTTTCACAAGATACATCGTCAAATATAAATACAGAATACGGTTTCGCTTCGTTTGGTTGCATAATACTATCACTAGCGTTAAATTTGTAAAAATTAACATCAGACACATCAGATAGGATTTTATCCAGCAATTGATACTTTGGTTGATGTAGAGACTTTGAAAAAATATATAGGTTATTAAACCTTAATCCCTGCGGATTAGTGATCAAATTAAAGACAACATTGGTCTTTCCGCAGTTTGA
The DNA here is from genome assembly GCA_963675035.1 of Allygus modestus. Taxonomy (NCBI): domain Eukaryota; kingdom Metazoa; phylum Arthropoda; class Insecta; order Hemiptera; family Cicadellidae; genus Allygus; species Allygus modestus. The sequence continues at coordinate 348,145,921 of OY776111.1, read as the reverse complement.
GGGGCCACTTACTATACATCGAACAGTGTTTGGAAGTAAACTACCGTGTTTACCATTGTTGATTTTAACGTTATCCACAGTTAAATCATCTATGTTATTAATATTGAATCGATCTTTATGGTGAATAATCTCCATCCTGCTCAAAGGTTAACGATGAAATGAGTTGCTTGCATTAAACCAAGTCCTTTATAGGTATCCATGAATCCTCAGTTTTGTTAAACCCTAACCACCGCACTTTAACTGCGTCCTTTTTTCTTTGTAACACTTTTTCAACAAGATATACATCACCTACTGTTGACTTTAACATTTCATGTCCATAAAATGCACCTTGCAACAAATCTCCTTTGTTATCTTTTAGGATATACGTTTCAGGTACAGTCGGTTGCACTTTATACACTGTAAAAACTTCATTCGTCCAATTGGGAAGGTATTTCTTGGTAAACACTCCCTTATATTTACTAATCCGTACTTTATCACTTACATTAAATTTTCTTGGCTGCATTTTTTCTACTTTAGGCTTTGTATTTTTCTTTATGCGTTTTAATACATCTTTTGCATTTCTTCTATTTACTTTGTTAGGTTTCATACCAATAGTTCTATGAAACCTGTTGTTATAATCATTTATTAATTGTGGTAAAACATCATACCATACGAAAGAACCTCTTTTTGAAAATTGTTTATACAGTGCTCCTTTTAAGGTTCTATTAAATCTTTCTACAATAGCTGCTTTTTTCTCTGAATTTGTAGAATAATGATTTATTTTATATTTATTCATTAACTGTGCAAAGTTTGTATTAAAGTATTCTGTTCCATCATCAGTTTGTAAATGTTTAATTTTGTTTTTATCTCTTTTTATGGCTATTTCCATGGCTTCTGTTACGCTTTTACCAGTCTTGTCCTTTAGAGGCAAAGCGTCTGCAACTTTTGTAAAACAATTAATTATTGTGAGTATATATTTAAATCCTTTGTTTATTCTGCTATGCGGTCGCATTTCAATTAAATCCGCTTGATATAGATCATTTATCCCTTTTATAACAGTATTTCTTCTTGGAAACTTTATTCTTGCAGGTTTGTGTAGTTCATTAATAATCTTCTCCTCCAGGTCTGACATGATGGTTTCACGAAGGCAGCTGATATGGTATTAAATATTCTTTTGTATAAATCTGCTTATATATATACATATAGTTCAAGGTCATTCAAAACTTGTGTAAAAAAAGGGGAAACACAGCTTAACATTGCTGTGTTTCCCCTTTTTTTACGGAAAGGAAAATGATAGAGGATCTAGGACGATGAAAGGGTTATTAATCAATAGGGTTGAGGGAATAGTGACCGAATGGTAAAGTGTGGATGTTGTCTGGAAGGGTTTGTCTTTTGTCGTCATTACAGGATAGCGCCTTTTTAACTTCAGTCACGCTGTACAGCTGATGGTTAAAACTTCTGATGGGGTTGAATTTAGCTGTAATGATGTTATCCTCAAATAAGCATTGCTTGTAGTGTTCAAAATGCACTTTCTTCTTTAAATATAAACTCTTTACACCTTTAGCTTTCTTAATATAGTTATTGTTCTTTTCTTCTTCTTCTTTTTCATTATAGAGTTTCAAAGAATATAGTTTAGACATCAGTGCAACAATCTCTTCAAGTAGAACACCATTAGCCTCATCCTTGAATTTGCCTAGTACTTTTTTGTTTCTACCATTGTCGTAGTTTGGATGATCTTTTGGATAATCAGAGAAATCAAAGTCGTTCTTGTAAATAAATGTACGTAAGTCTTTATACATGTCCAATGTTACTATGCGATATATGAAAGCGTCAGTGTCCATATATGTAATAGATATATTTTCTCTTCCGTAGAACGCCACCATTTTGTTGTAGTGAAAGTCGTACATGTGTGTTTTTGAGATGTCCAAGATTGACATGCCTATATACAAAGGACAATCCATCTTCACACTCGTCTTCTTCATGGACACTGCTACAAGTTTTTCATTAATAATTATAGATGTTCCAAAATTTGGCTGCTGTACTAGTTTCTGTAATTTTTTTGCGTCGGTAACAAGTTTAACATTTTTATGTCTTCTTTTGTTTTCCAATGTTTTTCCAAATATCGCATTATTCATTAATTTAAAGAAATCTTTTTGAAAGTCTGATGTAGCTGCTGCTCTTCTGATGGTATTTGAATCAATGTAGGGTTTCAACCAGCATGATTGAGAAAATTCCAAAACTCTATTAATTTTTGTTAGACGTAGTCCTAATTCGATAGCTTGTTGAACCACCCAAAAGTGAGCCACGTAGCGTTGTTTATTATTTAATGTCATCATTAATTTGGGGTGTTTTCCAATTGGTGAAATTTCTGTTTTAGCAAGAAGTGGAAGGTCATAATGAAGATCATGTAAATTTTCTGGGTATTGAAAATCGCAATCCAAAATATATCCAGTGTCACCATGTTTCGGAATTTGTAAAATATCGCCAATAGAGTCGGGATTAATCCATTTAAAGTTATCAAAAGGAAGTGGGTTTGACATTGCCCATCCGTACAGGTTATTTGCATCGAAATATCCTAAATAGGTTGACGGTTTGGTTTCATCGTAATCGGGAAGGTATTTGTTGTTGGCTTTGACATGTCTGGTAACACTTTGGGTCAATCCGCCTCTTACTCCAGCTTCAACCATTAAAACCATGTCAATATCTGTTAAAAGTTGGAGTTTGCATTTTGTTTCTTTTAACATGGCTTGCCAAGCTAATCCTGGTGAAGTATACGAATGTAGAGGGTCCAAACCGTATGCAGCAAAACAGGTGTTTCGGAATTCTTCCATTACATCACAAAGAAGAGTTACATCTAGTTTGACATAAAAGTCCGAGTAATCTCCTAAGGTCTTCATATCTAACTCGTTCCATACTCGACGTGCGTGTTGATAGTCCTCAAGTGATATTTCCGATTCATTAAGCTTGTTTTTGAAGTGTTCTGGTGGAGGTAGTGATGTTTCATCAAATCTGTGCAGTCCATCGATGTAATCATAGGGGAAGACTCCTTTTCGAAGAACCAAATCCATTTTACTATTGGGTACAATTTTGCTTGTTTCTATCAAATCTGTTCTTCTTAGATTTTCAGATAATTTCATGAGGCTTGAAGGCATAAATCTAAATGAATCAACAAACCTTAATTTAATTTTTCCCACCTTTTTTGAAAAGCTTATAAATTTTTTCATTGTAGTAGCCAAAACGTCTATTGCTCCATTATCTCTTCCTAGTTCGGGGATTATGAAGTGCGAATCATAACCACTCAGATTGTGCAGAACTACGGGGATGAAATATGGTAGTTTGTAGTTCAAGTTGCAAGCGTTACAGGCTGCACCTCTGTACGCTCCCGTAAGATGATCGTGGTCACGAACTTTAACGTTATCCAGTGTAAAGGTGTTATTACACAGATAACACGTTGTTGTTGAATCATAATATTGAAGCTCTTCTTCTTCCATAGGTGACATGGGTACCTTTGTTCTATACAGTTCTTCTACCTTTGCAGCTATGTCATACAGATCATCGACAAAGTATTTGGCTGCTTCTTCACCGCGATAAATCTTTGGAGAAGATGATAGTCCATATTTTTGAAGATGGTCTTCAGTCAACGTGGATTTAATTAGTATGCAATAACTGTTTGGTGAATGAAGTTGGTATTTGCTTCTTCTTGTAACGTTCTCTTCTTGTTGTTCAATCGGATGTAAAGAAGACTCGAAATCAGCGTAAACAGCAACAGGTACACGGTATTGTTGTATTACTTTGTCAAATTTTATCTGCGCTCTGCTGGAATGTGGCAATTTAATTCTAACCTCATAGTTTCCATTACATAACCTTTGATGTTCTACTAACCATTCTGAACCTCCCCTTCTTAATGGTTTGCCTACATGACAAAAACATATTTTACAAATGGTTTTCTCTCCGTGTTTTTTTGATATTTGTTTAGATACAAGAGCTCCAAAGTTTCTTATGTAGACATAGTGGGATATGTCCCCTTTAGTGATCAATAGCAAATCCGTATGATCTCTGCGCTCAATAGGTGTTATGCGCAAGGGGTACGCATTGTTTGACGAATCTAAGCCGAAAATGTTGACAGAAGCTGAAGGATTTTGCTTTTCAAATTTTGAAATGTCTGTTATAGCAACAGGATAAGTCATCCCTTGAAAATTATATCTATGTTGTACTTCTTCATATTTGCGGCTTGGTCTTATTGGATTGTCTGTTACATATTTGACCAACATGGCATATTTAAAACATTCAGTATCTTGATTTTGTACGTTGACGCAGGATAAGGTATTTCTAATCTTTGTTGGTAGAGGGATGTAGCTACTTCCTCGAATTCCATAGCCGTGTTTGTGTACTCTTAAGTCTAGCCCTGTGATGCTTAACAAACTCCATCCAGAGCCTCTTCCTTCATGTTCTTGTATTTTTGTCATTAGCTCTTCAAAACATTCAGATACGATTGAATCAATATCTGACGAAAACATAATAGTTCGGTTTTTTGTTAAGAAACCTCTCGGTGAGGTTTCATTTTGAATGTTTGTAAATAAAGCATCCAGTAATAGTCCAAATTTAATAAAATTTAATCTTTTTAATTCATTTTTCAGAGTTTTGCTAACCAATCCTTTTGCGTTATTTAAAAATTCTTCAAGTTTCAATTTTGTATTGTCAATTTTAAAGTGGGTTACAACATTACCCGGAAGTGCTCGGGCGTGTAGTTCCACATTTATTGATGGTCCAGGCGCATAATGAATGACACTTGGTCTTGAAACTTCATTTTCTTCTTCTTTTTCTTCATTTTCTTCTTTTTCTTCTACATTTTGTTCTTCTTGATGTTTTGCTAATTGTTGGTCGATTGAATCTAATTCTTCTTCATTTGGTTCTTCCTCTTCTGTATTTGTATTGGTGTTATGTTTCAATTCTTTATGAATGGTTAAAAGCCATTCATCTCTGAAAGAAGCTTTACAAATATTGCAGCGATTCATAATGTAGGTGTGCTCTCCACAAGGGTCAACGCAATAATAAAAAACACTGCAAATGCACCTCTATTTATACCATAGAAGAAGTGGTGGGGGGGGGGTAAGTATTAGGTTAGGTTTACTATATTTTACATTTTCTGTTTACTATTGTAGTTGGAGGCTACAAAATTTTTGTATTTAGTTCAAGGTCATTGAACATATTTGCCAAAACGGGGAATAAAGCAGTAAATGATTTCATTTTAAACCATAAATTGATCTATTACCCGCTCTGTATTTAACAAGGACAATTTTCTTCAACAGGAACATTTGATAGATTTTTAAACTTGGATGTGAAGTCGGATTGTACACATTGCATCTCGATCAACTAAAAATTGCATAAAATAATAGGGATCTTCAGTTGTAGATTCATCTTTAACATATTCAATAGTCAACATTGCCTTTAACATCTAAGTTAGACGATCCTCCTGGGCTATCCATAGCTGAACAATAACTATACTCCGAAGCCGACTGCCTTATATATGTTTACCACCACCCTTTTACAATGAATATAGCTGGTTCAATGTCTTGTTCGGGAAAAAGTCGCTAACCTAACGTGTAGTGTAATAAAGACACAAAACAAACCCCTCTTGTAATAATTGGTAAATTTCTCTCTTCAAAGGAATTGGTTCCACATCTATTTTTACCTCTTCAGTTTTACGAATACCCAATCCTTTGACCTTAACATCATGATACTCCATAAGCAGTTGGTATACACGCTGGGTAAAGATATCCGCTTTAGTAGTAGAGTTAATATAGTGGAGGTATACCATGGTAGATGCTCTATTGATGCAGTTCACAACCAAAGTGATTATTGACTCTGCAACATCGCGCTTTAATACCCATCATGCAAGTGGGTCAAGCCGTCTGATTATATTACCAAAACGGGGAATAGAGCAGTAAGTGATTCTCACTATAACCACAAACTGATATATTCCCCGCCTGTGATCACCCCTTCTACCACATCTTCTAACTGGGTCAAGGTCGTTTCTGATCAAAATGGGGGGTGGGGTGTGAGATTTGACAGAATCTCACACCCCGGAAACCTAAAGGGAAGTAGATATAATTTACAGTAAAGTCTGGCTAAAGTTCAAGTCACAATGAAGAGTTATTATTTTACAAATATAAAGTCAAACAAATATGTAAATTGTACGAATCTAAAATAAAGGAGTCGGTGAGGAGCCTTAGGACCCCTCTCACCGAGGTCTAGCGAAAACCGGGGAAATGCGAAACCCCATCCGGTATGCAAAGAAGGTGCAGTGATCGGTTTGCGGGCCGTAAACACTGCAAAGCAAGAGTCGGATTGCTGGCCGTACTCCTAAAAGCTAAGGAGAGCCGGTTTTCTTGCCGTACTCGCAAGGAAAGGAGATGGAGTTAAAGGGTATCTTACATATTTGTATGATGAATAATTAATTTCAATTAACAAGAGTTATAAATGTAAATTGTACTAATCTAAAATAAAGGAGTCAGTGAGGAGCCTTAGGACCCCTCTCACTGAGGTCTAGCGAAAACCGGGGAAATGCGAAACCCCATCCGGTATGCAAAGAAGGTGCAGTGATCGGTTTGCGGGCCGTAAACACTGCAAAGCAAGAGCCGGTTTGCTGGCCGTACTCTTAAAAGCTAAGGAGAGCCGGTTTTCTTGCCGTACTCGCAAGGAAAGGAGATGGAGTTGAATGGTGTCATTAATATGTGTGTGTGTGTGTGTGTGTGTGTGTGTGTGTGTGTGTAAGATGTTAATAAATTAAAAAATGTATAAATAACCTAGCCAAACTTTAAAGTAATTTAAAGAAAGGAGTTAGTACTATCTACAATACAAAATAAGCAAACAAGCAAGCAAAGTTCAACCAAACATACAACATGCAACATGCAAAAGTATAAGGGATTAATAAAAAGTGTGCGCATACTTAGTATTAACCCCTTATTTCTCCAGTTGTTCTTATAAAAAGAACAACTAGACAGTTGCACTGAACAGTGGAGATGGTACCATGTTAACACTCCACTGTACAGCAAGCAACTGATGTCAGTTACAGTAGTGTGGGTTTGCGGGTTTTGCGCCGGAAGTGACGTCATCCGGTCACGTGACCGGATGCGCTGAGTCATGAAAGACGTCATCTGGGGCTGAGCCAGTGACGTAGGCGGTTTTGTGACGAAATGAGTTAAAGTTCAAAGTTCAAGGTCACGGGGAGGTAATTTTAAAAAAGTACTACCTCGCACGCGTAAAATCCGATTGTGATTCGATAGTTTTAATTCGATAAAATATCGAATGAAAATTATCGAATGAAGCAATCGAATGATACGAGTGCGAGGTAGTACTAATACAAATATTACTTTATTTTTATTTACAATAAGTTATGTTTACAATAATTCATGTTTACAATAGTTCCCCGTTGTTGGTTGTCATCGATGTTGTTGATCCGGACGAGTTGCGGCCATCACTTCGCTTTCTGAAGAAAGACGGTATATACTTCGATTCCTGCGCAGAGTCCATGTTGTTTTTTGATGCGTAAAGTTCCAAAGATAAATCGTAACCGGACGCAATGAGAAGTCTTAACTCTTCATTAAAAACCTCGAGGTCTTGGAAAGTCGCCAGATGAATAGAGTCATAATGAATACACCTAATTTTAATGGACATTTTAATACAATGTTTTACGTTTGTGAAGAGCACTCGATGTTCACCAGTCGAGAGCCGGAGGTGTACTGACTATTCGCTAGCTAGCGTTCTGGTATCAAACAAAATGGTGGGGCGGAGAAGATGGCGGACAGCAGATGGCAGGCGGCAGGTGGCAGCTGGTTGCTACTACATTCGCCGCCACAGTAATGCAATCCTTCGGCGTAATTCTTGTAGTTTATCTTGTCGGTTCATTTGATACGTTTTACATCTACATATGCAATAGCTGAAACACTTGCACTTACGACAAGCTTTCCCGTCAACTTGATCGCCTGGTATTTTAAAACATTGTAACTCGCAACAATATGTCTTCAAATTGTTATCGAAAAATAAATTTTTCATAGGTGACACCGACATGTTAGCTGCAGCGTGTGTTAGACAAGACTGAGACTAACTTCACTGCTCCCTCTCTTTTATACCTCTTCATAAGTTAACCCTGAATGAAAGTTCAAGGTCATCCATTTGAATTTTAAAAAAAGCAACACAGCAGTATATAAAATAATATACTGCTGTGTTGCTGTTTTTATTTTTATTTTATTTTATTTTATTTTATTTTTTTTTTATTTTCTTTATTAAACAAACATCTTACAATACAATAAACTTAAGTTTAACATTGATAACTAGAAATACAAACAATAAAATACAAACAGAGACATTATGTACAAGGATGCGTGATGTGCAGAGTGAGTTCCGTCGAGTTGTTGCCGCTTACACCGTGTGATACCAAATACAACGTCCCCGGTTGAATATCTCGCAAATCTTCATTTTGTAGCAGTTGAACAAATCGTTTTGGAAGAAATACTTGAAACTTCGGCTCATCTCCTGGAGAGAAAGGTCCTTCGCTCAATGAAACTAGAATTGCTTCTCCATGTGTGGTTTCCACTTTCTTGATGTTATGAATAATGTAGTGTTTTTGTTCTTTTAGTTCTGAACCCTTTTTAGTTAGCAGAAGGTCGGATTTTGAATGAGTGTTGAATTGATCAACCAGTGTTTGTAGAAACTGTTGTGATGTCATCTTCGTCAGTGGTGGTTGTGGTGTCTTCTGTGATGTTGCCTCTTCGGAGTCTCGAATAATACTCGTGCCGGAGCGGTGTTGGCTCCTCGTATTTATAGGCCCCGCTACCCCCACCACATTCCGGTTCTTTGCTACCCCCACCACATTTCTGCGTTTGTTCCAAGTAAGCAGCCAAACGATATGCGTTGTGCAATGCGCAGTTTAATTGTCCGTGTTTAGGATCTTTTGCAGCAACACAAATATTACCGAGATTAATGTTAAAGTCCTTACCGATGGTTATATCGAAAACATCACCGTGCGTGTACTTTTGTATCCAGTTCCTTTTTTCTAATCCTCTTGTGTATATATGTGAATATTGTTTGCAAAAGTTAAACATAATACTGTGCAGATTACTGTAGCTTATAAATCCTTCATACCAATGTATGTGATGAAAGTAGTTTGTTATCCATTTGTTTGTACTTTTTGCTTTGGCGTTAAGGTTGTTAAAAGAAAAAGGAGCTTCAAACGTGAATGGGTAAACTACAAATGTAAGCAAGTCTAAAATTACTAATTCCTTGATAATAAACCTATCATCATTATTTCGAAATGCTTGAAATTCTATTACACAAGGCTTTACACTCACTTCTTCATCCCCTCCGCTCATCATGGCACCTAGCGATCAACTAAACTGTTTTCCACACCACGGTAGGTTAAATACCAGGCCGTACAGTTGCAGGCGCGTTGGTGTATATTTAACGTGGGCACCGTCCCCAATAGGCCTACCCCACGTGTGTTCTTCTTTACTAAGTCAAACTTTAGTCTTTTTTAACTTCTTCTTCTTGTGTTTCGTTTTCTTCTTCTTCTTGTTTCTCCGTTTCTTCTTCCTGTGTTGTTTCTTCTGTAGCTTCTGTAGCGATTTCTACAAGTGGTTCAAAATCCTTTAACTTTCTCCACATGCAAACTTCATGAGGTATTCTATTAAAAATAGATGTATCCACAGGTCCGTACACGATGGTGCTATCAGGTTGTTTTTCCAAAGTATCGACCAAATATTCTTTAATAATAGCGCTTGCAAATACCAACTGTCTCATGTACCTTGTAATAGGTTCTGTTGCGTAGTTTAAAACGTAGAATTCTTCACGTGACAGTAGAATCTTATTTTCATGTTGAGTCAAGTCTCTAATTCGCACTTGTAGTTGTCCACGATGTTTAACAATATCGATTTCATTGTCACAATCCAAAAGTCGAATATGTGTTTTCCTTCCACACAAACTGTTAGTTAAATAACATTCTATTAAATGTACATGTTTCAAAAATGACTCCCAAGCATTTTGCGAAAATAAAACCTTTTTTGTTCCATGGTGTAGTATTACTGTAGGGGAATAATCCAATGACTTCATCAATCCAACTGATACACTTTTACTGATGCATGCTGAGATGGGGTAAAAGATTCGCAAAAAAACTTCAGTTAAAATGTGAGGAGGAATATTTTCTTCAACTTTCTTCTTCCTCTTTGGTACTACCTTTGATGGGTCTGCATTACTTTCCTCCTCTCTATCTCTTTTACCAAACATTAAAAATGCAGTTATTTCCTTGATGATTTCTTCTTCACTAGTATTATCACGTTCCAATAACGGTGCTACCTCTGCATCGCCTTGTACAACAGATGGAGAACTCATTTTGTAGAAGATGTTGCCCATGCGACGATAGACGATCAACTGAAGACCTGCATTGTTGCTCCGCTATTTATAGGTTAGCGACAGTGGCGGTGCCGGTGGTGGTACAACGTTTTACAATACCGTCTTTACGATACCAGTCAACGGTGTGTATGTAACAATTTTATCGTGCAAAATTAAACAATACGCAGATGTATTTGCAGGTACGTTTTCTTGAAATTCCATTTCTATTTTTATATCAACACTAGACGATTTTACAGATTCGTTTTGTTTGGAGCAATCAATTACAACAATCGGAGCTTTCGATTCAAACTGTACGGGAGATAGTAGAGGTGTGTTTGTTTTGCCGTAATATGAATTTTGGAACCTAGCGTACAAATCGTATAAAACACTGTACCTTTTTTTATCAAAAGAGATATTAAAGTTGTCGTAGGGAAAGAATTGTGAATTCAGGAACACTTTACAGTTTGTTAATTTACAATGGTCAAATTCACCAGCATTTTCAGTTAATATACTTTTTTTCTTTGTTTGTAATCCAAAGATTACATATCTCGCTTTTTCCAAATGAGTAGAAGTTTTTACAGTCCATGTATGCCGTTGTGTTGAAGGTAAAACGGGGTATTCATGAAACTCCCAGCTTCTGAATGGTATTACAATGTCTCGATCTGATTTTAACTTTCTTAATAATGTAATCCTGTGTTCATCATTTAGTCGCACATGTGGTACTCTCCAAACAATCTTGTCTAATGTTAGTTTCCAGTCTAAATTGGCTTCAGTTGTTCCAGCAGATGCTTTAATAATATCATTATCGTTTGATGACCTTAATAAAACTAGTTCTTGTTTTACATTTATTATTATTCTTCTGTAATCTTCAGCAAATCCTAAAAGTAATCTTAAAGGTACGTAAAAATCAAAGTTTCCCGAAGCGTCAGGAGTAATTATACTTTTGTCTGGTGCAACCCATCCTGCAACAGCTAACAGATTCTTCTCATTTGGTGTTAAAGACGCTAATCCTTTTAATGTACTGGAAATTCCAACCTTTTTTGTTGAATCGACTGTAACTCCTGAAATTTCATATCTAATCTCGTCAAACAAAAATGCCATAGGATTATTTATGAACGGAACAGTGGTTCCAACAGTACCGTCAGCTTTTGTTACTTTTCCTTCAATATATAAATAACTTTCGCATGGAAGAGTATAAATGTCTTGTTGTTGTATAGGAATCCTAATTTCATCGTTATTGTTTAATTTGGACGAAGCGTAAGGGTTGTGCGTGTGATATTCCTTTTCCCATAAGGTCTCGTCGAATGTTGGGCCCTGCGCTATATCCAGTATATCCATTGTTAATGACCTTTAATCCAATTTCTTCTAGAAAACGAATGTTGTCACTTGTTAATCCTTCTACAGCTGATGAGCTACTGACCTCTTTGCTGGTTGGCTCTCTCTTTTTAAATGATAACCCCATTATCTAAGCGGATGATTTTATATGTATTCTTACAGTAATAGCTTCTCCTCGAAAGTCAATAAGGTTTCCGTCTTGATCCACTATGTTCAGCACGATGTCTGAAATGAAACTGGTGTTTAACGGTAGGTACACAAGGTTTTGAGGCTTTTCTACTATCTTGAAACCCGGTGCGACTGATGGGTAGAATGTGTGTAATATATGCCGATTTTCTCCATCTCTGTAGGATCCTTGTATAATGTTACATGTAATGTCTATGCTGTTTACTTTGATGATCGTCACAGTTCTATTCCCAGAATGAGTTGTATTAGGTTCTAATACCTTTGTTTCCTTAGAAAACCCCAATAAACTACCAATTGAACGTTCTTGGCCAAAATCAATATAATACTTAGAAGTAATTTCGGCTTTCATTGTATTGTTATTGCCTTTTATCGTTATATTTTCTTTTCCCATATGTTTTTGTATAACTTCATTTATATTATCAATTTCATAAGCTCCTGTTGGTAAACTGAATTCTTCCAAAGCTGAATATTTTCCTTTATTATCTTTTGTCTTGTAATAATGTATTTTGTTATTAATTCCTTCACTAACGTTTGGAATAGAGTTATATGTTGTTAAATCCAATAATGCGGCTTCCCATAGTCTTCCTTTTTGCAAACGTAGCGCTGGAAACAGAATACTGCGCAAAGTACATGAGTTACCGGTTAATGACACTGTATACGAAGACATCTTAAAGTTGACTAACACTTTTAGCTAAAAAGTCTAAACATAAATGACCGCAAATGGATGTATCATCAGGTTGTTTTCTTGTATAATTGTAAAAAACATTTTCTGCCGCACGAAAGTATTGTTGAAGTTCTTTCGGTGGTGGAAGGTTTCCAAAACTGTCGAAATAATAAATCGTTTCACCAAGTTTCTTGTAACACACCCAATGAGTGCCTAATCCTTCACTATTATCCAAATTTACTATACCAGTCTCATTTTTCCACATTTTAACCGGTAATTCATCTTTCATAAATACTCCTCTAAAAAATGGGATTTTCAAACAAGAAGCATATGTAATCAGTTCTTCATTGGTTAATTCTTTGTTTTTAATTATTAATTGCTCTTTCTTATTTAATACACACGATACGGTCTTAGGTATAGTCCTCCTCCCTTTTTTATCATTGACCATATTGTTGGTTTCTTTTTACCTTTACCACTAGTAGATCGACGTTTTCTTCTGATATTACCTCCTTGTTTCTTAGCGGGTCTTTTCCCACGCCTTCTTCTCTTTCCTCCTCCAAACGTAGTTTTTGCTTTCATTGCTGCTGTTACTGCTAAAGACGATGCTTTTTCACCAATACTCGCGTCACTAGATTTTACTCTTTGCCAAGCTTTCTCAGAAAGTGCTCTATCTGCTATTGATCTATTTTTTGTATCACCAAATTTGGAATACGCTATATCGTGCTGTTTACAAGCCTGATCAAGCTTATTTATTCCAGGATCTCCTCTAGCAAGCCGTTTCTCTAATTTGGTTCCAGGACCACAATATTGATATCCTCCAGGTAAATGTAATTCCACAGGTAATAAATCAATCGCCTTGTTAACTATAGCTCCAACCGGTTTACTTAATAGAGAAAATGCTGTTGATGCTATTCCCCTTCCTCTCTGTAATCTCTCTCGATTATGACTGATGCGTTTAGCCCTCGGCATGACTATTTATAGCCAAACTTACAGTCAGTAGGTGCACTCTATAAATGTTTTACAATGAATGTAATATTAGTCTTGGCTTCTTGTATTATATATACTGTTTAAAATCCATTTATTATATAGAAATGGATTAATTAATTAAATGTAGACATAATAAATAAAAGTAGTAAAAATAGAAATAAGGTGTAATTGAAGATGTTTCAAATGTTTCTCCGCTGGTGATGGTATCGTTGTTTTCGGTAAAATGAATAAAATCTAAATAGTTGTCATGTTCCCTTAGAAACTTGCCACTTAATCGTTGGTAATTAAATAACACATTCCAGTCTAGTTTATCTTTAAAATTGTCAATGTAATTTTCAGAGAGATTTTGATATTTACTTATTACTTCCCAACAGTTATTAAAATTTGATGTCATCTCTACAAGGAAGTTTTCTGAAAACTGTTGTCTTTGTAAAATATGAATCCAGTTAACTCTGTGAAAATAAATTCTTAACATAGTCATTGTGAAGAGGTAGTGTATGGAAAGTTGTTCCCAATCCATATATCTATCAAACCGTTGAACAAAACCATCTGTCAGCACTCCTTGGGGAAATCTCGGCTCTTGAGATATTAAACTCCACGCAGTAATATTGGATTCCATCATCCTCTCTGTATCATCTCTCGAATATAACTGATGCTTTATCCCTTATCATGGGTATTTAAATTCTTTTTTCTCTTATATAATCTTCATCGTTTTCTGTTGGTTCATTAATCACATTCACTTTATCCCCCTTTCCTAATGTCTTGACTTTAGAAGGCTCAGACGGTTTATCTAATTGATTAGGTTTTTCTGGATTGTGTATCTTTTTCCAGTCTAAATAATTGTGGCTGTCAACATCTGAAGCTACAGCTCTTCCTGAAGCCCGATGGATATAATTAAATAAAGCTGCACCAAACCTTTCCATATGTTTTTCATATTCTGTAGTCCATTTCTTGTGTACTATATCAAATATTTTCTTATTTACAGCGTCTCCATCCTGCTCACAATCACCTACATTTGACAATTTTAATTTTTTTACATCATAGCTTGTATCAGTTTCATTCTTTTTGTAAATCGTTAACAATTTTAAAGTCGCTAAATTTACTGCTTCACCATCATAAATGGGATGTTTTATATTGCTTAACCTTTTACCGGAAAATCCCCAATGGTCTTCGTGTACAATCGGGGTTCTTTTATCCATGTATTGTACCGTAACCGCATCAGAAGACAAAAGCGGATCACCAACATTTTGAATTACTTTTCCTTCAAAATTATAATTACCATCAGGTGTTAACGGAAACCCAGCTCTTTTTTCACTATATCCAGATTTTACTCCAAACTCGGAATACCGTACAAACTTGTCCACACTCATGATGTAACTGAATCGCTATCGTTTAGGTTCTTACTATATATATATATATATATATACGTCTACTGAACAATTATTTCTCGTTTTCGCAGTTCATCAACCAAAGCTACCCATTCGTTTTCTAAACCAGTGTGCCCGGCTTCCATAGCTTCATGTAATAACCTCATTCGATCAACTAACTTATTTATATCGTTGTAATATATTATATTGGTTTTATACAAATTTTTTAATAATCCCCTTCCAGATGTAGTAGGATCAGTTGTTTTTCTTTTTTTATGCAAAACATTTAATTCAGCAGAAGATAAAGCTCTTCTTTTAATTGGAGCTTTATTTGATTTCGAGGGGAAAAGACTAGATATAATGTTTGTGTATTTTATTGACCTGTTTCTATGAATAGGTAGTTATTTGGAATATTTTTTTCTATGTGCATTTGTATACTCTAGTATATTTTTAAACAATTGTAAATCCTTTTTAGTATATTTACCAGGATTATTTTTAAAGATGAGTTCAAACAAACCTGTTGTACCTTTATATTTCTTATCACCAATAACTATATCATCATTTTCGTTTATATCTAACTTTCTATCTCCAATCATTAATCCTTTATCCTCTATTCTAGCTCCATATGTATGATAATTTCGATTAGCATGTGTGCCATGTAACATTTTTAATGTATATTTTCTTCCAAGTGTTCCTTTAAACATAATATCTGTGCCTAATTTGCTTAAGTTGGATGGGTTGATATCCTCTTCTTCTGCTCTTGTATCTTCCGCACTTGTATCTTCTGTACTTGTATCTCCTGCAATGTTCTTTTCCCTTAAATCTCCTATATCTCCGCTTTCTTCATACTCGTCGCTTTCTTCAGATGTTTGTAACTGGTCAGAACTTTCATCATTCTGAAATTCTTCTTCATATTTGGAAATTGGTAGCATTTTGTCTCCTTCGAAGCGAATTGAAGGTCTTTCCATATTTTGTGCTAATCGCTTTAAGGTTCAGTAACAGGTTTGAATGTTGTTTCTAAAAATTGCTCTCTTTCATTTATACCTGATTTTAAAGCTCGGTTTTTTTGTCTAATAGAATCACTAAGTGATTTTATTTCCTTTAATAGCTTTTCCTGGTTAACCATCTTCACACCTTGACGACTTGTACAGTAATACCGCTAATCAGTGTATTAAAACGAATTTATCAAAACCTATTCTATAACGACCATCTTTTATAGCTTGATCTTTCATAATAACCAAAAATCCATACTTTTCCGCCCATGCTTTTCCGCAAAGCTCTTTAAACTTTTCAAATGGCATATCCGCATTCACATGATCGTTATATATATGTTTTAGGTTAGTATCATCTTGTTTGAATACAATTAGAATATTTGCATTATCTCTGATAAGTTGTTTTGGGATTTTGCTATAAGTTTGTCCTATATATATGCTGTCGATGTTATTATGTCTTCCCATGGCAAAGTAGTTTCTAATAGTATCCTGATTTTCACAAGATACATCGTCAAATATAAATACAGAATACGGTTTCGCTTCGTTTGGTTGCATAATGCTATCACTAGCGTTAAATTTGTAAAAATTAACATCAGACACATCAGATAGGATTTTATCCAGCAATTGATACTTTGGTTGATGTAGAGACTTTGAAAAAATATATAGGTTACTAAACCTTAATCCCTGCGGATTAGTGATCAAATTAAAGACAACATTGGTCTTTCCACAGTTTGAGGGGCCACTTACTATACATCGAACAGTGTTTGGAAGTAAACTACCGTGTTTACCATTGTTGATTTTAACGTTATCCACAGTTAAATCATCTATGTTATTAATATTGAATCGATCTTTATGGTGAATAATCTCCATCCTGCTCAAAGGTTAACGATGAAATGAGTTGCTTGTATTAAACCAAGTCCTTTATAGGTATCCATGAATCCTCAGTTTTGTTAAACCCTAACCACCGCACTTTAACTGCGTCCTTTTTTCTTTGTAACACTTTTTCAACAAGATATACATCACCTACTGTTGACTTTAACATTTCATGTCCATAAAATGCACCTTGCAACAAATCTCCTTTGTTATCTTTTAGGATATACGTTTCAGGTACAGTCGGTTGCACTTTATACACTGTAAAAACTTCATTCGTCCAATTGGGAAGGTATTTTTTGGTAAACACTCCCTTATATTTACTAATCCGTACTTTATCACTTACATTAAATTTTCTTGGCTGCATTTTTTCTACTTTAGGCTTTGTATTTTTCTTTATGCGTTTTAATACATCTTTTGCATTTCTTCTATTTACTTTGTTAGGTTTCATACCAATAGTTCTATGAAACCTGTTGTTATAATCATTTATTAATTGTGGTAAAACATCATACCATACGTAAGAACCTCTTTTTGAAAATTGTTTATACAGTGCTCCTTTCAAGGTTCTATTGAATCTTTCTACAATAGCTGCTTTTTTCTCTGAATTTGTAGAATAATGATTTATTTTATATTTATTCATTAACTGTGCAAAGTTTGTATTAAAGTATTCTGTTCCATCATCAGTTTGTAAATGTTTAATTTTGTTTTTATCTCTTTTTATGGCTATTTCCATGGCTTCTGTTACGCTTTTACCAGTCTTGTCCTTTAGAGGCAAAGCGTCTGCAACTTTTGTAAAACAATTAATAATTGTGAGTATATATTTAAATCCTTTGTTTATTCTGCTATGCGGTCGCATTTCAATTAGATCCGCTTGATATAGATCATTTATCCCTTTTATAACAGTATTTCTTCTTGGAAACTTTATTCTTGCAGGTTTGTGTAGTTCATTAATAATCTTCTCCTTCAGGTCTGACATGATGGTTTCACGAAGGCAGCTGATATGGTATTAAATATTCTTTGGTATAAATCTGCTTATATATATATATATATATATATATATACATATAGTTCAAGGTCATTTAAAACTTGTGTAAAAAAAGGGGAAACACAGCTTAACATTGCTGTGTTTCCCCTTTTTTTACGGAAAGGAAAAGGATAAAGGATCTAGGACGATGAAAAGGTTACTCGTCAATAGGGTTGAGGGAGTAGTGGCCGAATGGTAATGTGTTGATTTTGTCTGGAAGTGTTTGTCTTTTGTCGTCATTACAGGATAGCACCTTTTTAACTTCAGTCACGCTGTACAGCTGATGGTTAAAACTTCTGATGGTGTTGAATTTAGCTGTAATGATGTTATCCTCAAATAAGCATTGCTTGTAGTGTTCAAAATGCACTTTCTTCTTTAAATATAAACTCTTTACACCTTTAGCTTTCTTAATATAGCTATTCTTCTTTTCTTCTTCTTCTTCTTTTTCATTATAGAGTTTCAAAGAATATAGTTTAGACATCAATGCAACAATCTCTTCAAGCAGAACACCATTAGCCTCATCCTTGAATTTGCCTAGTACTTTTTTGTGTCTGTCATTGTCGTAGTTTGGATGATCTTTTGGATAATCGGAGAAATCAAAGTCGTTCTTGTAAATAAATGTACGCAAATCTTTATACATGTCCAATGTTACTATGCGATATATGAAAGCGTCAGTGTCCATATATGTAATAGATATATTTTCTCTTCCGTAGAACGCCACCATTTTGTTGTAGTGAAAATCGTACATGTGTGTTTTTGAGATGTCCAAGATTGACATGCCTATATACAAAGGACGATCCATCTTCACACTCGTCTTCTTCATGGACACTGCTACAAGTTTTTCATTAATAATTATAGATGTACCAAAATTTGGCTGCTGTACTAGTTTCTGTAATTTTTTTGCGTCGGTAACAAGTTTAACATTTTTGTGTCTT
Organism: Allygus modestus; assembly: GCA_963675035.1. NCBI lineage: Eukaryota > Metazoa > Arthropoda > Insecta > Hemiptera > Cicadellidae > Allygus > Allygus modestus. The sequence continues at coordinate 348,127,196 of OY776111.1, read as the reverse complement.
CTTTTGTTTTCCAATGTTTTTCCAAATATCGCATTATTCATTAATTTAAAGAAATCTTTTTGAAAGTCTGATGTAGCTGCTGCTCTTCTGATGGTATTTGAATCAATGTAGGGTTTCAACCAGCATGATTGAGAAAATTCCAAAACTCTATTAATTTTTGTTAGACGTAGTCCTAATTCGATAGCTTGTTGAACCACCCAAAAGTGAGCCACGTAGCGTTGTTTATTATTTAATGTCATCATTAATTTGGGGTGTTTTCCAATTGGTGAAATTTCTGTTTTAGCAAGAAGTGGAAGGTCATAATGAAGATCATGTAAATTTTCTGGGTATTCAAAATCGCAATCCAAAATATATCCAGTGTCACCATGTTTCGGAATTTGTAAAATATCGCCAATAGAGTCGGGATTAATCCATTTAAAGTTATCAAAAGGAAGTGGGTTTGACATTGCCCATCCGTACAGGTTATTTGCATCGAAATATCCTAAATAGGTTGACGGTTTGGTTTCACCGTAATCGGGTAGGTATTTGTTGTTGGCTTTGACATGTCTGGTAACACTTTGGGTCAATCCGCCTCTTACTCCAGCTTCAACCATTAAAACCATGTCAATGTCTGTTAAAAGTTGGAGTTTGCATTTTGTTTCTTTTAACATGGCTTGCCAAGCTAATCCTGGTGAAGTATACGAATGTAGAGGGTCCAAACCGTATGCAGCAAAACAGGTGTTTCGGAATTCTTTCATTACATCACAAAGAAGAGTTACATCTAGTTTGACATAAAAGTCCGAGTAATCTCCTAAGGTCTTCATATCTAACTCGTTCCATACTCGACGTGCGTGTTGATAGTCCTCAAGTGATATTTCCGAATCATTAAGTTTGTTTTTGAAGTGTTCTGGTGAAGGTAGTGATGTTTCATCAAATCTATGCAGTCCATCGATGTAATCATAGGGGAAGACTCCTTTTCGAAGAACCAAATCCATTTTACTATTGGGTACAATTTTGCTTGTTTCTATCAAATCTGTTCTTCTTAGATTTTCAGATAATTTCATGAGGCTTGAAGGCATAAATCTAAATGAATCAACAAACCTTAATTTAATTTTACCCACCTTTTTTGAAAAGCTTATAAATTTTTCCATTGTAGTAGCCAAAACGTCTATTGCTCCATTATCTCTTCCTAGTTCGGGGATTATGAAGTGCGAATCATAACCACTCAGATTGTGCAGAACTACGGGGATAAAATATGGTAGTTTGTAGTTCAAGTTGCAAGCGTTACAGGCTGCACCTCTGTACGCTCCCGTAAGATGATCGTGGTCACGAACTTTAACGTTATCCAGTGTAAAGGTGTTATTACACAAATAACACGTTGTTGTTGAATCATAATGTTGAAGTTCTTCTTCTTCCATAGGTGACATGGGTACCTTTGTTCCATACAGTTCTTCTACCTTTGCAGCTATGTCATACAAATCATCGACAAAGTATTTGGCTGCTTCTTCACCGCGATAAATCTTTGGAGAAGATGATAGTCCATATTTTTGAAGATGGTCTTCAGTCAACGTGGATTTAATTAGTATGCAATAACTGTTTGGTGAATGAAGTTGGTATTTGCTTCTTCTTGTAACGTCCTCTTCTTGTTGTTCAAGCGGATGTAAAGAAGACTCGAAATCAGCGTAAACAACAACAGGTACACGGTATTGTTGTATTACTTTGTCAAATTTTATCTGCGCTCTGCTAGGATGCGGCAATTTAATTCTTACTTCATAGTTTCCATTACATAACCGCTGGTGTTCTACTAACCAATCAGACCCTCCCCTTCTTAGTTCTTTGTTCACGTGACAAAAACATCTTTTGCAAATTGTCATCTTTCTTTTATGCTTAGATAATTGATTAGAAACAAGGCTTTCAAATTTTTTGATATACACAAAGTGTGAAATATCACCTTTAGTAATTAATAACAAATCGGTATGATCTCTGCGCTCATTTGGTGTTATACGCAAGGGGTACAAATTGTTTGTCGAATCCAATCCGAAGAGGTTGACAGAAGCTGAAGGATTTTGTTTTTCAAATTTTGAAACGTCTGTTATAGCAACAGGGTAAGTCATCCCTTGGAAATTATATCTATGTTGTACTTCTTCATAATAGTGACTTGGTCTTTCCGGATGAATTGTTACATATTTGGCCAACATAGCATATTTAAAACACTCAGTATCTTGATTTTGTACGTTGACGCAGGATAAGGTATTTCTAATCTTTGTTGGTAGAGGAATGTAGCTACTTCCTCGAATTCCATAGCCGTGTTTGTGTACTCTTAAGTCTAGCCCTGTGATGCTTAACAAATTCCATCCAGAGCCTCTTCCTTCATGTTCTTGTATTTTAGTCATTAGCTCTTCAAAACATTCAGATACGATTGAATCAATATCTGACGAAAACATAATAGTTCGGTTTTTTGTTAAAAACCCTCTCGGTGAAGTTTCATTTTGAATGTTTGTAAATAAAGCATCCATTAATAGTCCAAATTTAATAAAATTTAATCTTTTTAATTCATTTTGCAAAGTGTTGCTTACCAATCCTTTTGCGTTATTTAAAAACTCTTCGAGTTGTAATTTTGCATTGTCAATTTTGAAGTGGGTTACTACATTACCCGGAAGTGCTCGGGCATGTAGTTCTACATTTACTGCTGTTGATGCTGAAGGACGGTGAAGTGTAGACAGAGCATGCGTAGAAGTCGATGCAGCTGATGATGTTGAAGGATGATGAAGTGTAGACAGAACAGGCGTAGAAGTCGATGCAGATGATGATGATGATGTTGAAGGACGGTGAAGTGTAGACATAGCAGAGGTAGAAGTCGATGTTGATGGTGCATATTGAATAACACTAGGTCTGGAATTTTGGTGTTGAGCTAACATTTGATCTATTTCTTTCAATTCTTCTTCTTCATATTCTTCATTTTGGTTTTTGTTATGTTTCAGTTCTTTATGTATCATTAAAATAAATTCATCCTTAAATGAAGACTTGCAAATATCGCAGCGATGCATAATGTAGGTGCGATCTCCACAAGGGTCAAGGCAATAATGAACAACACTGCAAATACCCCTCTATTTATACCCTAGCAAAAGTAATGGGGGTACGTATTACGTGAAGTTTACTATTTTTTTTATTTATTTATTTTTTTTTTTTTTTTGCATTTTATATTTACTATTGTAGCTGGAGGCTACAAATTTCTGTATTTAGGTCAAGGTCATTGAACAAATTTACCAAAACGGGGAATAGAGCAGTAAATGATTTTATATTAAACCATAAACTGATCTATTCCCCGCTCTGTATTTAACTAAGACAATTTTCTCCAACAGAAACATTTGATAAATTTTAAACTCGGATGTGAAGTTGGATTGTACACATTGCATCTTGATCAACTAAAAATTTCATAAAACAATAGGGATCTTCAGTTGTAGATTCATCTTTAACATATTCAATAGTCAACATTGCCGAACGAAGATCTTGTGGAATTACGTCGACTTTTATGAGTCGCCTTTCGAGTTCGAACCGTTTTCTTATTGATGTAAGTTTTATCACATCATCGATATCGATGAGGGGAAAGCTGTAGCAAACGGAGTTTCCTGGTGGGTTCATCATGTCTATATGATAAATATACACTGTTGCATCGTCTTTAAATAGACGTTCCCCCACCATTAAATAAATAAGTTACCCCACTTTTTTAATCATGTAAATGGGTCAAGGTCATACAACGATATTACCAAAACGGGGAATAGAGCAGTAAGTGATTCTCACTATAACCACAAACTGATCTATTCCCCGCTTTGTATTTAAAGTAAACTATTTGAAGACAACAAAAACTTATTCAGATTCTTCCGATGATAATGATGATGATGAGCTCATATCACTAAATAAGCGACGACGAACACAAAAGTTCCTTGTGACTGGATCTAGAACTACATCATCGATATTAATACTGCTTGGAGGGGTTTCACTATCAACAAGGTCCATTTCCTCCAAGCAAAGCAACTGATGATGAAATTCCGGTTCATTATTATCGACATCGTCGTCGTCAGTCAACAGCTCCAACAGCTCCATCTCTCCAAGATATGGTTCACTGCTAGCAAACTCACTCAGTAGTTCAAGATCACTAAATAGTTCACCTTCCATCTCTGAATCGTCTTCGTCTTCATCTTCGTTTAAATTTAATGGAATATTTTTAATCAATTCTAGTATAGTCTTCTTAGAAGGGAAAATGTTATCTCTGGGCGACATGATTCCAAGTAGCAGACTGATTTACCACTAATACGAAACCACCTTTTATACATGATTTCGGTGGTGGTGGGGGTAAGTGTTGAAAGTGCAAGTGGTAGGGAAAAGTGATAGGGAAGAGGTATTATTGTAACACAAATGATTAAGTCCTGTAAGTGGGTCAAGGTCACCTTATCCTATTACCAGAACGGGGAATAGAGCAGTAAGAGATTCTTATTCAAACCTCAAACTGATCTATTCCCCGTTCTGTATTCCCCCCCCCTTTGGCGTTTTATTTAGTTTATGAGGTTGTGTAATAAAGGCACAGTGTGTAGCCTTCTTGTAATAATTGGACAATTTTTTTCTTCAAAGGGATTGGTTTTACATCTATTTTTACTTCTTCTGTTCCACGAATACCCAATCCTTTGACCTGAACATGTTGGTACTCCGTTAACAGTTGGTAAACACGCTGGATAAAAGTATCCGCTTTAGCAGTAGAGTCAATATAGTGGAGGTATACCATGGTAGGTGCTCTCTTGACGCAATTCAGAACCAAAGTGATAATTGTCTCTGTAACATCGGGCTTATATACCCATCGTTTTTTTTTTGCTTTAATTACAGGTTTGGAACAATATAAAATGTTATATTAATGTTCCATCCTTTATCGACTAACCTTACCATATTACCAAAGATTTTATATAACTTTCTACTGTAGTTTGTTTCAAATGCTTCATTTTCACTACTATAAACTTCACCTGTTGGTCTCCACATGTACAATTGACAACTAACCTCTATATCAAGATACCGTAGCAGTAATCTCCTTACAGCAAGCACCTGATCAATGTTTTCGACCCGTCTGCTAACTATTATAGTTGCTGCAGAGATAGAAGTAGTGGATGCATTCATTTTCAGCAGAGTACTAATTTTTACCAGCGATGGAGAACCTCCTTTATACTTAGTTTAGGTAGTGGTGGGGGTTAGGAAAAGATATTGTTGTAAGAAATAAGAAGATCTTTCATTATTTTTTATCAAACTAATATTTTCTAAGTCCCAAGGTCATTTACACCAGTTGCCAGAACGGGGAATAGAGCAGTAAGTGGTTCTCACTTGGACCGCAAACTGATCTATTCCCCGCTCTGTATTTTAAAGTAAACAATAACTCTTCTCACTATTGAGCAGCCTTTGTTCTTTGAAGCTCAAGTTCTAAGTCTGCAACCAGGCGAAAGTCTGCATCATGCTCCTCCCATTGTTCAGGAGAACGCGGTTGACCACACCACTTAGTAAAGGCGTACCTCATCGCCTCATTGTACTCCTCCAGGATAACATGATAGGGTCTTGGTTGTTGCGTTGTAGACTGCATCGGTGATGTAGTTTGTTGCGGTTGAGACTGAGCACCATTTTCTGCAACCTTATTAATTTTATAAACCTCAGTCATTTCAGCAGCCTCAACAATCGCGTACAACTCCTCTTCGCTAATTTCCTTTCCCCATGTGTTGCTGTTGACGCTCATGACGATACAACTAATAATTATATTCCGAATCTCTCGCTTAAATACCCGCTTACCCCCTCCCCTCTTTACTGTTGAATAATGTCTTTAATATAATATTTCTCCTTTTTCCATTTAAGTTTTATCTTTAACTTAGTGCAATATATCTAAGTCCGTTATTTAGGTCAAGGTCGTTGTAGCATTGTAAAAAAAAAGGTGTGGACAACCTATTTACACTCTGCAGCATATGCTACAAATTGTAAATAGGTTGTCCACACTTTTTTTTTTAATTTGGAAAAGACTATTTTTAATTTGGAATACACTTTTTAATCTTTTTTTATTTTAAATGTTTTCCACACACTGAAACCTGTATCATTTCGAATTAAATAGTTCTGTTTGGTAAGTTCTTTGACGTGGAGGTCCATGCCTCCAGGCAACTCTACATAGTACAATTTACCTTCACATTGAACCACCACCTTTGCAAAGCCCTTTGATTTAACAAAAAAGTATCGTTTATTTCTACAAAGCCTATTAATTCGAATTTTGGTTGGTCTCACTGTTGGATGGGGTGTAGAAAGAGAAACGGTGCCCTTGTGATTTTGTTTTAAATGTGATCTGCATACTTCTTCATTTAAAACACACGACTTAGCACAACGTTCCCCTTTCCTTGCACCTTTTTTAAAACTGTAGCTGCATCTTGGTGCAGGAAGTATAGACTGCCTTCTCAAGGTTTTTAATTGTTGAAATTTCTCTGAAGGAGATTCGTTGTTAATACAGATCACTGAAGGACGGGAAAGGACACTTACAGAAGGTGTAGAAGGTTTGGTAGGAGAAGAAGAATGTAGACTTGCAGATGGTGTTGAAGAGCCTGGTGTAGAAGGTGGAAGAATGCTTGCCAGCGCCTGCTGAAGAAGCGAAGGAGCTGGTGAAGCCAAAGATGGTGCAGTTGTTTGCTCATCCTTCCTCGGTGATGGAGAAGGTGAGCGAGAAGTAGCCGAAGAAGATGAAGACGACGAAGACGATGAAGAAGATGAAGAAGATGAAGAAGCGGACGGGGGAGCAACGAGGTTTTCTTGAAGTGGTTGCGGTCGTGGTGCAGGCTCCTCAGGAACAATGCATGATAATATTAACGCCTGCCGAAGGATGGAAGGAGCTGGCGGAGCAGATGACGGAGCAGGTGAAGAGTGCTCAACCTTCCTCGGCAAAAGTTGCTTCCTACGGTCAGACATCTCGGGAACTGAACTGCACTCGTGATGTGTAAGCAGCAGAATGATTTTACCACTGGTGAAAACCCTCCTTTTATACCCAGTTGTAGGGGGGGGGGCTTTAGAGGTTAGGGAAGGAATATTGTTGTAATGTTTTACTAAACGAAAATTTTCTAAGTCCCGAAGTGGGTCAAGGTCATCTGAACATGTTGCCAAAACGGGGAATAGAGCAGTAAGTGATTCTCACTTGGACCACAAACTGCTCTATTCCCCGCTCTGTATTAGGAGAAGAGGACTAGCTTAAAGCTCGCAATTATAGGCAAATAAACCTGATAACGGAACACTAACCTCTCCCCCGAAAAATTATTCACCCAACACACAAACGATATAGTCAGTTAACAACAGTCGCGCACTCTGAAACCGCAAGGACGTTCATCACTGTGTAGGCGTCAGAGTACTACGAACCGAAGTACAATAATACCTGACCAAGGTCCCCTTAAGTTTATTTCCCCGATGATGTATCCTCCAAGATAAGCAAAATGGTCAGTTAACAACAGTCGCGCACTCTGAAACCGCAAGGACGTTCATCACTGTGTAGGCGTCAGAGTTTTACGAACCGAAGTACAATAATTACCTGACCAAGGTCCCCTTAAATTTAACCAAAAATAAGCAAACTGACTGAATCTGTTTCTCGTGAGTAAGGGTTAAGATAGGTAAAGTCATCCGGTTTGCGCGCCGTAATGACTTAAGGTCGGTTTTCGTGCCATACCTTTTTGTAAGGGGTTAGGAAAGGTGTTTATTTGAGAAACATAATCCCCCCTGAGATATTTAAAGACATAAGGTCGGTTTTCGTGCCATACCTTTTTGAATGGGAGCGTGAAAGAAAAGTACATATTTCATTAGTAAATAAAAAACACTTCAAAAACACTTTAAAACCAACACCAAACTAACTACAGTTAAACTAACTACATTTACTAGCAGCAAACTACAAGCGTTATTCTAACATGCTTAATAATACACAGACATGCCTTAAGCTAAGGTAGCATCTCTAATATATAGTGGTACCAACTCTATACTAGAGATACTATTGCGGACAGCGCGGGCAAACAGCTAGCTAGGCTGTCGGCCTGCGACTGCGAACCCTCTGCGGGCTGCTCCCGCTTTTATAGGAATATATCGGGGGGGGGGGCTTCGACAGTAGTTTGTTCTAACGCTGTATAGCACACTTTGAATTGCTCCAAGTCCGGTAACTGGGTCAAGGACACGTTAAAATATTTTGTAAAATAGCAAAGGTGTTACCTTTGCTATTTTACTTTGGAAGAAATCTGTACTATGTTTAAACAAGGGAGACTGTTATCCGTTTTACGCAAAACTCCTTGCACGATCTTTTGATAAAATGGAAAAGATTAATGCCGGAGGGCGATTCCCATTCCACCAAAATACAATGCATATCATTTCTATGCAACGGTCTCAGCTCTATTTTTACTTTTAATTTAATGCCTCGAAACTCATAAGTAAGGATGGACAGAAAGGCTTCTGAAATAGCAAGCTCGGAAGGAACAAGCCAAGTGTTTACACCTACAGCTTCCATAGCGATATGATGATTTTTACCACGCTGTTGCAGTATATATTAAATTTCCCCTTCCATAAATTTTGTGCTAAAACGTGGTTGTGTACATTGAATGTTTCTTGAATATTTTCTAAGTCCTAATCTAGGTCAAGGACACGTTGAAGATAAAAGCATTAAGTGTTAAGCAAACTACAAAACATTCCATCTACAATGTTATTATAAAGCATCAAAATATGGTCAGTTTACAACAGTCGTGCACTCTGAAACCGCAAGGACGTTCATCACTGTGTAGGCTTCAGAATACTACGAACCGAAGTACAATAATCCCCTGACCAAGATCCCCTTAAATATATTTAACTACACATGCAAATGCGCATGGTCTCTCAATTGCGCGTTGGGCCCACACACACTCAAGAGACCTACGCTGCAGCAGGCACTGCAACCCAGTGGGACGTTCATCCTAAAGGGCGGCAGGCTACTGCGCGGAGACGCTTGAAATCTCGGCTTATATAGACGAAAAATGGGAAATAGGGATATTTAGGGGAAAACGGGATAAGGGATAACCCTACTTCGTTGCGGGATTTTGTCGGGAATTTGTCCCTTTCTGCTAAAAAGTTTATCCCTCGACCTTGACCTTGAACTTGACCCAAAAGGGGGGGGGGTTCCGTCAGGGGGGGGGGGGTTCCGTCAGGGGGGGGGTTCCGTCGGGGGGGGGGGTTCCGTCGGGGGGGGGGGGGTTCCGTCGGGGGGGGGGGGCTTGAACTTGGCCGGGGGGGGGGCTTGAACTTGGCCGGGGGGGGGGGGCCGGATGTAAACCGGTTCTAATTAGTACCCAGCTTTCTATCTATATATTGATAGGGCAAGGTTATCCTTTGCGACCTGCTTTACTTTGTCTGGCACCTCATTCCAGCTTTGGTTCTCAGCCAGTATACACGTGCTCTATTCATTTTCCCTTCCATCCAACAACACCATGTCTTCTCCTCTGACTCCCGAAAAACTTCAACGTTTGAAGGAGTCCTTGAAGAAGTCGACGGAAAGAAGAAGCGGATTTAAGAAACCTTCAGCTTTTAAGTCTGCTCTTAGACGTGATTTTCGGTGTCACCCATTATATTTTCACCAGCGACCCTCAACTCAGCCTCAGCCTTCTACGTCCACAGCTCGACCTTCAACTCCACCACTAACTGTAGATGAGGTGATGGAGCGGACAAGAGTGATGGGGATCAATGATTTGGTGACGCCGATCGACACCTCCAAGGCCGAGTTCCGGAATCTGAAGCGGATGACGGAGTACAAGTTTGTGGCTAGGAACGGGGACCACGTGTTCCTCTTCCAACACACCGACCACTACGTCGAGGTGCGTCTGCCGCAGACTTGTCCACCACCACCCCCTCTGATAAACGACACCCAGGAGTTGTACTTCATGAGACAAGATGGGAGGGTAAAGTGGGTTTTAAAAAATAAAGTTTAAATTAAGCAGCGATCCCTAGACCAACCATTCCTAACCAAACCATCCCTCAGCACGCAAACGGTCCTTTTCAGGACCACCCTAAGCATTTCAAGTTAGGGACTTGGCCTGTACATAGGCAGGAGACTGTTAGTCTTATGTTTGTGTGCAGCCCACTTTGTGAAAATTTCTAAGTCCCAAGGTCCTTGAACATGACCCAAAAAAAAGGGGGGGGGTACAAAGTTTGTGCAAAGTATGTCATGTGGGTACTCAAATTAAACGGATTGATCAGACGAACAAGTTGGTGCAAACAGAATTCAGATCCGACCAAGGGTATAGCAGCAACAGCGAAAAAACAACTATTTTCAAGGACAAACCTAAATAACTTCTTTATTTACGGTTTAAAGTAAATTAAGTGGGTACTCAAATTACGCGGATTGATCAGACGAACAAGTTAGTGCAAACAGAATTCAGATCTGACAACGGGTATAGCAGCAACAGCGAAAAAACACCTATTTTCAAGGACAAACCTAAATAACTTCTTTGTTTTTAGTTCAAAGTAAAACATGTGGGTACTTCAATTACGCGGCTTGCCAAGACAAACAAGAAGGTGCAATCTAAATTTAAATCTAACCAACAGTATAGCATCTGTAGCGTAAAACGATGGTTTGAAGGACAAGGTAACGTTGTGGTGAGGGTTAGGTGCCTATCATACACGATAACGCTCCATCATTATTCTTCCAGCTCTTGACGGATGAACATCTACCTAGAGGATCTGAAAAATGTCGCAGTTTTACAGGAACATGAGGAAGGTGACCTTCAGTAGTCCCCTTGACACTACTTTCTACTTCCCTGGCAATGAAGACAGAAGGTCTACACTTTTAGTGGACAATGAGCGGTTTCGTCGAAGAATAATCGAGGTTGAAACACTTTTAGCTAGTTGTTTGCTTCGCAAAAAGAACCATATGAATACATGCACCGGTTTAGATCATAGTAGCTGTTATACTTATACAGCGTTGAAGCGCAAACATTATTGAAGTTTTTAGTTACGGAGCTAAGGTCTTGACAGTCTAAGAGCTAAACCCTAACTAACACATTTAAACTAGTTATTGTGCGATGTAAAACTTGGTGGGGAGACTGGTGTAGTGGGGGGACTGGTGTAGTGGGGGGACTACCATATGCCGCACACTTGCCACCTGCCGCCTGCCACCTCCCACCAACCATCTGCTTCGTTCTACTACACTTTTACCCCCACCATTTTGTTTGATACCAGAACGCTAGCTAGCGAATAGTCAGTACACCTCCGGCTCTCGACCGGTGAACATCGAGCTCTCCGAGACGCTCTTCACAAAATAACAATATCATTTCACTCAAGGTCTGATAGATGTTTCTATTTCATTGCCGTCACGTATTATTTCCTCCTGACAGCAATGAAATGCAAACACCTAACAGAACAGATAGGTGTCAAAAACACAACATGGACTCTGCGCAGGGATCGAAGTATCTACCGTCTTTCTTCAGAAAGCAAAGTGATGGCCGCAACTCGTCCGGATCAACAACATCGATGACAACCAACAACGGGGAACTATTGTAAACATGAATTATTGTAAATAAAGTAATATTTGTAATATGAATTATTGTAAATAAAATAAAGTAATATTTGTATTAGTACTACCTCGCACTCGTATCATTCGATTGCTTCATTCGATAATTTTCATTCGATATTTTATCGAATTAAAACTATCGAATCACAATCGGATTTTACGCGTGCGAGGTAGTACTTTTTTAAAATTACCTCCCCGTGACCTTGAACTTTGAACTTTAACTCATTTCGTCACAAAACCGCCTACGTCACTGGCTCAGCCCCAGATGACGTCTTTCATGACTCAGCGCATCCGGTCACGTGACCGGATGACGTCACTTCCGGCGCAAAACCCGCAAACCCACACTACTACTGCATGGTTCGCTTATATAGGAGACGCGAAATTACCTCGGCTGAGTTTGATGAGGTTTTAATTTCGCTTTTATCAGCATACTACAATACAGTTAAGAAAAGCAAAGACATGCGGAAGATTTTAAATACAAAAGCTGACAGCAAAAGCAGCGACCCTAGCATGCAAGAAAAGAAAGACAAGGAAGAAACTAACTACTATAGCCAGACTAATAAAGCAGCAATATAACATGCAGGAAAAGACAGAGTGAAAGAGAAGGAAAAGAGAGAGAAAGAGAACCCAGGTAGCGAGATCTTACGAGGGGGGCGCCCTCCCCCCGCATTACCCCGCTACTGCAATTGTCCTCGCACTTTAATACGCAGGTCACTTGCATGGGAGCAGTCTCGACTTAGATCGACTAAGGAACTGTCCGGAGCACTCGCTTATATGCCCGCGGGAGGGCGCGGGTAATTTTCCCGACACAGGGTAATTTGGTTGGGTATTTTGTTGTGTAATGCAGCTCTAGACATAAAAACAAAATTCGGCTGATTTAGTGAGGTTTTTAATTTCGCGTGTAACAGCTGGCGCGGGGCGTTCCCTTGACAGCTTGATTTAATGGGTTGCGCACCGGTTGCATTCTACTAGGTAATTAACTCTCCCACTCGTTTTGTTTTGCTGAACGCTAGTACAGGTTGGGATTCTCTATCTCTATTCATATTTAATTTAGGTACCTTTTGTTGTAACTAAAATAATTATGTTGTGTAGCTAGTTGAGGTATTTTGCATTTACGTATTCGTATTATTACTTTAGTGTGAGCTGCCCTCATTATATATCATTGTGAAATACGGCCAAGACGTCGAACGTCGCATAGTGGGCCAATTTTAATAATCTAGCTGGACAAAAATGCCTATCAGAAATATTGTTATTTAACAAAAGGACATAAAATATAAATAAACAAATAGTCAAAAGAGTCAAAACAATGATTATTATAATTGCATTGTCATTGGGCGGATAAGGCCAAATACTCAGATAATGCGGGAGCCGGTCAGTAGTTAAAGTTGTTGCTGTCAATTAGTCGCTGTGTAGGACCCCAGTATGTGATGTTCTTCAAATAGGTTATTATTTTATTATTAATACAATGGATAAGAAACACAAAGGTAAGTCAGTGTTCCTGTTTTGATTATTTTTTTTTAATGTGAAGATTTTTTTCCTTAATCTTTAAAAATAAATGTGTTACAAAGTGTTTTAGAGTAAAGTTTTCAAGGAACCTACCAGAACCTTGAATATTATATATTTCCATGAAGGGCGGATTGTACACAATCCAAAAATTCGTGTTTTAGCTGCTACTTTTTGCAACTTTAAATTTGTAAAGAAAAAATACTATAGGATTACCCTGCAATACTAAATTTTGGAGTAGTTGTACGTAGATTTGTTGGCGTACAAACTTTAATAGCAAACTTGATTTTCAAAATATTTGTTAGTTTCATTAAAGAACAATCGATATCAAATGTTTTTCATTTGCACTTATTCAAAATCGTGGGCTCCAATGATATTTCAATAACAAAAAATTTTAGATTACATTAATTTACTCATTAAATTCATACACGTTTTTATTTACATATATGACAGGTTATATGATCAGAACCTTATAAAAATCTGGTGTATTAAAGTTTTTAAAATGTTTAATTTATTTATAATCCCAATAGTAAACTATTATTGGTTGATTTTCGCTACAGTGCAATACAAGTATCAGGATGTTTTTTTATTAAACAAGTTGATTGTTATCTTTAACAGTTAACTATATAGGATTTCAAGGTAGGTAAACTTAATAAATTTATAGCTTTTCCTAAAAACCTCTATGAGGTTATGTCAAATTAAACTTGCATAGACCTACATCACCTTTTGTAAAAAAATAATTCATTATACAATGATTTTAGTTTTACTCTTCTTAATTGAATATATTTTTACAATTGTTAACCACACTTAATTCACTCACCAGTAATAAAAATAGCTCTCATGAAAAAGCCCCCATTGTTATTGAGAAAATGCACATATCCTGCACAGAAAAAACATTGTTGCTTACATATTCTACTTCAATATTTATTTAGTAGACTAATATTTAATAAGCTACCGTAAAAGTAGGCAAATAATTTAAATATTCACAGTAAAAAATATGTACTAGCTCTTTAATAATTAAATAACCATACAAAGCTAAAGCACATGTCAATGGATTAGGAAACCAGTAATAAAAAGGCTTTTTAGCGATGGATTATTTTTGTTTAACAAGTTAGAAAATCCTAAGTACGTTGGCCGTTTAACAAGTAGTGCTTTTTTTTAGGTGCAGCCCTGTTCATAACCAAGAGAGAACTATTTGAGAAATTACGAACTATCGATCCACCCTTCCAAAACTTTTCTGAAGGAAAAGATTTATTATGTGAATACTTACATAACAAGTTTCAAATTCCGTCAAATGAATTTAAACAAGAAATTCGATTCAAAGTCAAGTGTTTTTTAAAAGTGCTTAAGAAAAAGTGGATTTCCTGCCATAGGATTGTGGGACATTTTAACAAAAAGAACAGCACTTTTTCTTTATTCTCCGTCATCAAGTACCTCTACATGTTCGAGCAATCGCGGCCGCCCACAGAAGGGATTTTCTGAAACAAGTTACAGTGACTCTGAGGTGTTGACGGCATTGAGCGACTTGTCCCTGTAAATATCGTGAAACTGTATATTAATGTATATAGCTGAAAATGTGTGTTTTTATGTATTTAAATAAGTAAAAGTGGTTTTAAGACTATTTGTTTATTTTTTTATCACTCCCTGATTTTTGTCCCGCTAGATTACTGTTTTGACCCACTGTGGTCGGTGAAGTATTAATACGTAATGGGTGAAGAGGCCTATACCAAGTTTCGTCAGTATACGTTCATAAATAAGCGAGATATTATATTTTACTTTTCCTCCATAAGAATAACATTAGACAACGTACTGTGTTTAGCACTTTCAATATCTCGGAAACCAATTGACGTAGAGAAATTATCAAAATACCAAATTGTGTGTTCTTTTAAACTGAATCCAATGGAAAAAACTACAATTTGACTATTTCCAAATTTATATGTAAAAAATGAAGAGTTTTGTGGGACGTTAAAAGTATAAACTGTAAATACCCCCGTTGCAGCAAACCAGCACACTCAGCTAGTTTCAAATGGTACTTCACTACCTCATAAAGTCACTTACCAACTTTCATCAAAGCACCTTCATAAACTAGCGAGATATTAATTTTTATTTATTCTCCATAACAAAAACATCAAGTACCACAAAAATCAGATATTTATTTAAATTCCAATGTATTACCGCTAGATAAAGTAACATACCAATTTATGTTCATAAACAAGCAAGACATCACAAGTTTCTTATTCCCCATAAGAATAACAATATAGCTGCTGATTACGCAGGTTTGCTTCTAACTAAAAGCTATAAACAAATTTAATCGTCAACTTATTTGAAAAACGGTAAAGTGATTTACGGTCGATAGCTCTCCACGTTTCAATAATTTTTTTTTTTAACGAGTTGTATGGAAATAACCTCTCCAAAGTTAACAGCATCAACAATGGGTTTAATTCAAGTAGTAAGCACCCAGAACCACCGGGATGACTTCTCCTCTGGTGACCCGAAGTTATGGTTTAACATATACCAAATGGATACTCAACTTGCGGATTGATCAGACGAACAAGTAGTTGTTTGTACGCAAGAAGCAGCACATGAATACATGCACTGGTTTAGATCATAGTAGCTGTTATAATTATACAGCGTTGAGCAAACATTATTGAAGTTTTCAGTTACGAAGCTGAGGTCTAAGGATGTGAGTAATGTACAGTGCCCTGCGGCGGAGAACTCCGTTAGAGGCGGAGCCTGCAGTCGGCGTGACCTTGAATAAACCAATAAGCATCACGCGTAGTTGACAAGCTGTTTGCCCGCTCTAACAGCGCTTGACGCCGAATCATTGTACTAGTTACATTAAATCAAGACGCTTGGGTAAAACATGTAAAACTGCAATAAATCTTGTAACACTGTGTTAAAGAAAAATAAATTACGAACATTTTTAAAAAAGGTGTAGGGCGATAGCTTTTTTCCTTTTATATTAAAAACTAATTTGATTAGATTCTTTGATTGTAAGGCTAGCAAATGGAGTTCTTGGATGTTATTTTGATTTTGTTTGATGTACTAAACGTCTGAACTCTAAAATATCTACAAATCTAGTAAAGTTCAAATAAACAGCGATATAAAAGTACTATTTCTCGTTATAATCCAAATTTAAACCATTGAGGCAATTACTTTCCCTATAAATCTCTGAACAATGAATAAAAGTAGGGCGACGGGGTATTGTACTTATATCCGACACTCGGTTTCCAAGAAATCTACCGATCGTCACGAGAATAAGTCAGATAACAGTTCATGTTTTGGACGTCGATTTTAATTTAATTTGCATTTGTACAAACTGTGTTACAATAGTCATATAATGCTTTATGCTTTATGCTTTTTTATAATATCATATAATATGCTTTAAGATCAGTTCTACGTTTTAGTTAATATTGAGTGTTATATGGTAGTTGTGTGTTATATGGTAGTTTAAAGTATATCGAGGTAACGTTGGGTGGGTATCATACACGCTAGCGCTATATCATTATACTTTCAACCCTTGCAGGATTAACATCTACCTATAGAGTTTGTGTTATTCTAAAGATGTCACAGTTTTACAGAAATATGACGAAGGTGTCCTTCAACAGTCCGCCTGCCACCACCTTCTACTTCTCCGACTGTGAAGATAGAAGGTCTACGCTGTTAGTAAATTGTGAGCGATTTCGCCGTAGAATACTCCAGGCTGAAACATTCTTAGCAAGTTGTCTGCTACGCAAGATGCATCATATGAGTACATGCAATAAATTAGATCACAGTGACTGTTATGATTGCGTAAAAACAGTGTCGAGCAAGAATTGTTAATGTTTTTAGTTACGGAGCCCCGATCCTCACAGAGTCAGAGCTAGACTCTAACTAATGCATGTCCCGTAGTTATTGTGCGATGTGACAACTTGGTGGGGGAAACTGGTGTGGTGGGGGGTAAAGACGAGTGTCTATCCTACATGCTTGTATCACTTCAGTATACCTGCGGCTCTTGCATAGTTCACATGGATTCACCAATACAAGGCACTACGGTTTCTTCCACATGTTCTTCTTTTAATATTGAGCAAGCTGACAATACAAATGATGAAATACAAGTACATGAAGTTTATAGCACAATATCTTCTGATGCAGAAGCAATAATGTCATCTCTAATAGGGTTTGACTAATGATGGTGGATGTAGTAGCAACCATCTGCCTCGCACCACCTGCCGCCTGACATCTGCTCCGCCCCACAACACTTTTACCCCCACAATTTGGTTTGATACCAAAACGCTAGCTAGCGAATAGTCAGTACACCTCCAGCTCTTGACCAGTGTACATCGAGCTCTCTGTTGAAATGTCCATCAAAATTAGGTGTATTCATTATGACTCTATTCATCTGGCGACTTTCCAAGACCTCGAGGTTTTTAATGAAGAGTTAAGACTTCTCATTGCGTCCGGTTACGATTTATCTTTGGAACTTTACGCAACAAAAAACAACATGGACTCTGCGCAGGGATCGAAGTATCTACCTTCTTTCATCAGGAAAAAACACGATGATCGCGACTCGTCGGCATCATCAACTTCGATTTTAACCAACATCGGCGGAAGCTTCGTATTGTAATTAAGAACAAACATTGTTAATAAAATAAAGTTATTTTGTAATAGTACTACCTCGCACTCGTATCATTCGATTGTTTCATTCGATTATTTTCATTCGATATTTATTATCGATTAACTATCGAATCACAATCGAATTTTACGCGTGCGAGGTAGTACTTTTTTAAAACACCCTCCCCGTGACCTTGAACTTTACCTCATTACGTCACAAAACCGCCTACGTCACTGGCTCAGCCTCAGATGACGTATTTAATGACTCAGCGCTTCCGGTCACGTGACCGGAAGCCATAAATCAAGTGAGCCAAAAGTCCCCTTCCAACACTACTCAAATATAATTACGTATTATTGTTATATGTAGTGTTTTGATACCGGAAACGCATGTCGTCACTTTCTAAGGTGGTCGACGACATGAGGGGAGGGGGGCAAATGGCGCGAAGCGCAATGCATTAAAACGACTTTATCTCGTCAACAGAATGAGATAGAACAACGAAAAAAACGCCATTTTAATCACAATAATTAGTACAATAAAAAAGGTTATGTGGTCCAAGGTCGTACCTCCTGTAATAAACGAGTTATAACAATCATGTATTTCAAAAATTAGTGTTATTATCATGATTTTTAACGAAAAACACGATTTATTTTTATATTGTTGGTTGAAATTAATAATAACGGCAACCCCTGTTTACTAGATACATTTTAGAACACTAATAGAGTGTATTAATGCATAAATGGTGTCTTAACATGTAAAACAATTATGTTAGTTACGCCCAGTAAGTGAGATCGCTGCACCATAGGGAGATAAATAGTAATAACTACTTATACGAATAACATTTTAATTTAAATCGTAATATTATATGAACTTACATTTTTTATTACGTGACTTTATGTAGAACAAACAGTGTCTAAATCTAAAGAATTGTATACAAACTTTGTATGTTTTATACCTTTGTTAAGAGCTAATATGAATTTGGTAATTGGCAACTATTGCTTATATGCCCTTTATATACCCTTGGTATTGGTACTTGGTCTGAGTCCATGTTCTTATCAAAAATCATTTTTTTCTGTTTATTAATAAATTCTTCTTTTGAACTGAAATAAAAAACAACACGTAAATTCCTTCGCAACTTTTATATAAAAAGTATATCCATGTTTAATTTTGTATATCGTTAAAATAGCCACAGTTGATTAATTGGAACTTTTACATTTCCATTTCCGGTGAAATGTTTTAGTCATAAATTGTAATACCCTTACAATTTGTTTCACTATAATTAAGATCAATGACAGGCACGCACTTGGTGTTTGCAATTTTGGG
Source organism: Allygus modestus (assembly GCA_963675035.1). NCBI lineage: Eukaryota > Metazoa > Arthropoda > Insecta > Hemiptera > Cicadellidae > Allygus > Allygus modestus. The sequence goes on along the minus strand of OY776111.1, from coordinate 348,108,234 downwards.
GTTTTGATATCTCTGAGGCAAATTAAAAAAAAAATATTATCAAAACATAGTTCAACAAATGTAAGCTGAGTAATAATGCTTGCCAACCAAAGGAACTTCAACCTGCGAGAACTACTGGAGTATGAAATGGTAAATTACCCTCCCAGTTTGGCTCATGAAAATGCATCACTAAAGAAGAGTGTTAAGTCTGATTTAATGAATGCCATCGAAAAAGACACTGACTGTAGTAAACCTATAAATCCGCTAGAAAACTCAATGGCTGTCATTGACGGGATGAGTTTCATCCACAATGTTCCCGGTGCTGTGTTAAAGAGTTTTCAGACGTTTCAAGATTTTGCTGAACATCAAATAGCCAAAATTGAGCACGTAATTGATGCTAGCTCAGACAGTGGACCTTGTTTATGACAAATACAGCGATCTAAGTAGTTCTCTTAAAAACATTGAAAGTGAACTAAGAGCCAGCAGCAAACCTCCTTTATCTGTAAAAATTACTAGTGGTACTACCAGAATTCCCAAGCAATGGTCCCTATATATGGCCTCCTCAGAAAACAAAAGATGCCTAGTAAAGTATGTTGGGGCTTACATACTACATAACCGCATAGTTCCCAGGGGTGAATTGCTTTGTATTCCGGGTTGTTTTGATGATGAAACTGAATGCTACAAAAATGATCAAAATAAAAAGGATAATATTTTTAAAATTTGCCTCAGAGATATCAAAACCCCAAAATTGCAAACACCAAGTGCGTGCCTGTCATTGATCTTAATTATAGCGAAACAAATTGTAAGGTTATTACAATTTATGACTAAAACATTTCACCGGAAATGGAAATGTAAAAATTCCAATTAATCAACTGTGGCTATTTTAACGATATACAAAATTAAACATGGATATACTTTTTATATAAAAGTTGCGAAGGAATTTACGTGTTGTTTTTCATTTCAGTTCAAAAGAAGAATTTATTAATAAACAGAAAAAAATGATTTTTGATAAGAACATGGACTCAAACCAAGTACCAATACCAAGGGTATATAAAGGGCATATAAGCAATCGTCGCCAATTACCAAATTCATATTAGCTCTTAACAAAGGTATAAAACATACAAAGTTTGTATACAATTCTTTAGATTTAGACACTGTTTGTTCTACATAAAGTCACGTAATAAAAAATGTAAGTTCATACAATATTACGATTAAAATTAAAATGTTATTCGTATAAGTAGTTATTACCATTTATCTCCCTATGGTGCAGCGATCTCACTTACTGGGCGTAAGTAGGGTTCCCGAGAGATGAGAACCGGAAATGGCATAGTGGTTAGAGCGCGTTAATCCGGAAAGAGTAAGAAGAACATTTTCCCGCCAAATTTGCGCGCAAAAAAAATTGGCGCCAAACCTAACCTCACTTTTCTTCCCTCCAAAGTGTTACCAACTTAGCAGAGCTAATGTACCATACATAATTATATGTATCATATATAATTATATGTACCATATATAATACTACAGTGTATAATCATATATATATATATGTACCATAATAGCGTATAATATACCATCACCTAATTATATGTACCATACATAATTAAATATACCATATATAACGCCACAGTGTATAATCATAAATATATATATATATATATATATATATATGTGTGTACCATATATAATTATATGTACCATATATTACGCCACAGTGTATAATCATATATGTACCATAATAGTGTATAATATACCATCACCAGAAAGGTAAGTGAAATAATACTCTGTTAACAACTCAGTTTAGTTAATACAGAGAAACTCAATACACATTACCTTGGGCCGTGCGCTCGCGTGCCAAGATTGCCTAACCACGGCACGTCCTGAGCGGTTACACCTACTGCGAGCGGTAACCGCTGCACGTACAACGAGCGTCTTTGAGTCCGTGACACACCGCTCGTCCTGAATAGCCAATGAGGCAGTGAAACATGCATAATAAATACTCTGATGTCCAGTCTACATTCATGTCCGGTGATGTGTGCAGTGCTCACTCCGCTTCTATGCACAGGGTGAGTAAAAATCAAATTCATTTCAAATAAACTATATTTATTTATTTAAAACCAATTAAATACTTGATTCATTACTGATTCAAAGAAAACAATTTACAGTAGAAACAATATTAATACAGAATGATTTTTCATCTTCAGTTGTTAAATAATAATTACATCTTTTTAAAATTTACCAATTCTGATAACAAAAATAAAACGACTCTACTTGTTGACTTATTATTGTACAAAATCAACTTCAAATAAAATGTTCTTACTTTAAGTTTAAACAAAATAATTACTCTTTTAAATACTATTTTAAATCAATCAACCACTATTAACTCAAAACATACATTCTTTAAAAACTTTTAGTTACTTTATAGATGAAAAAAACAATTACAGTTAAGACAGTTTCAAATATTATCTCAAAAAACATTGACTTTAAAAACATTTACTTTACAAAATAATTACCTTTCAAAAAATCCTAAGTCTACTTATTATCCTACATCTCCCGAACATTACGCTGAAACGATTGACAGACCCGTTAGTTTGTTAATTTATAATCAAACCTAAATTATCATATTAGTATTAAGTGAGAATATATTAAACCTACCAATACAGCTCGAGGCTCGCAGGGTCCGCAGCAGCTGGCCCATCCGCGCCAGCATAGGGTTGCTCAAGCCTTTCCACCAGTGCCGCCACCCTCGGAGACAAGGGAACTCTTCTCAGGGGAGACTCGATAACATCCCCCACTCGGCTTACACCAGCACTTGCAGAGCTGTTGGCTACGTTCGGCACCTGAAAATTATATAATTATTATTATTATTATTAAAATAATAGTTTTAAATCTAAAAATGCAAATGTTATCTAATCTTAATTAAACCTTACTTTATACTTACATGATTTTCCTGCCGAAAGCCACGCTGCCGCCAAGCGGTCATCCAGGCAGGAAGCACCCTGATCCGATCATGAGTGGCAGCCTCTTGCCGTGCCGTCCTGAATGATGGGAGCTCCCTTGGCTGCGACCCCGGGGTTGGAGTATTAGGGCGAGCAACTGGAGAGCGCTCCCTAACCTGAAAACAAAAGGTACATAAACTATATATATATGTATATACTAACATATTTGTTAAAGTAGCCATTTTAATTTGAAACCGAATGCACGCCTATTATAAAAAAAACAGCCTTAAAAAGTTTTGCAAACACTGTAATTTACTAACCTGAGATAGAGGTCGCAGCTCGGTCAAACTCGCTGTAGAGCTACAGGCCTAAAAAGGAAACAAATAAAATATATTAATATATGAATACGAATCAATCAATATTAAAATAAATACTTAAATAATAATGTCAACTCAAAACCTGTGTAAAAACAATACCTGGGAAAGGTGGTGAAGGTCCGTAATATTGTTCAAGGAAACCGCAGTTCCACTCTGAAAATAAACAAATAAATTTATAAAAACATAACCTCAACCCAAATAACAACAAACAACCTATAAAACCCCAAAACATACACACACACACACACACACACACACACACACACACACACACACACACACACACAATCACTCTGCCCCTCTCTCAGTCGTTCGTCATGTCGCCTCCGAGCCTTACTCAACTTTGCCTTCAGCGATATTGTTTGAAATTTAAATTCCTACACGAAATTCAAAATTTAAACGTTCCATATTTTATAAAAGATTTATTGATTGAAGAGCACAAAAGTAAATGTTATTCAGCATGTTTCTATATCTTTGGGCGGGGCTATTGCAGTAGATGTTACTCGGTGGGTACAATTATTAATAAGGTTAACGTTTTTTACCGTGTGGGTAACTGTGTTTAACTCTTTTCTTGTTTTTACAGATATATGCACGAGCACCGCATCGGTTCCAGGCCGACGCTGACGGCTGGTATTGGGGGACCGTGAGCCTAGGCTACCACCTGCACTGGCCGTACTCTCAGCCCCGGTACTGCTCCGAGTGCGGGGGGGGGTTCCAAGGATCCACGACGACCCGAGAATGTTCCTGTTAATGTAAGTTATGTTTATTTCTCGGTTATTTACTTTAGAGTCAGGTAAAAAATACTTAACCGGGGTTACATTTAACTGGACCGTAGCGTTTTAAACTCCTCGGTGATGTCCCCCCTCCCTGCGCTATCGCGCGGAAGCGGTTACAATTATAACGCGCTGCACGCAGCTCGCGCCGCGCGGAAGCGGTTGCAATTATCTGGCGCTGCACGCAGCTCGCGCCAGTCAGTCGCCATGCCGCTTAGAAAGTGCGAAGGCTGTGATAAGGAAGCGCATTGCGTTATTATGGTGTTTTTTTGGGGCAAAGGGCTTTGCCCTTTGCTGTTCCTGCCAGCATTTATCACTGCAGGAGCTGGATGAGAGGCCTCCACGCCTCCTCTTCTGTGATCATGTCGAGCTGTAAGTACGCAGAGTAACATTTTAACTTTATCGGCCTAGTATTTCCGAGTCCCTCTAGTTAGTTTTCGTAAAAGTATAATTAATTAGGGCTAGGTGGGAACCTGTCAAAGTTTTAAGCCATTTATGTCTAATTCCCCCCGGTAATACAATTTCTCGGTCAAGTTTACTTTATCATGCGGAAGTTGTTGCGATTAGCTCACGCTCTTGGCACTGCTCAGCGGCAGCCCTATATCTCAAGGCCAGTATTTTATCATGCGGAAGTGGTCGCGATTAGCTCACGCTCTTGGCACTGCTCAGCGGTAGCCTTATATCTCAAGGCCAGTATTTTATCATGCGGAAGTGGTTGCGATTAGCTCACGCCCTTGGCACTGCTCAGCGTCAGTCGTAGCTATGGAGCCCTGCTGTATCGAGTTCCCAGTGCTTTCCTCCCGCCTCATGCCTTTGTGGGTGCATGATGCTTGTGATCAGGGGCACTTGGTACAAGCGACCCCGATCATAGAGATCATGTACCATTATTGCGTATATCCTAGGCTGCACGCGTGGTTGAAACATGAGTGGCGTATCTTGTATACATGTCACTCATGTATGTCTAGTGAGATCACAGGTCCAAGTAAGTACACCTTTTACGTTACATAACCGCAACATCCGCAACATTATTTGTCAGTAAACCTTCCGTTACCTGTTAAAATACTGTTCTGTGATTGACCGGAATAAGCTCGCACCCCATTGGTTGTAATTAGGCGTCCTGCCCTCTGATTGGTCCAGACACCCGCAACAAACAACACTATTGCATCAGCCACCTCCCCACCACCCCCAATTACCGCTATTTTCCTCTCACTTTGCTCTCAGCTTTCATTACGATCAGACGTGTCCCCGTGTTGCTCCGTTAGCTGCGTTTTGCAAAGATAATCTTGAGCGTTTGCTGACCCTATCTTACGTGTAACATAACCTCACTTTTGATTTGTATTATATATTATTGAGTAAAATAACCTCACTTTTTAATTTTTATTATTGTATTCTGTGTAACATAACCTCACTTTTGATTTGTATTATTGTATTCTGTGTAACATAACCTTACTTTTTAATTTGTAATATATTAATAATTTGTAGAGTTACATAACCTTACTTTTGATTTGTATTATTGTATTCTGTGTACCTTACTTTGTTCTATAGTAATCCTTCCAAAATGGCTGTAAATCCTGTCGAGATACTCAGTTCTGACGATACTTATGTAAAACACTTTAGACTTTACGGAACAAGAACAATTTTCAAATTTTCTAATCCTCCTCCTGAAACTACCGAAATTGATTGGCTACGACAAGGTTTTGCCAAAATTGTCAATGACATGAAAGAGCGGGCCCATGAAAACGATCAGCTCGGCTTTACTTTACATAGTCTAAATTTAAAATCAAAAGAACCTGGTTTTGTAGCTTTCCGGCCCGCGAACGAAGTAAATGAAGACATCCTTTGGCAAATTTTCGGGGGTATTGTTCAGTCAAATTCAGAATCAATTAAATCGACAGACACGTTTAAGGTTGAATGTACCCGAGTTAATCTCCCTGTAGGTTCAGGAAAAGTAAGGCCCGGCTTGTATAATACTTTTGAAGAGGAATGTAAAGCGAGACGGGGAATAGTTGTAATTAATAACAAAGATAATTTGTGTCTCCCTCGGGCTTTGGTGGTGGCCATGGCTAAAGTGACAAATGACCCAGAGTATAATCTTGTACGTATGGACAAGGGTAAACGACAGACAGTGAGGGCCCGAATACTGATGCAAAAGGCGAGGGTAGAGATCTCAGAGGAAGGCGCCGGTATCCCCCAATTGGAAAAGTTTCAGGATTTGCTAACTAATTTCAAAATCACAGTCTACAACTTTGACAAGAAAGGCCGTGATGTTTACTTTGAAGGGGCTGTTGAAAATCCTAAATTTAAAATAAACCTTCTGTTCCACAATCGGCACTATAACGTAATCAACAGTTTGACCGCGGCTTTCGCCTGTGCTTACTTTTGCGAAGCTTGCCATGTCCCTTTCGAACACAAAGCAGAGCATCGATGCTCAAACATCTGTCCTCAATGCCAAACCATCTCGCCTCCCTGTAAAGAGGAGCATGGGGGAATAGTTTGCCCGGACTGTAACATGACTATGAGAAACCAGCGCTGTTTTATTGCCCATAAGGTTGACAGATGCAAAGCTTATAAAAAGTGTCTTGACTGTGAAAAATTGATTAACGTAAAAGAGAGATCAGGACCTCACAGATGCGGGGAAGTTTTTTGTAAACCCTGCAATGCATTCAAAGATCCAAATCATAAATGCTACATGCAACCCAATGAAGGAAAACCTAAAACTAAAGACTACCTTTTCATTTTCTTTGACTTGGAGACTCGCCAAGACGAGTCTCTCCCCTCTGACCCTGAACAAAAAGTACATCAAGTTAACCTGTGCGTCTCACAACAATTTTGCTTTAATTGTATCGATGGTAAATTTTGCATGACATGTAGAAACCGTACAAGAGTCTTCAACTCTGACCCGGTTCACCAATTCATGGAGTATGTGATGCAAGTTCGTAAACAGTTCAAGAATGTCTGTGTAATTGCCCACAACGGGCAGGGCTTTGATTTTCAGTTTTTACTAAAACATATAATGGAAGAAACAAAATTCACGCCTGAGCTGGTAATGAGGGGAACTAGCGTCAAATTGTGACATGTCCTTTGTTAAGTCGTTCTTTCTGCTTGTCTGGAAAGCCAGAACAACATACCGGGGTTTTTCCGTTTTGTTGGACGTTTTCAGTGTCCAAGATAATGTTTCAGTATTCGGAAGGTTTGGGTATTCAATCATTTCCCATTGACGGAATGGGAGATGGATCGCGGGATCTTTCTCAATAAATTTATACAATTTTAATTTTTGAGCGTCATTTACTGTTATATGAGGCATACGCCAGTAGATTTTTTCAATTTTTAATTCTAAAGCCCCGGCCTCCGTAGTTTTTACAGCATTATTATCTGTAGCCGAGCGTACAAATATTAATTCTTGTTTTACGTTCACCAACACCCGCCTGTAGTCTTCGGCGAAACCTAGCAAGAGTTTTAGAGGTATAGAATATATAAAATCGGTCACTTTTTCAGAGTTACCAGGGCCTAGCCAGCAGGCGTTCTTGAGAGTGTTTGTTTCTTCCGAGCGAATGGATAGGATATTTTTTAAAGTAGTAGTAATACCGACATTTTTTGTTCTATCAATCTCCTTGCCACAAACCTCGTAGCGGATTTCTTCAAACATAAAGGCCACTGCGTTATTTACAAAGGATACGTCCAGAGCAGTCCCATCCGCCTTTTTAGCGCTGACTTTACCGTGAATCACAATAAAACTCTCAAACGGAGCTGTAATTATGTCCTGTTGTAATATCGGTATTCTAATTTCATCATTATTATTGTAAGTTGTACTTGCATACGGCTGATGTGAGTGCAACTCCATCCCTGTTATCAAGTCATCGTACACAGCCTGGCTGTCTATCGCTAGTAGCGCCATTTTTTAATACTTTAAAACCGAGAGAACGAAGGAACGATACGTTTTTACAAGTTAACACTTTGACTTTCTGAACACTACTGACTTGCTGCCCCGCGGGCATTCCCCTAAATAGTAGCCCCATTACTGCGCCTGAGATGTAGTCTAACAGAAATTCTTTCTCCGCGAAAGTTAACAAGATTACCGTCCTGGTCTTTTAGAGACACTGTCAAGTTGTTGATCCTTTGACTGATGACCGGTAAATAAATGACATTCCTCGGTAATTCTATTATTTTATAGCCCGGTGGTTCGGCCGGGTAGAACTCGTGTATAACATGACCCTCGACTCCGTTCATGTATGACCCGCGTGTGACATTACATTCGACCCGTATAGAATTAACTTTTATTATATCTACAGGTAGTTCCGAAACATGTTGTTTATTAGCCTTGTATATTTGTTTTTTGTAACCCAAGAGTGTCCCCAACGACTGCTCTTTAGTAAAGTCAATTTTTTTAGAACAATATATCGTAACCTTTAAAGTGTTGTTATTTGGTTTTAATGTAAACTGGATTTCTTTCGACAGTTGAGATTGTATATATTTTTCAATGTCCTCAATTTCGTAAGACCCTTCAGGGATTGTAATACTTTTATCATCACCGTAGTAAAACTTATCATTAATGTCTTTCTCAATGTTTGGTATAGAATTATAAGTGGTCAGTTCAATTAAACCAAGCTCCCATTCACCCTTGCTAACATCTATGGGAAACGCTAGCTCGTGCGATAAAACACTAGTAGCTCCCGTGAGACAAAACATTACTACAGAGAAACTTTAAGCACAAATGTCCACAAACAACTGAGTCAAACTTCTGTTGCCTTTCATAATTATAGTACAGTTCACATCCACTCAGGTATTGTGAGATCTCCTGTGGTGGTCTTAAGTTTCCAAAACTGTCATAGTAATAGACTTCTTTATCAATCTTCTTGTAACAAACCCAGTGAGTACCCTGCCCAGTTGTACTGTCCAAGTTAACTATAGCAGATTCACATTTTCTCGGACGTTTCGGTAAACTGTCCCGCATGTATATCCCTCTAAAGTTTGGAATTTTTAACAACCTCGCGTATTTGATTAAATCATAATTTGTAAGTGGTTTTATCGGTATTGAGATGCTTTTTTTTTCGTTCTCCTTTTCTTTCTTCTACCTGCACCTTTCTTAGTACCCGCACCTTCCTTTCTATAGGGTCTTAGATACAATCCTCGGCCTCTGGTACGTTTAGCGGGGCGTTTCTTTTTACGGCCTCCTCCAAATTTTGTTTTTGCCTTCATAGCTGTGGTGACTGCCCAAGCAGCGGCTTTTTCACCAACACTGGCGTCACTGGACTTGAATCTCTGCCAAGCGCGTTCCGCCAACTCTTTATCAGCTTGCCTTCGCCTCTCACTATCGGAGTAACGCGAGTATGCTATATCGTGGACCTTACAGGCTTCGTCTAGCCCGTTTATTCCTTTGTCTCCTCTTGCCAATCTCTCTTTTAACCTCGTGCCAGGTCCACAGTACTGATATCCGGGGATGTGTAATTCGACAGGTAGTAAATCTATAGCTTTGTTCAACACCGATGAAACAATACCTCCGCCTCGCACGACCGCTAGTTTACGTCTGAGAGGTTTCCATCTAGCCTTAGCCATTTTATTGTAAATATCTAATCACCTCGTACAGTCTATTCAGCAGAGTCTCACGTATACACGGAATTTTTAAAACTTCAAAAATGTCAGGCACCGTACGAGACACAGCGTTTGTGAACTCGTTGTACTCCAAGACCCCACTGTCAGTTATAAAGTAAATCATCCCGTTTATATATCTAAAGGCACCACGACTGTGGGCGGGGATACCGTACAGTGTAGACGAAACCATACCCATAAACACCCCAGTAAAGTCGCACTCGTTAATTTCAATCAGATACCAATCGTTAATAATCATGTAGCTCTTCCCCGTGTTAGTTGCAAAGGCCGCGTTAACTTTATGTACCGTTCTACCGGCTATGTTATTGACATTATACATTGTAATCAAGGACAGTGAAGGGTATCTAAATAAAAATACTTCATTGCCCACAAACAACGCGATATCCCCATTCGGCCTCTGGTAAATGGCCGATATTTCAGTAAAGTTTCGTGGTAAGAATTTGAGCCAGTGTGATATTCTTCTTGGCCGTGTTGAATCCTCAGGAATCCTGTCTGCAGGGTCCAGACTTATAATCCATACATAATCCCTAAAGAAAGCAAATATCCTTTTGTTCACAATAATGTACGTATCAATTTGACCTTTTAATTCGCAAATATCGCGTTTTTCAAATGTTTCGGGTGGTGTCTCAGGTGTTTTACTGCTTGGTGTGGTAGAGGTTGTTGTAGTTGTCGTAGTGGTGGTAGTAGTAGTGGTAGACGATGGTTTGGGTGATGTAGGGGGCCGACCATACAAAAACTCCATAGCGAGTCTGTCATCTCTACTTAGTTCATATTCGTTCAAGTCAACAATTCCTGCAGGATCCCTGTTGAAGGGAAACATTACAGATTTATCATCGCCGGAATGGTCCAAGCCTAGGGCGTGACCAATCTCATGAACCAAAGTTAGAAAGAATGAAACGTTTCCATATCGTGGTAAATCCATAGTGAAATCCCAGTTTTCTTCCGAATCAAAGTGTATGTCCGTTTGGTTATAACCGGTGTTGGGGAGATAGGCGTGAGCCAAAACTAACCCAGGACCGTCAAAGTCATAAGGGCAAGTATCTTGTCTAGAGTAAAATACATGTTGTCTAGATGCTGAGAACGATATTATTATTGTGGGGTTTTTAATATCCGTTTTAAAAGTAATATTAGCGTGTTTGGCCCATAAATCGAACGCTTTTTGAATTAGGTGGGGGTACTGTGGTGTCCCGTATTGATACCACGTTATTACTGATGTATTCCACTTTCTATTGGGTAAAGCCGAGAATGGTAGTATATTGTCTTTATGTCCACATCTGGGAGTTTTCATAAGCTTCAGAGTGGCATCATCAAATATGCCCGTTGGCTCAAGACGAAAATTCTCTTGAAATTGTTTCACTGCAGAAGTAATGTCCTGTGTCAAAGCGTTTTTCTCGAGATAACCATAATAAGTCAAATAATCTACTGACTTGTTGCACGAGGCAAGAGGCAGCATAAACAGTAAGAGAACCAACATCTTCGACGGTTTGGAGTAGACTAATCAGTATTCCTCGGTTTAAGTGGCTTTATATATTCAGCTTCCGTCCTGAGGAGATTGGGGAAAGGAACAGTATCATCAAATATGCCCGTTGGCTCAAGACGAAAATTCTCTTTAATTTGTTTCAAGAGAAGCTCCACTCAGTCCCTCTTCAGTCATAAAGAGATCATAAGTATCAGGCGGAAGAGGTTTGACGTCTTCTACTTTAGGCTCTTCACCACCTTTTAACCCGTCAGCAAACAAAACTTCCCAGTTTAAGTCATAATTTTCACCCGGCGTGGCAGCCCTACCAGTTTGTTTTTTGTTAATATAATTAAAGAGCATTGTACCAAATTTGTTCAACCGTTTCTCGTGAAAATCTTTATTACTAGTTATTAGACCTTCGCATTTTGACAGTCTGGCCTTGAGACCGGTTAAGTCAAACTGTTGATTAGCGAGGTTAGTGGTTATAGGCAATATCTCTTTTACCACGTATGCCTTTGTCACTGCATCGCTGGGGCCTGTTGGTAAAGCTAAATTAGTTATTTGTTTATTATTAGCGTCATATTTATCGTTGGAGATAGTCATACTCAGTTTTTTTAGTGTGCCCAAATTAACTGCGTCCAAGGAATCTACAGGGTTAGCTACACTCCATAGTCTTTTGTTTTGCATATTGAATCTCTGAACGTCAGAAGGTATAGATTTATGGTCAACATAATTCTTTGTAGCAGCGTCGAGCGGCTGTACCGGTGTAGCCAATTTACATAACAGTTTATTTTGCATATCATAGTCACCTTGGGGCGTTAAATTGAAACCCTCTCCCTTGGGACCTTTGACGGCCTCACCTCGGGATTTCCGGCTACTACGTCCAAACTTGTCGATGGTCATTTTAATAATGCTTTAAACCTACTGTTACCAGCCCCTTTTATATAGCCGGCCTCTCTCAGTTCCTCGACGATACTCAGTATTTCATTGCCATGGACTCTGTTTCCAGTCTCTGTTGACATGGCTATGTGTCTTAGTCTACTTACCAATTCATTGGCGTCGTCCCAGAGTATAATATCACGGGATCTTGCATTCTTCCACGCTAGACCCTTGCCCACTCTGACCGGGAATAGGTCTTTAATAATTCGTCTGTACTTTAGATTGTTGTCCCTTCTAATTTGATTTTGGAATTTGTATCCTTTCTTGTGAGCATTGGTGGCGATAATAATACTCTTATAGGTATTAAGATCGTCTTCATCGTATATATCCTCGTCAGGGGTTCTCTTAAATATGAGCTCATACAAGCCTTCAGTAGGTCTATATCTTGTGTTGTTTGTTAGAATAGTTCCATCGTTGTCAAAGTCTAACACCTTATCTCCCATCATTAAATTACTGCCTTCGTATCTAGGGCCGTAGTCATGATCAATAACTCGGACCTTACCGCTAGCATCTTTTAAAAGCAGTGTCATATATCTCACTGTCATGGGGTTACTAAACTGACTTTCAATATATTGGGACGCTGTTTCCAGTCCCGAAGGGGTCGATACAATTTGCTTTAACCCGCTGGTTTCAGGTGTAGATACACTCTGCGGAATAAATTCAGCTATTTCTCCTTCATCATCTGTAGTATCGTATTCCATTGGCTCTTCTTTAAAGGTTACGGGTTCAGTTTTTATGTCGGCTGTGTTTTTTGTCGTTTTTCTAAGTTCTTGAATAATTGGTTTATACTGCTTCTCAAGCAAAATATCACTTTCCTCGGATCCTTCCTTAAACATTTTATACTTTCTCTTAATAGCATTACGCAGCTCTATGAGCCGGTTTGTCAGTTGCTGTTTACTGCTTCGCTTCATAATCATAAATGATAACTTTCAATCAACACATCTAGATATAAGGCATTCCGACTTGCCTGAAAAACAGGGGCTTTCTTACTGCAGTATTTTCCGCAAAATTTATTCTTGTCCTTGAAATAGAAAGAGCACAAGTTTGAGTTAACATTATGAAGTTGACCGTTAAAACCTCTTAAATCGTTGTACGTGTAGGTGCGTACTATTATAGTTCAGTTACAAAACTGTCCATTCCTACCCTGTACCTTCCCTTATAAGGGTCCAGTGTTTTGTCAATTACAAGGAATCCAAAGTTGTCTCGCCACGCTTGAGCGCATATTTCTTTAAATTTTTCAAATGACATGTCTGTAGTGACATGATCGGTGTATACATGTCTTAGGTTCTTCTCGTCTTGTTTAAATAAAATAATAAAGTTACAGTTATCCCTCACCAACTGTTTGGGAATAGCACTGTATGTCTGCCCTAAATAAAATGTATCTAAATTGTTATGTCTACCCATGGTAAAAAAGTTACGTATATTGTTATGTTTTTCGCAGGAAATATCGTCAAAGATCATTATAGAGTTTGGTTTAGCTTGATTTGGGTGTATAACTAAACTATTATCGTCAAATTCATGATACCCAACCTCCTTAGGCATAACCTGTTTAAGTAATTTGTATTTAGGTTGATAGAGGGACTTTGAAAAAACATAGATATTTTCAAATCTTAAACCGTTTGGGTCAAACAATAAATTGAATAAAACATTGGTCTTCCCACAGGAACTCGGCCCTGCGATTATACAACGTATTGAATCAGGCAGTAATACACCGTGTTTATTATTCTTAACCATGCCCGTTCCCGAGAAATAATCATCAAGATTCACTACAGGAAAACCGACTTCCTGTTTCTCAATCCGCATAATGACTGATTACATCACCATACTCGCAAACAGATTTATACATCCTGTGGCCTTCCACGGAAGTCGTGACCAGCCTCTATCACACCAAGTCCTTGGCATCAATCCAACTGTCATGGCTGCTATCATACCCCCTCCATCGTACAAAAAGTCTGTCTCCTTTCCTTTTTAATACTTTGTCAACTAAATAAATGTCACCGGTTTTTGACTTGCTAATTTCTTCAGCATAAAACCCACCTTTAAGTATATCCCCTCTGTTATCTTTTAATATGTATGTTATTGGTTTTGTTGGTTTAATCGCGTATACTGTAAACGTCTCATTTGTCCAATTTGGCAAATAGCCTTTTTTAAACACTCTTTTAGCTTTACTGATTCTAACACTGTCACCTAATTTTAATTTTTGTTTAAGGATTTTATGTTTGGGTTTTTTAACTTTATTTATTTTATTTAGAATGTCTTTGACATGTTTCTGTCTTACATCCTGGGGTTTCATACCTATAGTCCTGTGCTTTGTGTGATTGTAAGAATTTACAATTTCTGGCAATAAACTTACCCACTCATAACTACCTCTGGCAGTAAATAACTTGTACATTTTTGTCTTGAGAGTTCTGTTTAATCTTTCCACGATACTTGCTTTTAGTTCTGAATACGTAAAATAGTGATTGATTTTATACTTTTTCATTAGAGCATTTACATGTTTATTGAAAAAGTCGGTACCTTGATCTGTTTGAAAATTTTTTATTTTATATTTAGCTAAGATGGGTTCTAAAGCTTTAGCGACTTGCGGCCCTGACTTGTCTTTTAACGGAATAGCAAAAGCTAGTTTTGACAAACAGTTAATTATCGTGAGAATATACTTGTAGCCTTTGTTAATCTTCGCATAAGGCTTCATTTCAACGAGATCAGCCTGGTAAAGGTCCGTTAGCCCCTTAAGGGTAAATTTACGCCTAGTATAGTTTCTCCTGGCAGGACGATGTAGTTCATTAGCTATAGCGTCCATTGTCAAAATGGTAAGTTTATTCAGATGTCACTAGTTTTATACTGAATGTTTGCTTGGATGGGGTTTGAGACCATCCGTGCATGTGCACCCAGGTTAAACATTATTCCGTGCGTGAGCCAATCCAGATTACCTGGTTGATGCCCAGTACAGACTAATGTCCTCTCCCTTTGAGCAAACAAAGGATAGAGATTTTTTTTAAAGACAGACCATGGCCCCTCCACCGCCATGGTCCGTGGAGACCTTCCAAAAACAAACTAGCTGTCTCCCCCGTTTTTTTTTTATTTTTACTTTTATACTTTTTTTGTATTTTACTTTTATATTTTTTTTTGTTTCACCCACCGGACCGTTCCAAGGAGTAGCCCGGGTGTTAGCCAGGCGCCTCAATGTAAAAGGTCCTTCTTTCACCCGAGGTCTTTTCGAAGGAGTAGCCGGGTTGTTACCCCGGCGTCTCAATCTACTGGACCCCTCATTCACACATGGGTCGTTCGAAGGAGTAGCCGGGGTGTTAGCCCGACGCCTCAATCTACTAGACCCCCTTTCAGGTTTACGGGGCTTTTCGTCACCCGCGCCATTGACCTTCATTCAGGTTTACGGGGCTTTTCGTCACCCGCGCCAGAGACCTCCATTCATACAGTGGGGATTTTTTTGCATTATTCAAGACTTGCTCAACTATATTTACAGAGGTGAGGATATTGTTATGGGCAGATTCAATGTGATTACCATAACTCCTCATAACCTCTTTAGCTTTATTCAATATATATTACAATTCATTGTTATTACTTACAATATATTACTAAGGGAGAAGTCAGTGCCATTCAGAGAGTATATTACTACACTTAACTTCCTCATCAATATTTACTGATACTATACAACACTGTACGGGCAGATCATTAAATATATAGGAGGTTATATGAGACATTTTAAACAAACAAATCGGATTATGTTACGCAAAGAGCAGCGCAGGGAGCGAATCGCTCCTCCCGTAATTCCTGTCGGGTTACTCGAGTCTTTGTATCTTTTTATAGCCAAATGGTAAGGTGTCGTACTCACCCTCGAGCCTCCTCTTTGGTCCTGTGATTTTAAACTTTTTAATTTCGCTTACTGTTACAATATCTCTGTATTTAGTCCTCCTGATTCTATTCTCTTCAATTTCTAAAATTTCAGCAGTTTCACTAAGGACCATCTTTTTTAACTGTTCAAAGTTTAGCGTTTCGGAGGTTTTTAGGTTGAGGGTGAGGCCTTTTATTTTACACACAGATTCTAGTTTTTGTTTGTTGGTTGACCAAACAAGGTATGCATAAGTTTTAGGCCCCCCAGAAACGAATTCAACAATATAAGAGCCGGGTCCGTACTCGCTTGCCAATTCATCGGTCATTTCCCCGAGGTAATCTCCCGTAGGGACCCTATACAACCCTCCCCGGTAGAAATAAATACAACTATCTGTGTCATAGTAAAGGACTTGTCCACCCAAAGCCTCCAAGTGTTCATAAAGTTTAAGTCTCGCCTGGGCAGTGGTGTAGGCCGCAATAACAACATTTACATTTCTCAAAGGTTCCCCAACTTCCTCAATATATTCCCAGTTTACAACAACAACCTCTTCGTTAACAAGTTGGATCCTGTTGACTTGTACTTCTGGACTTATTAACATGTTAAACAATACTTTTGATTCCCTTACAATTGTTGCTTTAGTTTGGTTCTCCCTCTGTCCGAATTTTCCCCAGAATGAATTTAACATTAATTTTGCCAATTGTCTCAAACCCCCGTTCTTAACGATTCTGTCCTTGTCCAATTTAATACCCTCATGTTGGAAATAGTCTGAAATGTATTTATCTTTATCCTCTTCTGTCTTACACCAGCTAGGATAGCCTGAGGCTTCCTGCTTCATTTTCAAGAATTTATTAATAAAGTCTGTAAACAATCCCCCTTTCTCGTATGTAGCGACCTCATACTCCCACAACTCATACATATCAAGCACAAGGTATCCTTTCTCTACAGATTTCCTGATTTCATCCATAGTCCATGTCCCAACTAACGCCCTTTCACTACTCTCATGTTCACAATCCCCCTGGTTTTGAGTTTCCCCGCAAGTTTTACACAACACAAACATCAATTTATTATTCATTTTTGTTGGGAGAACCGGGTGGTAGAGATCCCGAGGTGGCAGAATTTTACATTTCAACAAACCATCTACATTTAGTCCTCGCTGCCTGCACTCCCTATCTCCCACATAGATTGTGGGGTGGCCCAAAGGATATTTCCCATATTTATTTACATATGGATAGAGAGAACAGACATCTACATATTGAATTGTTTCTCCCCCTTCACATTTATAATACGTTTTTGCATTGCCCGTTCTGCCTCCAAAGAACGCTTGTCTAGGGTCAAGGGGAAGGTTGTTGAGGATCGGCAAGCTGTTCAAGTGTTTAAGGTTGTTATCTTTCTTTAATTTACGGAACTCACACTCCCACATTACTGCAACTTCGTAATCACTGATTTTTGACATCTTTTTCAAAGTTCTTTCATATCTTAAATTAAGTGAATCTGAGGGATCCTCCTTCAGAGGAGCCTCTCGATTGTAAGGGAAACATTTTGGACACCCGTGCCAATAACACCCGTGAAACTCATAAATTCTCTCACCATCAAACCCGTCTACTTTTACCCCGTTAATTTTAACTTCTTTGCCTCGGCCAGCGTGCTCAATCCTCACTCCCCGTTCCTCCTCTTCCCAGCTTAGCCATTGAAGGGCCGCTGCAGATTGGTTGTCAGTCAGTCTGTAACCGTTTTTAGGAATCAAGCCGATTGTGTCTGGTTTTAGAAAATTGCGGCGGAAGGCCAGGTTACAGGCACTGGCAATAGTTACGGCCTCGAGGAAAGGATCTACGTTACATTCTTTCAAGAAAATACTTCTGAATTTAAGACAGGACTGAGCTAGGATTTCTACGTCTGAAATACAGTACTCCAGGATTTCTTTTTGAAAATCAAAAATATAGTTACTCGCTACTTGTTCTTCGTACCAAATCTCAAAGGCCTTGTGTGGTTTCTCAAACATAGACTCTGGGCAGTAGTATTTTTTATCGGGCATAGGGCCTACATAATTTTGGTTTGCCAGAGTGTTAAAAAGATGCGGGAAGTAGCCCTTCTTTTTCTCGGGAGGCAGGTCGAAGGCTTTAGGGAGCGCAGAGAGGGCCATGGGGAAATAGCTTAGGGAGTCAATGAATCTGACATTATCCATTTCCATCAAAATAATTTTAGTTCCCCTCATTACCAGCTCAGGCGTGAATTTTGTTTCTTCCATTATATGTTTTAGTAAAAACTGAAAATCAAAGCCCTGCCCGTTGTGGGCAATTACACAGACATTCTTGAACTGTTTACGAACTTGCATCACATACTCCATGAATTGGTGAACCGGGTCAGAGTTGAAGACTCTTGTACGGTTTCTACATGTCATGCAAAATTTACCATCGATACAATTAAAGCAAAATTGTTGTGAGACGCACAGGTTAACTTGATGTACTTTTTGTTCAGGGTCAGAGGGGAGAGACTCGTCTTGGCGAGTCTCCAAGTCAAAGAAAATGAAAAGGTAGTCTTTAGTTTTAGGTTTTCCTTCATTGGGTTGCATGTAGCATTTATGATTTGGATCTTTGAATGCATTGCAGGGTTTACAAAAAACTTCCCCGCATCTGTGAGGTCCTGATCTCTCTTTTAAGTTAATCAATTTTTCACAGTCAAGACACTTTTTATAAGCTTTGCATCTGTCAACCTTATGGGTAATAAAACAGCGCTGGTTTCTCATAGTCATGTTACAGTCCGGGCAAACTATTCCCCCATGCTCCTCTTTACAGGGAGGCGAGATGGTTTGGCATTGAGGACAGATGTTTGAGCATCGATGCTCTGCTTTGTGTTCGAAAGGGACATGGCAAGCTTCGCAAAAGTAAGCACAGGCGAAAGCCGCGGTCAAACTGTTGATTACGTTATAGTGCCGATTGTGGAACAGAAGGTTTATTTTAAATTTAGGATTTTCAACAGCCCCTTCAAAGTAAACATCACGGCCTTTCTTGTCAAAGTTGTAGACTGTGATTTTGAAATTAGTTAGCAAATCCTGAAACTTTTCCAATTGGGGGATACCGGCGCCTTCCTCTGAGATCTCTACCCTCGCCTTTTGCATCAGTATTCGGGCCCTCACTGTCTGTCGTTTACCCTTGTCCATACGTACAAGATTATACTCTGGGTCATTTGTCACTTTAGCCAGGGCCACCACCAAAGCCCGAGGGAGACACAAATTATCTTTGTTATTAATTACAACTATTCCCCGTCTCGCTTTACATTCCTCTTCAAAAGTATTATACAAGCCGGGCCTTACTTTTCCTGAACCTACAGGGAGATTACCTCGGGTACATTCAACCTTAAACGTGTCTGTCGATTTAATTGATTCTGAATTTGACTGAACAATACCCCCGAAAATTTGCCAAAGGATGTCTTCATTTACTTCGTTCGCGGGCCGGAAAGCTACAAAACCAGGTTCTTTTGATTTTAAATTTAGACTATGTAAAGTAAAGCCGAGCTGATCGTTTTCATGGGCCCGCTCTTTCATGTCATTGACAATTTTGGCAAAACCTTGTCGTAGCCAATCAATTTCGGTAGTTTCAGGAGGAGGATTAGAAAATTTGAAAATTGTTCTTGTTCCGTAAAGTCTAAAGTGTTTTACATAAGTATCGTCAGAACTGAGTATCTCGACAGGATTTACAGCCATTTTGGAAGGATTACTATAGAACAAAGTAAGGTACACAGAATACAATAATACAAATCAAAAGTAAGGTTATGTAACTCTACAAATTATTAATAAAAATTATTAATAAATTATTAATATATTACAAATTAAAAAGTAAGGTTATGTTACACAGAATACAATAATACAAATCAAAAGTGAGGTTATGTTACACAGAATACAATAATAAAAATTAAAAAGTGAGGTTATTTTACTCAATAATATATAATACAAATCAAAAGTGAGGTTATGTTACACGTAAGATAGGGTCAGCAAACGCTCAAGATTATCTTTGCAAAACGCAGCTAACGGAGCAACACGGGGACACGTCTGATCGTAATGAAAGCTGAGAGCAAAGTGAGAGGAAAATAGCGGTAATTGGGGGTGGTGGGGAGGTGGCTGATGCAATAGTGTTGTTTGTTGCGGGTGTCTGGACCAATCAGAGGGCAGGACGCCTAATTACAACCAATGGGGTGCGAGCTTATTCCGGCCAATCACAGAACAGTATTTTAACAGGTAACGGAAGGTTTACTGACAAATAATGTTGCGGATGTTGCGGTTATGTAACGTAAAAGGTGTACTTACTTGGACCTGTGATCTCACTAGACATACATGAGTGACATGTATACAAGATACGCCACTCATGTTTCAACCACGCGTGCAGCCTAGGATATACGCAATAATGGTACATGATCTCTATGATCGGGGTCGCTTGTACCAAGTGCCCCTGATCACAAGCATCATGCACCCACAAAGGCATGAGGCGGGAGGAAAGCACTGGGAACTCGATACAGCAGGGCTCCATAGCTACGACTGACGCTGAGCAGTGCCAAGGGCGTGAGCTAATCGCAACCACTTCCGCATGATAAAATACTGGCCTTGAGATATAAGGCTACCGCTGAGCAGTGCCAAGAGCGTGAGCTAATCGCGACCACTTCCGCATGATAAAATACTGGCCTTGAGATATAGGGCTGCCGCTGAGCAGTGCCAAGAGCGTGAGCTAATCGCAACAACTTCCGCATGATAAAGTAAACTTGACCGAGAAATTGTATTACCGGGGGGAATTAGACATAAATGGCTTAAAACTTTGACAGGTTCCCACCTAGCCCTAATTAATTATACTTTTACGAAAACTAACTAGAGGGACTCGGAAATACTAGGCCGATAAAGTTAAAATGTTACTCTGCGTACTTACAGCTCGACATGATCACAGAAGAGGAGGCGTGGAGGCCTCTCATCCAGCTCCTGCAGTGATAAATGCTGGCAGGAACAGCAAAGGGCAAAGCCCTTTGCCCCAAAAAAACACCATAATAACGCAATGCGCTTCCTTATCACAGCCTTCGCACTTTCTAAGCGGCATGGCGACTGACTGGCGCGAGCTGCGTGCAGCGCCAGATAATTGCAACCGCTTCCGCGCGGCGCGAGCTGCGTGCAGCGCGTTATAATTGTAACCGCTTCCGCGCGATAGCGCAGGGAGGGGGGACATCACCGAGGAGTTTAAAACGCTACGGTCCAGTTAAATGTAACCCCGGTTAAGTATTTTTTACCTGACTCTAAAGTAAATAACCGAGAAATAAACATAACTTACATTAACAGGAACATTCTCGGGTCGTCGTGGATCCTTGGAACCCCCCCCCGCACTCGGAGCAGTACCGGGGCTGAGAGTACGGCCAGTGCAGGTGGTAGCCTAGGCTCACGGTCCCCCAATACCAGCCGTCAGCGTCGGCCTGGAACCGATGTGGTGCTCGTGCATATATCTGTAAAAACAAGAAAAGAGTTAAACACAGTTACCCACACGGTAAAAAACGTTAACCTTATTAATAATTGTACCCACCGAGTAACATCTACTGCAATAGCCCCGCCCAAAGATATAGAAACATGCTGAATAACATTTACTTTTGTGCTCTTCAATCAATAAATCTTTTATAAAATATGGAACGTTTAAATTTTGAATTTCGTGTAGGAATTTAAATTTCAAACAATATCGCTGAAGGCAAAGTTGAGTAAGGCTCGGAGGCGACATGACGAACAACTGAGAGAGGGGCAGAGTGATTGTGTGTGTGTGTGTGTGTGTGTGTGTGTGTGTGTGTGTGTGTGTGTGTGTGTTTTGGGGTTTT
This sequence comes from Allygus modestus, assembly GCA_963675035.1. Taxonomy (NCBI): domain Eukaryota; kingdom Metazoa; phylum Arthropoda; class Insecta; order Hemiptera; family Cicadellidae; genus Allygus; species Allygus modestus. The sequence goes on along the minus strand of OY776111.1, from coordinate 348,086,485 downwards.
ATAGGTTGTTTGTTGTTATTTGGGTTGAGGTTATGTTTTTATAAATTTATTTGTTTATTTTCAGAGTGGAACTGCGGTTTCCTTGAACAATATTACGGACCTTCACCACCTTTCCCAGGTATTGTTTTTACACAGGTTTTGAGTTGACATTATTATTTAAGTATTTATTTTAATATTGATTGATTCGTATTCATATATTAATATATTTTATTTGTTTCCTTTTTAGGCCTGTAGCTCTACAGCGAGTTTGACCGAGCTGCGACCTCTATCTCAGGTTAGTAAATTACAGTGTTTGCAAAACTTTTTAAGGCTGTTTTTTTTATAATAGGCGTGCATTCGGTTTCAAATTAAAATGGCTACTTTAACAAATATGTTAGTATATACATATATATAGTTTATGTACCTTTTGTTTTCAGGTTAGGGAGCGCTCTCCAGTTGCTCGCCCTAATACTCCAACCCCGGGGTCGCAGCCAAGGGAGCTCCCATCATTCAGGACGGCACGGCAAGAGGCTGCCACTCATGATCGGATCAGGGTGCTTCCTGCCTGGATGACCGCTTGGCGGCAGCGTGGCTTTCGGCAGGAAAATCATGTAAGTATAAAGTAAGGTTTAATTAAGATTAGATAACATTTGAATTTTTAGATTTAAAACTATTATTTTAATAATAATAATAATAATTATATAATTTTCAGGTGCCGAACGTAGCCAACAGCTCTGCAAGTGCTGGTGTAAGCCGAGTGGGGGATGTTATCGAGTCTCCCCTGAGAAGAGTTCCCTTGTCTCCGAGGGTGGCGGCACTGGTGGAAAGGCTTGAGCAACCCTATGCTGGCGCGGATGGGCCAGCTGCTGCGGACCCTGCGAGCCTCGAGCTGTATTGGTAGGTTTAATATATTCTCACTTAATACTAATATGATAATTTAGGTTTGATTATAAATTAACAAACTAACGGGTCTGTCAATCGTTTCAGCGTAATGTTCGGGAGATGTAGGATAATAAGTAGACTTAGGATTTTTTGAAAGGTAATTATTTTGTAAAGTAAATGTTTTTAAAGTCAATGTTTTTTGAGATAATATTTGAAACTGTCTTAACTGTAATTGTTTTTTTCATCTATAAAGTAACTAAAAGTTTTTAAAGAATGTATGTTTTGAGTTAATAGTGGTTGATTGATTTAAAATAGTATTTAAAAGAGTAATTATTTTGTTTAAACTTAAAGTAAGAACATTTTATTTGAAGTTGATTTTGTACAATAATAAGTCAACAAGTAGAGTCGTTTTATTTTTGTTATCAGAATTGGTAAATTTTAAAAAGATGTAATTATTATTTAACAAGTGAAGATGAAAAATCATTCTGTATTAATATTGTTTCTACTGTAAATTGTTTTCTTTGAATCAGTAATGAATCAAGTATTTAATTGGTTTTAAATAAATAAATATAGTTTATTTGAAATGAATTTGATTTTTACTCACCCTGTGCATAGAAGCGGAGTGAGCACTGCACACATCACCGGACATGAATGTAGACTGGACATCAGAGTATTTATTATGCATGTTTCACTGCCTCATTGGCTATTCAGGACGAGCGGTGTGTCACGGACTCAAAGACGCTCGTTGTACGTGCAGCGGTTACCGCTCGCAGTAGGTGTAACCGCTCAGGACGTGCCGTGGTTAGGCAATCTTGGCACGCGAGCGCACGGCCCAAGGTAATGTGTATTGAGTTTCTCTGTATTAACTAAACTGAGTTGTTAACAGAGTATTATTTCACTTACCTTTCTGGTGATGGTATATTATACACTATTATGGTACATATATGATTATACTCTGTGGCGTAATATATGGTACATATAATTATATATGGTACACATATATATATATATATATATTTATGATTATACACTGTGGCGTTATATATGGTATATTTAATTATGTATGGTACATATAATTAGGTGATGGTATATTATACGCTATTATGGTACATATATATATATATGATTATACACTGTAGTATTATATATGGTACATATAATTATATATGATACATATAATTATGTATGGTACATTAGCTCTGCTAAGTTGGTAACACTTTGGAGGGAAGAAAAGTGAGGTTAGGTTTGGCGCCAATTTTTTTTTTGCGCGCAAATTTGGTGGGAAAATGTTCTTCTTACTCTTTCCGGATTAACGCGCTCTAACCACTATGCCATTTCCGGTTCTCATCTCTCGGGAACCCTACTGGCGTAACTAACATAACTTGTTTTACATGTTAAGACACCATTTATGCATTAATACACTCTATTAGTGTTCTAAAATGTATCTAGTAAACAGTTGCCGTTATTATTAATTTCAACCAACAATATAAAAATAAATCGTGTTTTTCGTTAAAAATCATGATAATAACACTAATTTTTGAAATACATGATTGTTATAACTCGTTTATTACAGGAGATACGACCTTGGACCACATAACCTTTTTTATTGTACTAATTATTGTGATTAAAATGGCGTTTTATCCGTTGTTCTATCTCATTCCGTTGACGAGATACAGTCGTTTTAACGCATTGCGCTTCACGCCATTTGCCCCCCTCCCCTCATGTCGTCGACCACCTTCTTAGAAAGAGACGACATGCGTTTCCGGTATCAAAAAACTACATATAACAATAATACGTAATTATATTTGGTTATACTTCCATGCAATGCTTATAAACTTAATCTAAAGTCATTAAAAAAATCAACCTAAATATCCCATTTTCTCATGTTTTATTCAATAACTCTTTTATTAGTAGAGATACGACTTCATACCAAATAACCGTTTTTATTGCCCATATTTTTACAAAAGGAACAACGTTTTAACCGATGTTCTATCTTTTACCGTTTTCGAGATATCGGCGTTTTAACGCGTAGCGCCCCCCGCCATCTTTGCCCCCCTCCCCCCAAGTTATCGACCACCTGGGAAAGTGACGACATGCGTTTCCGGTATCACCAAGGTCCATATTACAACAGTCTACAAAAATATTGCGTTATACTTTTATGCATGCTCAAACCCCCTCAGCTCCTGGACTAGGTTGCTATGTTGTAATACGATGGCAGAGTTTTGAAATTCCAAACTCTTATTTTTAATGGACATTAACAATTATGGAGGTCTCCCATTGAAAGTTTCTTATACGTCTTGTGGTTTCTGAGAAACCAGTAGTGGCCCGGTTACAGTTCATCGGTACAGTTCGGTTACAGTAGTGGCATGTACTCACAGTCAACTGTATACAGTAATTGCAATATAAAAGATTAAATGCAGTTACATAAAAGTCATAAAATTGCTATGATTTATACCCTTCAAAATAGCTTCCAAAAATATGTTTTTAATTTTAATAAAGTTGTTTTTAATGGTTTTTTAAACTTATTTGTTAGTTTTGAAGTTATTTTTCATAAAATTTAAGAGTGCAATATGCTTCTGTTAATTAATGATTTTATAATTGTATTAATAATGGAATTAACCATCATAGTTGAAAGATTGTTACTGTTACTTACTTTTTAGTTGGACAAAAGATATTTCAGAGGTTTGTAAAAAAATACAATAAACGATAATACATGTCAATATTGATGTAGCTCTTCCAACAGAACGCCTACATTTTCCACTGAAGGGACATGCCAGTGACGACAGAAATAACCAACATCCTTTCACCGTGACGCAATGTCAAGTTTTACATTAAATTTTTGTCTGACGAATTATATACTTTTATTTATTTGTTTTTAATCTTCATGGACAAGTATGGACATATTAATCTTCCAAGTACTCAACATTTGCTATACATTCAGGGAAAACTGAAAATTGTATTCATAATGTAATTAATGATTCATGTAATGATGTAATTTATAATGTAGTTTTCTATTACATTATGTAATTACATTGTGGAATGGTTGTATTTTAAATCCTAAGCTTGCTAATATATGTGGTTACTGACTAATAAGTATATATTCTTTGGTTTTGTTTGAGGATTAAAGAATGTAGTATTTGTTTTATTTCCTAAAATTCACCTTGGTTTAGCTGTTAGTCGACCATTCTTTCGTAAAAAGGAATGAAGAAGTATTGTGAAATTAAAAAATTAATATGTTAATGAATATTTATGTAATTTAACTTATTTGTAAGACTTGAAGTTATTTGTCATAAAAAATAAGAATGTAGTATATGCATTTGTTAATTAATGTTTTTATAATTAATTGCAATTCCTAAAACTAAATTCGACTCACATAAATATTAAAATAAATAAAGTTTATACAACTATAATGCATAATTGTATCTTGTCATAAAATCTAATCCTTTAACACAAAGAATCGGACACAACTGTTCTTGGAACATTTATTTTCATATAGTATGATGTTCAAGCAATACATTTAAATGTATTTTCAGGATTTGTTTGTAAAGTGTTAAAGCATCCTGTTATGAAAATTATGATTATATCTACTTAACAATAGTTGGAGTGAGCGTATGTTTTTTTATTGGAAATTTATTTGATTTATATAAAAATGCACGTAAGGGTGTTATAAAATAGTTCATAAAATATATAAATATAATCAAATTCCAATACATTTTGATATTATTAGTAAACCTGGACTGTTTTGTCGTCAGTACAAAGTGACTTCATAGCGCAGGATTAAATTGATTTACATCAACACACCATTTAACTTGTTTAACAATTTATTGTTATAATCACTATTTTTATAAAAATGAGGTGGTGGTCTGTCTATTGTTCAATCGCGCCAAAACCACTAGACCGATTCTGCTGAAGTTTTGCACAAATATAGCCTATGTACCCAGGAGTGTTGTAGGCCTATTAATTGCTATTTAGAAAGGTCCTCAGGGCTTTGCCCCACGGAAAGTCCAAGTCCCCATGTTATTCATATGTAGGAGAGTCTTATTTGGTTTATGTCACTACAACCTCTGAACGTTTAATATCTTACTGGGTTTACATATATATATATATATATATATATATATATATATATATATATATAAATCAATGTTTGTCTGTTTATCCATATGCTAAAATGATTATAGAGTATTATTGAATACAACCAAAAATAGTATTATAAAATATTATTGACAGTATTATTGAGTACCAATAATATTCAATGCGTAAATTTAACAATGATACTTGAAATTAATATAGGAAGTATCAGTACGAGTATTATTAAAATTCTATAATAATCAATAACACAATCATTTAAATTTTAATATTACTTAATGATACAAAATATAAAATCTATAATAATTAACTATAATTTTTTTATTTAAATGGTTATTTTAGTTTTAAATATAGTATGATTGTTTTCTATTAAATTGCTTAGTAAACCAATAATATAAATTTTAAAAAAGGATTTTGGTTGCAAAAATGTCATATAACCAGGTCAGGATTCGAACCTTCTTTCTTTGACTTTCCGTCCACACGCCTTAACCCCCGTGGCCGTTCCGTATCATGGGAAAGCTAGGATGGAGTGGGATATACAAATTACCAATATTCTACACCTACACGACTCTGACAATACTTAAGAATTATTTTTCTAATCAAATCTGCTCGTGCACCTCACTGAAGTAAAAGTAATGAAAGTTGGAACAAATTTATTTGGTTAATTTGTTTTATGTATCTATTCTTGCCATGTAATGTTATAAACTGGGAGCAAATTAATATATATTTAATATAATTATAATAGTAATATAATTAATGTAATTAATACTAAAATAATTATAACAGTTTACCCTTTGAATATTTTTATTAGGCTGATAATACTAATATAATATAATGTTAATACAATTTATACATCAATTAAACAACTTTGGTCCGACAATATTGACAATATTAAAAGACGATTGCACCAGACATTATGACCGTTTTGAGGATATAATTCCGTCCCAAAATAATCCCGAGGTAATATAAATCCTGCTCGAAAAATTCCCGAAATTTTGGTAACCATGAGCTAAGGAACAACTAAACTAACTTTCTGTCAAACTAAGGGCGCGCGGTAATAAAATTACCTTTAGACAATTGATCACCGCACTTCCAAGATTATTTAAAAACATCGAGTTCCTTGGTTGACTTAAGCTGCAGCCTAGTCAGCCTAAAGGTTAACCAGGCCCTGGTTTTCACTTGTGCAACACACTGTATTTCACTGTCATTAACTTATCAGTTTGATAGTAACCCTCTAAACAAACAATTGTTTATTAAAAATTACTATCTTCCTCCTATTAATTATCATACTAACTAATTAACTATTTGTAGAGCTAATTCATTACTAATTCCCAATTACATGATTTAAAAAAGGTTTAATGATATGTACTACACTAAATATCACCCTATATAATTTTAACTATAATTTAGTATTATAGCTGCAATGATGCATACTACACTTAATAATACTCTTTATAATACCAACTATCATATAATAATAGTACAATAATACGTATTCCACTCAATAATACTGCATGATTCAGTTTACTGGTACTAAAACAATTTCCTATAGTACTTTCATGTTTATAATACCCTATAATATATACCTTCAATGATACATATTTCATTTAATAATATTGTATAATACAGTTGACTGGTATTATACAATTCTTAATAATACTAAATTTGTTATTATAGCCAATAGTACGGTAATTTTACTTCTCACAGATATCATAGACCATATTATTGAATATTATAAAGTATCATTAATGTATTAATAATCCTATATAATAATAGCGTGTACAAGGCAACGTATAACCACCTATTTGACAAACCTACTGAACGTCGAGAGGCCAGGTTGGTGTCAAAAGACTTTCCATAGACCCAGGATGATGAAAAACATTTGATATCCTACATTTATTTAGTTAAAAGTTTGTAATTGGCAAAAAACACAGTTTATTTTTGCCATATTTTATTTGCAATCATTTTGTTTACCGAGCCATGTGTTCCCTACTTTGAATTCAAATTGAATACAACAGCTGAGTAAAGTTAAGGTTGTTTTTGTAAACAAAGCAGACAACTATTCCTAACTAATTTTAGGTTTTAGCGAATTTCCCTTATAGGGAAGAAGCTATTACCGTGGTCGGCATGGTAAGACCTAGGCCCGGAACCAAGATAACTTTTCGTTTTGAGGTCCCCAGACCCCAAAAACACCATTCCTTTGAAACTATATATATATATATATATATATATATATGTGTGTGTGTGTGTGTGTGTGTGTCCGTGAAAACGATAATTCCCGTAAAAATTATCCGATTTTGATGAAATTTGGTATAAACGTGTAAAGCAGCATTTATGACTTCAAGTTCGAAAACCAGACAGATCGGCTTATCCGAAGGGGTATTATGGGGGGGTTCTGTACCCCAAAAACGGGTTTTTTGAGTTTTTTACATATAATTTTTGAAAAAATCAATTTTAGCGAATTTCCCCTATAGGGAAGAAGCTATTACCGTAGTCGGCATGGTAGGACCTAGGCCTGGGACCATGATAAATGTTTGTTTTGAGGTCCCCAGACCCCAAAAACACCATTCGTTCGAAACTGTATATATATATATGTGTGTGTCCGTGGGTGCGATAACTGTCGTCAAAATGGTCCGATGTTGATTAAATTTGGTACAAACGTATAAAGCAGCATTTATGACTTTAAGTTCAAAAACCAGACAGATCGATCTATCCAAAGGGGTATTTTGGGGGGTTTTGTACCCCAAAAATGGGTTTTTTGAGTTTTTATATATAATTTTTTTTAAAGTCAAATTTTAGATTTTTTATATTGGAATCAGCTTCAAAAGACGCACAATTTGGTGTTTTGATCATTGCTCTACGTCAGTTGGTTACTGAGATATTGAAAGTGCTAAACACAGTACGTTGTCCAATGTTATTCTTATGGAGGATAAGAAAAATTCTATATCTCGCTTATTTATCAACTTATCCTGACGAAACTTGGTATATTGCTTCACTTCATTGTGGTCTATTGATATTTGCACAAAAACCTATTTTTTGGCCGATAATTTCCGCAGCAGCAAACCTGCATACTCAGCCCCATGTTATTCTTATGGAGAATAAGTAACGTGTTATCTCCTTTAATTATGAACATAAATTAATATAACTTTGTATGTGGCTTTACTTAGTTGAGTTATATTTATATTTGTATAAAAAACCCATTTTTATTGTTCCTTATTTCAGCAAACCTGCATACTCAGCCACTATGTTATTCTTATGGAGAAAATTTAAAATGTCATAAATCGTTTATTTATGAAATGTCTATTGATGAAACTTGGTATGTGGCTTTATGTGGTATTAAGATAAATTGATATGCATTGGAAATTCGCTGAGTATGCAGGTTTGCTGCTACGGGGGTATTTAGTTTTTTCCATTGGAATCAGTTTAAAAAGAGGCACAATTTGGTGTTTTGATCATTGCTCTACGTAAAATGGTTACAGAGAAATTGAAAGTGCTAAACACAGTACGTTGTCCAATGTTCATAGAGAATAGACTTATAGAGAATAAGAAAAATTGTATATCTCGCTTATTTATCAACTTATCCTGATGAAACTTGGTATATTGCTTCATATCTTTGTGGTCTATTGATATTTCCACTAAAAACATTTTTTGGCTGATATTTCCTGTAGCAGCAAACCTGCGTACTCAGCTCCCATGTTATCCTTATGGAGAATAAGTAACTTGTTCTCTCCCTTAATTATGAACATAAATTAATAAAATTTGGTATGTGGCTTTACCTTCTTGAGTTATATTGATATTTGTATAAAACCCCATTTTTTTGTTCCTTGCTTCAGCAACCCTGCATACTCAGCCGCCATGTTGTTCTTATGGAGAATGATTAAAATGTCATAAATCGTTTATTTATGAATGTATAATGATGAAACTTGGTATGTGGCTTTATGTGGTATTAAGATACATTTATATGCATCGGAAATTCGCTGACTACTCAGGTTTGCTGCTACGGGGGTATTTAGATTGAAATTGACAAGAAGTAAGGAACAAAAATTTCATGCTGAATGGTAATAGAGTTTATAATAATGTATAAAAGTGTCAGCAAAGTTCAATTTAGATTTATGTATTCTATATTTACTTTTATTATTTCAGTTTTTGTTTACTTTTACACTTGTGGCGAATTTGAGTTTTATCACTGTTAATGGAACCAGAATATATGATTTTCCTTTAATAATCCTGGGTCTCATGAGCAGCGGTCCCGGGTTTATATTTCCTTTAAAGTAGAAAGAAGTAGGGGGCAGGAAATTTAAAACTCACCTTTTATATGACATGAATTAAAATGAATATCAAGACCACAAAGTAAAATAGTTGTATTACAATTGTATAACAAAATTTGTACTTCAAAGTTTTATTTTCAAAGTGGCATGCTTGTTGTAAAACCTATGAATAAATAATTGAAGGAAATCAGGCAATGAATTTCGCTCGACGTTTGCAGCTCTACAGTGTTTGGGTCCTGCACTTACCTTGTACGACATCTCTAATTTAGTGTGCACTTTTTCTGATTATATTATTGGTATTTAGAGCGTTTACCAATAAGTTGTGATATGGAATACATGTTTATGTAGATAGTATTTGAATAAAAAGCACCTTAAATGATTTATTTTGAAAATAAAAGTGTATTCGTTTTTTGATATTATTGTTAAAAGACAGTTCAGCAACCTCTCAGCGTAAGAAACAATGATTGTTACAGAGACAATAAGCGGTATACGAACAATATAACGGACTTATTATTAGCTGAAAATGAACTATCTAAAACACTAGTTATTAAAAAAATCCTTTCGGTTAAGCTGACGTTTTTTTACAAACTGATAAACTGATAAAACTGATACACTGATGATCTATAATGACATTATTTATGACTTATTGTATTCACGTAGCTTGCAAACTGCAATGATTGTGAGAGACGCTTATTATTTCCTATCCCTAGCCTTATCCCTATACACCCTATCGACCTACTCTACAATTTGTTGCCAATATTTTAACATAAATCACCTTTGAAGTGTTTATAGTTTAATAAATAGTTATGAATTGAATTAATGACAATTAGCAATATGCGGGTATCAAAATAATTATAAGTAGGATTTGCATGGAACCTTGTCCAGGCCTACAAGTTATAGATAACCTAACATATAAAACATAACATATTAACAATACTGTATTATAAATTGACTGTATATATACTCATTAGCAACGTAAATTCTTATGGAGATAAGGAATATGTAGGTTTATACATGTAACAGTAAAATGGTAGGCTGTGCCAGTGCCACCCTAACATGTTGCAGGTGCGAGTGACAGATTAGTGTTGACATATGATAAGCAGTTTGTAATCAATATCTTACATCAGCATTGGCACCCAATATCAAAATCGGTATTTTATCAAACTAAAATCAGAGGTTGCAGTGATCAGAAATGGAACGTTTTTGAAGTTGTATAAAATATTTGTATACGAGGAAAATAATCTATTACTGGTAGGAAATTGGATATTTTATGAATCTACAGACCACTTGAAATTTATCTTTTAAAAATAAAGTAAACAACGGTAAAATATATTGTAAACGTGGAATATTATAATTTGGCATCGTGTATCTATAGAGAATTGTTTAACTAGGGTATTACAGTTATTTTAACTTTTACAGATGATTCGTGTTGGGATTGCTTGCTACTCATTTATTTACCATTTCCTCAGTGCAATCGCTTAAAATCTATAAGTTACATTTAACGATTTGTGTTAAATGTACGTTATTATTTTGTTCAGGTGTAATATACACCTAGAATATATGTGGGAGTTTTAAATGAAAACTTTGAGGTAGAGAATGGTAGAATGTCAGTTTGAAGTTTATCATTGACAGGTCAGTAGATATTATGCAATCCTCACATCACGGAGAAAAAGTCACCTCTTATTTATTAGGTACAAAAAATTAAAAGGTCAAAATTTAAATTGTTAAAGAAGATTTAAAACAAAATAACCTTTCTTTCCAAAGTCCTGTGTTGTTTAACAGCCTCAGAATCAATACCAAAGTGACATGTAGGTCAAACGCCACCTCATTTGGATCACAGATAACGAGATTCAGACTTCTCTATCTAAGGTAGTTAGGAGCTGCTCAACTAATTTTAAACCACTCTAGTTCGCTAAGTGACTTCCAAACTTGTATGTCAGTCCAAACTTGACTGTAACTTAGTTAAGGCAATGAACAACTCTTATTAAACAAATTAAAAAGAGTCAGTGTTTTATTCCATACTAGTAAATTGAATTGAATGTGGTTTACAAGTCTGAAGGTACCTCAGCTACTATAACTCTCATAATTATTTATTCTATCAACGGAAACGGCAGTAGAATTAAAACAATATACAGGGTGCCTTGCAACCATTTGAACAAACTTAACCATGCTATTCAGCAGGTCAAACAAACAAATAATGTAGTATAACACGAGTCCTAGCTCGTCCCGTTTTCTGTCCGTCGGTCTGTATGTATGTATGTATTTTTTACAAAAGCCTCAATAACTTTGAAATGGTTTAAGATAAAATGATGAAACTTGGTATGAGTGTCACTGTTAAAATTCCAGAAAAATTTGGTTTTCATATAAATTTCCATTTCAAAATGGCGGCAGTTCTAAGTTTTCAAAGATAAATATCTAATAAATTACGAACTTTACTAAAAAATATAAAGATATAAAATATGTAGACAATTTTAAGACAAATCAAATGGTGTGTCATATGTAAAGATTGATTGGTGGATAACGGAGAAAATTAAAATGTAGTATTCAAAAGTAGGGAGATGTCCGCATTCAGCGGGAAAAAATGCCAACTTTGAACAATTAAATTTGAGTTTTCTCCTTCAACCATCAATCAATCTTTACATCTAACACAACCTTTTATTAGTCTTAAAGGTTGTCTACATATTTTGTTTCTTTAAATTTGTTAATTCAATTCGAAGTTTATCAGATATTTATCTTTGAAAACCTAGCCGCCATCTTGAAACGGAAAGTTGTATGAAAACCAAATTTGTATGGCATTTTTCAACTGTTGCTAACAGTAACACTCATGCTAATTTTAATGATTTTTTCTTAAACGGTTTTAAAGATATTAAGGTTTTTGTACAAAAATACATACATACATACATACCGACAGACAGGAAACGGGACGAGATAAAACAAATGTTAGATTGCATTAGTTGTTTGTTTTGACCAGCTGAAAAACGTGGTTAAGTTTGTTCGAATGGTTGCAAGACATCCTGTATACTATCTCCTTAACTCAATGAGCTTGTTCTGGCTGAGATTCTCAACTGGTCGCACCAAATTCCAGAATTCATCAAACAAAATTGTTAGCCTCAAGAATGATTTTAAACATTATTGTACAGTATTCTTGTTTGTCCTTCCTGTATCAAGCTCAGTTTCATACACCAAATATTCCATGTGGATACATAAAAAAACGTATTCATTACTACGTTTAGGCTTAACTAGTAGAACCCCAAAAGTACCCTTAGCTGAATGCCGTGATTGTGTACTAAGTAACAAGCATACTCGATGGCAATTTGAGTATACATATTTTCGTAAACTATTAAGTCTATAATAATAAACATCTGGGGTTTCCTTCACCGCAATACTGGACCCTGCTGCTTTTTTGTTGGCAATGTCCTCAAACTCCTCTTTGAACTTGGAGAATCATATGTCCTTTTCCAAAAAAGGTAAACAACATTGTTCATTCTGCATTTGTAGAGACAATGAACGCCTCTTTACATAAAATCAGGTATATTACAAAATAAGAAGGACAATAATCACATATAATAATAATAATTTATTTAAAAACTGAATTTAAATCAATTCAGTAGTAGTAGCGACGGGATCCTAGTGTTATTTAAAAGATCTATTTGTTATGCTTTGAACAAACTTGCTTAGGAGACAGTTTATAGATTATACCAATATAATTTATTGTGACTTAACGTAAATTTTAAAGTTCTTGTAGATCTATTAATCAAACAGTGGTGAAGTATGTTATATTGTAGCAACCGTTTGATTTTCAAACTCTAGTAATCCCAAACCTCAGTGTTAGTATGCATATCGCATTTAATTTAAGGAGTCTTCTTTAAAAGGAGTCTTCTCTAAATCATATTGAGACAAGTGGTCTATATAGTAATAAGGAATTGTGAACAAAGTTTGTTTAAGTATTAATTATATAAAGTCTAAATTTAGTAGTAGTTGTTTTGCGGCAACTTCAGTAGAAGAAGGTGTTAATTTATACTTATCAATTATTTTCACACAAAGTGACCAAATTTCATACAGTGAGCTTTTTCAATGTACGAGTATTATAATTAATGTTAAGAAATACTCAACGAGATAAATCACCATGTATGATAACCACACAAGGGTGCGCCCTACCTGCCTTCCGCACGTTAAAATAAGGGTATTACATCTCTCACATTGTAGGCTCAGTTGTTAACCAATTACAAATAGTTTGTTGTTATTTAATTCACTAAATGTTCATCTATGTATCATACGTTTTAAAATAAATGAATTTATTAATTCAAAATCAGTGGTAGGTCATTAGTAAAATTTTCAAATTAAGCGTTTTCCTAAAGCTTCCTAACGCAAGGAGAAAAGTTATTTTGGAAAAAAGGAACCGTACAATACCTACATTGTAAACTGAAAAGTGTGAAACCAAATAGTTTGGTAGATATCTGTAAAATCACATGCAGTGCGATTGAGGAGAACAAAAATGTCTTCGAATGTAAATATGCTTATGTATATTGTTTATATGACTCATGTATTACCAGACGATGGCTAAGCGAGGAGTTCTAAAGCAGTCCTGTATTTTTTAAGTCCAATCTCCGTGGGAGAATTGCAGCTCTGTAATGTGTTGTTTATAAGACTCATGTATGACTGGAAGATGGCTAAGCGAGGAGTTCTAAAGCTATCCTATATTTTTCAAGTCCAATCTCCGTGGGAGGATTGAAGCTCTGTAATGTGTTGTTTATAAGACTCATGTATGACCAGACGATGGCTAAGCGAGGAGTTCTAAAGCCGTCCTGTATTTTTCAAGTCCAATCTCCGTGGGAGGATTGCAGCACTGTAATGTGTTGTTTATAAGACTCATGTATGACCAGACGATGGTTAGGCGAGGAGTTCTAAAGCATTCCTGTATTTTTCAAGTCCAATCTCCGTGGGAGGATTGCAGCTCTGTAATGTGTTGTTTACAAGACTCATGTATGACTGGAAGATGGCTAAGCGAGGAGTTCTAAAGCCGTCCTATATTTTTCAAGTCCAATCTCCGTGGGAGGATTGCAGCTCTGTAATGTGTTGTTTACAAGACTCATGTATGACCAGACGATGGCTAAGCGAGGAGTTCTAAAGCCGTCCAGCATTTTTCAAGTCCAATCTCCGTGGGAGGATTGCAGCTCTGTAATGTGTTGTTTACAAGACTCATGTATGACTGGAAGATGGCTAAGCGAGGAGTTCTAAAGCAGTCCTGTATTTTTCAAGTCCAATCTCCGTGGGAGGATTGCAGCTCTGTAATGTGTTGTTTATAAGACTCATGTATGACTGGAAGATGGCTAAGCGAGGAGTTCTAAAGCAGTCCTGTATTTTTCAAGTCCAATCTCCGTGGGAGGATTGCAGCTCTGTAATGTGTTGTTTATAAGACCCATGTATGACTGGAAGATGACTAAGCGAGGAGTTCTAAAGCAGTCCTGTATTTTTCAAGTCCAATCTCCATGGGAGGATTGCAGCTCTGTAATGTGTTGTTTACAAGACTCATGTATGACTGGAAGATGGCTAAGCGAGGAGTTCTAAAGCAGTCCTGTATTTTTCAAGTCCAATCTCCGTGGGAGGATTGCAGCTCTGTAATGTGTTGTTTACAAGACTCATGTATGACCAGACGATGGCTAAGCGAGGAGTTCTAAAGCAGTCCTGTATTTTTCAAGTCCAATCTCCATGGGAGGATTGAAGCTCTGTAATGTGTTGTTTATAAGACTCATGTATGACTGGAAGATGGCTAAGCGAGGAGTTCTTAAGCAGTCCTGTATTTTTCAAGTCCAATCTCCGTGGGAGGATTGCAGCTCTGTAATGTGTTGTTTATAAGACCCATGTATGACTGGAAGATGGCTAAGCGAGGAGTTCTAAAGCAGTCCTGTATTTTTCAAGTCCAATCTCCGTGGGAGGATTGAAGCTCTGTAATGTGTTGTTTATAAGACTCATGTATGACTGGAAGATGGCTAAGCGAGGAGTTCTAAAGCAGTCCTGTATTTTTCAAGTCCAATCTCCGTGGGAGGATTGCAGCTCTGTAATGTGTTGTTTATAAGACCCATGTATGACTGGAAGATGGCTAAGCGAGGAGTTCTAAAGCAGTCCTGTATTTTTCAAGTCCAATCTCCATGGGAGGATTGCAGCTCTGTAATGTGTTGTTTACAAGACTCATGTATGACTGGAAGATGGCTAAGCGAGGAGTTCTAAAGCTGTCCTATATTTTTCAAGTCCAATCTCCGTGGGAGGATTGCAGCTCTGTAATGTGTTGTTTACAATACTCATGTATGACCAGATGATGGTTAAGCGAGGAGTTCTAAAGCAGTCCTGTATTTTTCAAGTCCAATCTCCATGGGAGGATTGCAGCTCTGTAATGTGTTGTTTATAAGACTCATGAATGTCCAGACGATGGATAAGCGAGGAGTTCTAAAGTAGTCCTGTATTTTTCAAGTCCAATCTCTGAGGGAGGATTGCAGCTCTCTATTCGAGTGTTTGCTTCATGTATTGCATTCAAGTCTACAATCTGGTCAGGACGTTCTATTTATTTGTGTCTATTCAGGACTATAAATATAGCTTTCTAAACCAGCTACAGTTTTAGTTTGGTTTCCTCTATAAGTTATAGTTTAAAAAAAATCAAGGACACTCTTAAATTAGTTCTTTATAAATAATTGAACACTTTGGTTACAGATCAGTTAATGACAAGCATGTGTTTTTTGTTGTTAATTAAATCTTGCTTGCTAATTTTTCGTATGTATTTAATATGGCTTTATTAGAGATTGACATCAACTTCAGATCAGAAGCTTTTTGCTGAAAATACATTTAAAATGGAAAAGCATATTTGTTTATATAATGCAATGACATTCCATTACCTAATGGAGGCTTGAAAGTGCACATCACCGTATCTCAGTTTGATATGGATACTGCACTTTGAAATAATGATACCATCACTTCAGTGAAACATTTCATGTCGGACCCAGCGAAAATTCTATTTCCTTGTTGTATTTATGAAAAGCGTTTGATCAAAGCTTTGTTACAGAATATAAAGTAAAATGCCTCCTTACTATATTACTGATTCAAAATTGAGTTTTTAAGTAAGACATCAACGGATAAATAAACATTATTTATTTTTGGGTAGGACTGACGAGAATATTAAATAAGCTGCACGGTGAGTAGTGGTGAAACCAGAAAGAGGCATCACTTCCGGCGCTTTTTCCCCATGTTATTCTTATGGGGAGCCGTTTTTGCGCCGACGCCAGCTCCCGCCTATAGAGCTCCCGCCCGCTGGCCTATATTAAATATACCCCTGCCTTAAATATATTGTCCCTCCTCTTTTTAAAAACTCTGGTGTCTGATTTAGTGTCCCAACTGCCGCCAAAACTTGGTGTTTTAATCCCAACTATTACGGTCGAACTGTCAACTGATTAAAACATCCGCTGCACGCACATCCGCCGCTTTCACGTGCAACACCATTCACCGACACTCTCCCGAGAGCGAAAGTGCGCTTGCGACACATTAACACACTAACGGATTGTTGCGTGACACTTTGACCAGACTTTCCACTTACCAGTAATTTCCTGGAAATCCTCTCAATGTGAGGTAATTTCCAAATTGAAAATCGAGGTGTATATAAGGAGCCACCAACACCGTTGTTCTACACCAGTGACCTCGACCACCGGACGTCACCACACTCCAGCGACCGCGACCACCGGACGTCACCACACTTGTCACCACCCGCATGACATCACCGGCTCACCGCACCTCCGCGCCACCGGCTCCTAGGACTCTGTGAGTGTTAGCAACGGTGTGATGTCTTTAGGGACAACTGTTAATCCATAATTGAAATAGCCTAATATTTGTAAATCTCCAATTCACCATTTCCAAATGTGTATTAATACCTAAAATGTGTATGTAAAAAATAATATTGTATGACCAAATTGGAATTTTTTTAATATTTGCAGTAATTAAACTGCAAAAATGTCTTATTTTAGAGCTAAAAAATATGTTTTTATTATTTAAAAAAGATAAAATTTTAAAATTTTCAACCAAGGATATATATAGAAGCCCACAAAATCACCACCCTCATTCCAACAAAAAATGTTGACCTGTGCGCAGTGCTCCACGTCTTGCTCCAAAAAAAGCAATTTAATCAGACACTATCGTAACATTCACAAAATTATTCCTAATATTTGTAAAATATGTCATCAAATATTTGATAATACAAATTTTAAAATTCACATGCTAGAAAAACATAATACTTGTAATGTGTGTAAGAGAGTCGTCACTCGTGACAAGAAACGCCACTACCTACGATGTGACAAACAACCTTACAAGTTGTATATTTTTAACGGTGAATCAGCGGAAGTATTAGACACTCTCCAATCTTGTCCTCTACCCATCAAATGGATTCTTATTAGGAGAGTAAAATTCATCAAACACTCAGTGGACAATAATGGTGATTTAATCATTGACAAAGAATGTATTGCTGATTTTCGAAGTTTAACTAATTTATCAATTGAGAAAGCACAGCTAAAGACTCAAATTGAAAATTCACTTTTAAAAATCGATACCTCCATGCACAAGTATCAAGCTCAAGGCAGTGGATGGATATATGACCGCACCAAATACTGGCAGTTGCATGTTTACAAATATAAGCCCCTAACTCCCAAATCATACATTCCCACGCCAGAAAATATAAAATCAAAACATGCTGTTTTAAATATTAAAAACACCGATAATAAATGTTTCACCTGGAGTGTTTTAGCAAGCCTAAGACCAAGGAATAGTAAAGAAAATGCAAATCGAGTAGTTCACTACGAACCCTATGAGGGCCGGTTGAATATGACAAACATAAAATATCCCGTAAAAATATCCGACATTGATAAATTTGAAAAACAAAATAACATAAGTGTTAATGTATATGGAATTGAAGGAAAAACAATATATCCACTGAGAATAACTAAACTAAATGGCAATACGCACGTCAACCTGCTGCTTCTACAACAAGGTCGGAAATCACATTACTGTTTAATTCGTGATTTTGACAAGTTAATGTTGCGGTCTACAAAAGACAACAATAAGAAATATTTTTGCAAGTTCTGTTTGCAACATTTTGGCACCAAAAATAAATTGGAACGTCACATAACATATTGTAAACCCTTTGGGCATCAAAGAGTACAAATGTCTGAAAAAGATACACTACAATTTACGAATTACAAATATCAACTTAAAGCTCCCTTTGTGATTTATGCAGATTTCGAATGTTTTATAAACGGCGGCAAACACACGCCTTCTGGATTTGCTTATGTTGTGGTGAGAGACTCTAAAATTATTTACGAAGAGTTGTACAGCGGTGAAAATGTAATGGATGTATTTTTCGAAAAGTTATTTAAAACCTATGACTTTATTAAAAGTCAGATGGAAGTATATGTTCCCCTTGTAATGACTCCAAAGCAAGAGGCATCCTTCAAAAACTCTAAATACTGCCACATATGCCAACAGCTGTTACTGGGTGATAAAGTGCGCGACCATTGCCATCTAACAGGCAAATTCCGAGGACCCTCCCACAACGCTTGCAATTTAAACTATAAAGTAACCAAGAAAATTCCAATATTCTTCCACAACCTTAAAAACTATGATGGTCATTTAATAATGCAACACTTGGGAAAACTCAATCGCAAATTGAATTGCATAGCCAAAGACATGGAAAAATATATATCGTTCTCTGTTGATGATTTGGTATTTTTGGATTCCTACAACTTTCTGTCTCTTCCCTTAAGCAAATTAGCTTCCAATTTAAATACATTTAGATTTATAGACAATCCACTACTACAACGCAAGGGCGAATTTCCATACGAATACATGACAGGACCAGAAAAGTTTTTAGAGACCCTACCACCCATAGAGGCATTTTACAGCAGCCTAACTAAAGAATGTATATCTCCTGCACAATATGAACATGCTAAAAACGTATGGAATCATTTTAATATAAAGAATTTAAAAGAATATCACGATTTATACCTTAAAACAGATGTGTTGTTATTGGCTGATGTGTTTGAGACATTTAGGGACTTGAGTTTAAAGGATTATAAACTCGACCCTGTCCACAAGTACTCATTGCCTGGACTAACATGGGAGGCGTGTCTTAGAATGACCGGCATAAAATTACAGTTATTTAGTGACATTGACATGCATTTGTTTATAGAACACGCCATTAGAGGCGGTGTAAGCATGATTTCCACACGCTACGCTAAAGCCAATAATAAGTACATGGGCGAACATTATGACCCAAATCAAGAAAGCACCTATCTTGTATACTTAGACTGCAACTCGCTATACTCTACAGCAATGTGCGAGCCGTTGCCCGTTGATGGCTTTAGATGGACAAACGAGAAAGATTATAAAGCCAATAAAAATGAAAACTTTGGATTTATTTTGGAAGTTGATTTAAAATACGATAAAAGTTTACACGATTTGCACAACGACTACCCGCTCGCACCAGAAAAAATGAATGGAAAATTAATACCAAACTTAAATGACAAAACCAAATATATTCTACATTATAAAGCACTAAAAAAATACGAAGAATTGGGTTTGGTAGTTACAAAATACCACAGAATCTTAAAATTCAGACAATCGAATTGGCTCGCGCCCTATATTAATTTTAATATTGAAAAGCGACAAAAAGCTGAACATGATTTTGAAAAAGACTTTTACAAACTGTTAAATAACAGTCTCTTTGGTCGAACAATTATGAACCAACGCAAGTTTCGTGATATACATCTTGTAGACGAGTCTAAGTTAACAAAGTATGTTACAAAGCCAAGATTTGACTGCAGCAAAAAGTTCAATAACAACTTGCATGCTGTGCATTTAAATAAATTAATTGTAAAGTTTGATAAACCAATATATTTAGGAATGACCATTTTGGATATCAGCAAAGTAATCATGTATGATTTCCACTATAATTATATGTCAAAATTTAAGAATAAAAAGTTCTTAATGACAGACACGGATTCTCTGATGTATTCTATAGTAACAGAGGACTTTTACAAGGAAATACAAAGTGAATTGGACCGTTTTGACACCTCTGCATACAGTAAAGATCATTTCTTATACTCTGATAAAAACAAAAAAGTTACGGGCAAGTTTAAAGATGAATTAAATGGTCAAATTATGTATGAATATTGTGGTTTAAGGCCAAAATTATACTCTTTCATTCCTCTACAGTGGTTATACGAAAAAGAAAAGCAGTTAGAGGTTAAGAAGGCAAAAGGAGCTGACGGCGCTACAGTTAAACATCTCTTAACACACCAACACTACTTACACTGTCTTGCAACCGGAGAAGATTACTACGAGAATGTTACAAGAATTAAATCCACAAACCACCATCTTCAAACATTAACGATGAACAAAAAGGTACTCTCTTTTGATGACGACAAGAGGTTTATTGTGGATGGCATCAACACCCTTGCCCTTGGTCACTATAAAATTGGTCAAACATAAATCTGTATTTGCCATTATTCTTTGGCCTTTCCTTGTCTATTACAAAAAAGCCATATTTAGACCTATCCCAGCATTGATGGCAGAGATTTCTAAATTGGTTAAATGAAAAATCATTTCCCACATGATTGTTATACACATGTTTTAAATTTAAATCGTCTTGTTTAAATAATATTAGAAAATTAACATTGTCACGTAAATGTTTGTTTACTTTACTGTAAGATTGACACAAGTAAAAACTGTTAACATTTTTGTGTCTGCCCATTGAGAAAAATTGTGTGATATTTGGACTATTTATGTCGTCAAATACAACTATTGAGTGTGATTCTACATCATTTGGTGTGATTTCACAGTTTGAATATGTGTGTAATTTAACTTCATCACACAGACGGAATATTTCAATTATTTTTTTATATTTTTCTTGTTCTAAAGATTTGGATATTATATATAAATTTGTAAACTTTAATCCTTGTTTTTTTACAATTAAGTTATAAATTACAACAGTCTTCCCCGAACCACTGGGCCCTATTATAAGACAGCGAATATTATTAGGAAATAGACCCAACTTCTTTGGTGTATTTTCTTTATGTGCAATTTTAAATTTGTTCTTTTGTTGAATAAATGACATTTTTTATATAATGGTGTATTTTCTTTGTGTTAAATTTGAATAAATGGTGTATTTTCTTTATGTGCTATGTTTGTTAATTTTTTTATATAATAAAAATGGCAAAGAGAAAGTGTAAAACGGTCCAAGGTAAGGGATTATTCTTAAAGCCATATAGAGGCCGTGGCTTGTTAAATACCCTTATAAACAACCTTCCTTTCCCCCTCCACATCCCGTCGTATTCATATTGTGGTCCAGCAACTAATATACGTGAAAATTTAGCCAGAAATGTACCTCCAAAAAATAAGCTAGACTCTTATTGTAAAGAGCACGACATATTCTACATGAATAATCCTGATACAGCCGCCCGGAACAAGGCAGATATGAGATTAGCGGACCAGGCTTGGACTAGGGTTTCGGCAAAGGACGCCAGTCTGGCCGAAAAAGCAGCAGCTTATGCAGTGACAAATTTGATGAAGGCTAAGGCAAAAATGGGAATGGGATTAAAATTTAATAAAAAAGATGGACAACTTTCAGCTGTTAGAGGCAGCAAGAGACGTGCCTCACTTTCGAGGAGTGTACCTAAAAAACGAGCTAAGAAAACAGAGACCAAAAGTAAGAGAATGTGGAATTATTAATTTAGACAGTGACAGGGGCACACATTGGACAGCATATCGTAAAAATAAAGATGTTGTAATATATTTTGACCCTTTCGGAATACAGCCTCCAAAAGAGGTAATTGAATATTTTGTACCATCTAAAATTTACTATACAACTGATCAAATACAAGATTTAAACAGTTCCATTTGTGGAATTTTATGTTTATCATTTCTGAAAAATTTTAGTTTATAAAAATGGATTCATTTACTATAACATTCACAGGTACAGAGCCAGAGTTGAAGTCGGTGTTCTTTCCTCCTATAGAATGAAATGGTGATTATGTAATTGGGCTGGTAGATTTTCAAAGTTATAATTCTATATTTAATGTTAAAAAACCTCTAAATACTTTGACATATTACAAAATGCACAAAATTACAACCCCAAAAGGGGAGGTTACAATTGACGAATTAAACCGGGCATTAGATGGTAAAGTTGAAGTTATTATACAAAATAAAGTAGCATTAATTAATACAAAAGTCAAACTTATATTTTACAAAGGCCTAGTTCCAAAATTAAATAAACTTAAAGACACAAAATTAACTATAGACGAGGGTGAGGATGTGTATTATTACGATCACAAAGCTCCAAATGTAATTGAAATTGCTGAAGGTACATACGAAGTGTTTGAGCTTGCGAAGGAAATTCAAAAGCAACTCCCAGATTTTGTACTTATAGCCGATAATAAAACTATGAAAGCCACATTACATTCTGGCCATGTGTTTGATTTTACAAAACCGTGTTTAGGGTCTGAATTATTGGGATTTAAAGGATTTTCTACTCCAGATATTGCGTTTAAATCCGTAAATAAAATCAACATAAATAATGTAAATGTGATTAGAGTAAAATGTAATATTGCGAATGGGTCTTATTTAAATGGTGACAAATCACACACCATACACAGTTTTTACCCAGAAGCTCCTCCGGGCTACAAGATTATTGAGGTCCCCAGAAATATTATATACTTCCCTGTAAATAAGAGAAGTTTAGATGTTGTTAGCATTACATTTGCAGATCAACACGACAAGCCAATTGACTTTAATAAAGAAGAAACTACAATTACTTGTCATATAAAAAAGATATGAGAATTTACAAGAACGGACTGAGTGTGCAAAATGCCAGGTTTCTGCGATCAATTGGGTTGAAGTTAAAATTTTCTATTAATAAAAATGGAAGATTTTCTAGACGTTGCAGGAAAATTCCAATACGATGATAGCCTGGTTAAAATTACAAATCACTCCTATGTTCCACACAACACTTTAGCAATAAATAATTCCGATGAAATTCGAATATGCATAAATAATCAAGATTTACTAACACTCCCATGTAGGAGTTATCTGTATATTAAAGGAGAAATAGAGAATCATGATAAAGGACATTTTATAAATAATGCATTTGCATTCTTATTTGACGAAATTAGATACGAAGTTGCTGGTAAAGAAATAGATATTGTAAGAAATCCGGGAATTTCCAGTCTTATGAAAATATTGTGCTCTTACAATAAAACAACTAAATTGTCAAATGTAGCATTTGATTCTGATGAAAATTTAAAAGAGTTCCATAAAAGCGGCAAGTTTAGTACTTGTGTCCCGTTAGAGCTGTTAATGGGTGTGTTTGAGGATTTTAATAAGGTTTTAGTAAATGTTAAACAAGAATTGGTGTTGAAAAGATCCAAAAACGACTTAAATTGTATATTAACAACATCTAATGCTCCAACCGGTGTCGATCCTATTCCTAAAATTACACTTAAATCGATTCAGTGGGTGATGCCGCACGTGGTACCATCTGATGGGGAGAAGCTTCAATTACAAAAGATGTTATTGCAAAATAAAAATTTGCAAATTGCATTTAGAAGTTTGGAGCTACACGAACTCCCATCATACCCCGAAACCAAGAGACACACATGGTCAGTTAAGACGTCTTCGAGTTTGGAGAAGCCCAGGTATGTTATATTTGGTTTCCAAACGGGTAGGGACAACAGTGCACGAAAAAGAACTGATGAATTTGATCACTGTAAATTGAAAAATCTCAAAGTGTTTTTAAACTCTGAATATTATCCTTATAGTGATTTAAATCTCGACTTTGAAAATGGAGATGCCTCTAAAGCTTATGAGATGTTTGTGAGGTTTAGGGAGAGTTACTACAACACCGTCCCCGATCCTATGATTAACAGAGCTGACTTTATAAATAAATATCCTCTAATTGTAATAGATTGTTCTAGACAGAATGAATCAATCAAAGAGGGGGTTGTAGATATTAAATTAGAAATTGAAACTGCAGAAAACGTCCCTTCAAACACATCTGCATATTGCCTAATAATACACGATAAGGTGTTTGAGTATAATCCTTTGACAAATGAGATAAATAAAATGTAAATAAAATGAAAACAAATATTCAACAAGAATTGGTAGAGTGTGCAAAACAAATAAGAGAAAAATATAGGGCGTTAAAACGTGGTAAATTTCTAGAGGCTGAAGAGAGGTTCCAAACATTCCAACCGTTAATAGAGCCTTTGCAAGAATTAAAAAATTTAGCCACAAAAACAGAGAGGCCAGTTCTCCCAATGATTTTAGAAAAGACCCCGTCTAGAATACCAAGAATAACACAGATAACACCGCACAAATTAGATTTTGGTCTTTTAGCATCAGACTATTTAGGAAATTACCTTAGTAGAAGTAGTATGACAGACACCACATATGGTATTAGGCGAGAAGGAAATAAATTTTTTATTGGGAATCAGGAAGTTCAAATTGCCAATGATGATGTTACAGTTGGAGAAAAAATTTATAAAGGGACAAAGGGATTGTGGGAATTGTTAACTTTAAAAGAACCCGTAAACTATAGTCAGGCTGATTTGCAAAATTATAAAGAGATTTTGGAAGCTACAAATGCACATTTAAAGGGTTATAAAACAGGTGCGGCGATGTCAAGCAATAAACACACTAAATATCTTAATATAATTAAACCCCTGTTTAAGACTGTTGGTGAAGGTTTAAGGCAGGTAACTGGTAATAAAATAGACTATGTTTATTGGGACGATCCTAATGAGCTTGTAGATAGGTTAAGACTGCTTTGGTTAAGCCGATTGGCGGGAAATTCTGGAGTGGATAATGAGATAGATTCTATCATAGAAGAATTGAGGGAAAGTGGAATTGTTTATTAAATAAAAATATGATAGATAAATTTTATCGCGTATATAACCCGTATAGTAAACCAGAAGCTAGAAGTTTTAAAGAAACTACTTTAAATCTAAAAGATGATGGTTGGAATGCTTTAAATTATAAAATTAGTAATGTTAAAGGTGGGGAGTTTACTGACGATGTATCGACTTTGGGGCAGACGTTAACCAGGAAAGGTGATGCTTTTGTACAAGGTAATACTAAATATAAGTTTTTAGAATCCAAGAATAATAATTGGAACGCTAATAAACGCAAAATTACTAATGTTAAACGAGGTGAAAGCTCAACCGATGT
The DNA here is from genome assembly GCA_963675035.1 of Allygus modestus. Lineage (NCBI taxonomy): Eukaryota > Metazoa > Arthropoda > Insecta > Hemiptera > Cicadellidae > Allygus > Allygus modestus. The sequence continues at coordinate 348,061,016 of OY776111.1, read as the reverse complement.
ACCCACATTAGAGCAAACTTTAATAAGAAAAGATGGTGTCTTTGTACAAGACAAAAATAATTATGAATTTTTGGAATCGGAGGGAAATGTTTGGAATGCCAAAAAGCGAAAGATTAGTAATTTGTTGGCTGGTAAAGAAAGCGATGATGTTGTAAACGTCTCTCAAGTACCAAAAATGGATCTAAACTTTTGGGATTTTAATAATAAAAGGCTAGTTCGTGTTAAACCCGCTGTTGATGAGAACGATTGTGTTACAAAACATCAGACTGTGACTTTAGACGGTCTTAAATTTGATGGTAAAAATAAGCAATTAACAAACATTTTACCTGGAACGTTGCCAAATGATGTGGCTGTTGTTAAGCAAATATTAACAAAAGGTGAGAAAAGTATAATAAAACAGGGGGATAAATATTATAGTGTGTTAACATTAGATGGCGATGTGTGGGATGCAGAGGACAAATTAATAAAAAATGTACCTGAAGGCAAAGATAGGAGTGATGTTTGTTTAATGTCGCAGGTTTTGAGGTATGACGATAATATTAAAACTTTTAGACAAGACAATATTAAATTTGATATTTGTTTAAAATCACACGCATTAAGGTTTAACAATAAAACTAATAAATTTATGCAAGACAATAATGAAATCGATTTGATGATGTACAATCCTAAATTGTTGGTTGCAGACCCTACATCTTTAAGCGGATTTAAGACTTTAGATGGAGGGGCATATTTGCCAAAAAACTATGTATATCAAAGAATGAGTGATGGTATGTTAGTTGGTAGCAATGGAGGTGTTTTTGAAACGACAGAGACTGGCAGATACGTTAACATTAAAAATAAAGAATAAAAAATGGAAAAAATTGCTTACGAATTGCATAAGCCCGCGAGAAAGAACTTTGTTAGAAGGTCTTTTAAGGTGTTGGGTATAAACGAAACTGTTCAAATCGATTTAATAGATATGCGGAATTATGCTAGAGAGAATTCTGGGAATAAATATATTTTAACTTTAATAGACACATTTTCTAAAAAAGCTTATGCTGCTCCACTAAAGAATAAAACTGGATTAGTAGTCACAGAAGCTATAAAAACTATTCTCCCAAAGGGAGTTAAAAATATTCAATCTGATAACGGAAAAGAATTTTTTAATGAACATTTTACCAAACTAATGAAAATTCTAAATATTAATCACTACCACACTTACTCTACAACTAAGGCGGCTATTGTGGAAAGGTTCCAGAGAACTTTAAAGAATTGGTTGTATAGAGAGTTTAGTGCACAAGGGAGTTACAAGTGGTTGGATTTACTTCCAAAGTTAATAAGGATATATAATAATAAAGTACATAGATCCATAGGCATGAAGCCTAACCAAGTAAGTGCTAAGAACTCTAAAGATGTACATGAAAGGTTAGCATCTAAAGTACAAGTTAAAAAGCCAAAATATAAGGTGGGGGATAGTGTAAGGATATCTAAATATAAACATGTATTTAGTAAAGGATATACCCCCAACTGGACGGGAGAGCTTTTTACAATAGCAGAAGTTAAGAAAACAAAGCCTGTGACTTATATTTTGAAAGATGAAAATGGCAATATAATCAAAGGAGGATTTTATACAGAAGAATTGTTAAAGACTAAATATAAAGACATGTATTTGGTAGAGAAGGTAATTAGGAGGAAGGGTGATTTATTATATGTCAAATGGCTCGGGTTCCCAAGTAGCCAGAACTCGTGGATTTCTGCAAAGGATGTATTAAAATGAATGCAAATTGGATTAAAACACCAAGTTTTGGCGGCAGTTGGGACACTAAATCAGACACCAGAGTTTTTAAAAAGAGGAGGGACAATATATTTAAGGCAGGGGTATATTTAATATAGGCCAGCGGGCGGGAGCTCTATAGGCGGGAGCTGGCGTCGGCGCAAAAACGGCTCCCCATAAGAATAACATGGGGAAAAAGCGCCGGAAGTGATGCCTCTTTCTGGTTTCACCACTACTACGGTGATTTTATTTGTATTTAAAATCTGCATTAAATATAATTTTGTAGTTATTATTGAATAGCAATCATCTGATGTTCAATAGTTTATAAACGTAAAACAATATTTGTTTGTTATTTACATGTTGTTGTTTTTTAATAGGATGTAGTTCCCGTAATTTTCTCCATTAGAAAAAGTATATAAATCAGATTTATGAAATTTATAAAACGACTTTGTAGTATGAACAAAATGCAATTTCAGTAATAACATTTTAACCATAGTACAACATTTCAAAACACAAAATGGGAATGTAAATATGTTATTGAGTTACAAATAAAGACTATTTTAAAATTACAAAAACAAAATATACTGATAACTTTGGTTACTGTGTGGTATTCAACTTTCACAAAGCCTCCGATTCTGTGCCATATAGCACGCGCCGATGGGTGGATGCCCTTTGCTCTTTGCCTGTTGTGACGAGCGGTTTGCGATTCGCCTTACACGCTTTGTCTTTCGTTTCCGCTATAGTGAACAAAGAATTGCAATTAACAATGCCGCCATCAATTGACAAAACAGTCAGGTTACTGCAGCAATACGTTGGTACAAAACAATCAAATGTTTCGCTAGTAATCATTACTTATACCCAATAATGCCAATTAGGGTAACGTTTGATGAGGGGGGGTTTTTGTTTAACCTAACGGGTAAGACTGTTTAACTTCAAGATATATTCCCTATTTTGAAAATTTTTGGCACTTGGATAGTTTAAAATAAATCAAGCTAGCCCGTCACAGGTTACAGGAATACATAAGTTTTCTTTAAAGTTTAAAGTTAAAGTCTGAGATTGTTATTATATTTGTTAACATTCATAAGCATTTTAGGTTATTAAACAATTAGTTTACTACTATAGCAAAAAATGGCCAAAGACTCATTTATAGTATCTCAAAAAGTCAGCAAATCTCAATCGTTTCTTGAAATGCAACCAACAAACGAGGTCCCAATTATTAATATGTATTTGTAAAACTTGTTTGGTAGTTTTAATTGAATGATTTGTAAAATGAATGTGGTTTTAAAGATGAAAAGCCAGTACCAGTTAGTAAACTTTAGATCTTTATTTCTTTGAACCTAATCCTATAAACATAACCACAAAAGCCTCACATAGTTAATGCAAATGAGCGAAGTCAAGCGTGTATTTATGTTGTGTCGGCACCGCCTAACCGACACCACACTGGCTAACGTCAACATTGACTTTTCTTGGTTTGTAGCTAACTGTGTTTGACATGTTAAAACGGCTCAACTACCTCAGTCGCGTACCTTCAGTGATGTTTGAACATTCTATCCAAATGCATTGTTTAAGTTTGACAACGCAATGGTTTAAACTGTTTCTAAATAGGAAGGTAGGTTTCATAATACTTTTAGGCCAAACCTAATTCAACATTATGTATTACTCACTCAAACCTATGTCAACCAGACCTAGCTTTCATTTGAACTATTTTTATAAGTGGTATATTTTTGTCAAAACGATAAAATCCAGAGAATATGATATGGTCATATACTATACAGACTAAAACGAGAGTTATATAGTTGTCAGTCTATCAGTTTGGTTTAACTCCATACCCACGCCTTGGTGTGCGCATTTCAATTCGGGTATTGGAAAAAAACAAAATACTCAGGTCGTGGGTGAACTGATTACTCAGTTGCCGAAGTAAACTAGTTCTACAGAATTTGTTGTCATCAAACACCCACTCGAGTGTTTTCAATTTTAAGAATATCAAAGAGCTTTTCACAGTAAGCATACAAGTCTCAAATATTTATAAATACCCCCGTCGCAGCAAACCTGCATACTCGGCGAATTTCCAATAGAGATATAAATGTCTTAATACTACATAAAATCACTTACCAAGTTTCATAAAAATATATTCACAAATAAGCGGTATATACAATTTTAATTGTTCTCCATAAGAATAACATTGGGGCTGAGTACGCAGGTTTGCTGCAACAAGGAACACAAAAAATGGGCTTTTATGCTAATATCAATATAACTCAACTAGGTGAAGTCGTATACCAGTTTTTAACGAATTTCCCCTATAGGGAAGAAGCTATTATTAATTTATGTTCATAATTAAGGGAGACAGCATTTAATTATTCTCCATAAGAATAACATGGAGGTTGAGTACGCAGGTTTGCTGCTACGGGAGCCTTTTGCAAAAAGTTTTTTTTGAGCAAATATCAATAGATCACAACCAGATGAAGCTTTATACCAAGTTTCGTCAGTATACGTTCATAAATAAGTCAGATATCAAATTTTTCCTTTCCTCCATAAGAATAGCATTAGACAACGTACTGTGTTTAGCACTTTAAATATCTCGGTAACCAATTGACGTAGAGTAATGATCAAAATACCAAATTGTGTGTTTTTTTAACGGAATCCAATGGTTAAAACCAATATTTTACTTTTTCAAAAATTGTATGTAAAAAATAAAAAATAAACATTTTTGGGGTACAAAACCCCCCCAAAATACCCCTTCGGATGGAGCGATATGGCTGGTTTTTGAACTTAGTCATAAATGTTGCTTTACATGTTTATACCAAATTTCATCAAAATCGGATTATTTTTACGAGAGTTATCGTGCTCACGGACACATACATACAGTTTCAAACGAATGGTGTTTTTGGGGTCTGGGGACCTCAAAACGAAAAGTTATCATGGTCCCGGGCCTAGGTCTTACCATGCCGACTACGGTAATAGCTTCTTCCCTATAGGGGAAATTCGCTAAAAGAGTATTTTTCAATTTAGTTTGAACCATTTGCTTACATAATATGATTAGGTTTGTATTAATTTGAATACACATTTGTCAAGTAGACGACCAGTTTAAAATTACTTTTGTATAAAGATCTACCTTAGTTCCTCTGTTCGCAGTAGAATTGTATAAAAGTTACATTTCCTTCTTTTTATACATATAAATATGTATATTGTAAAATCACAATTTAATTTAAAAACCGTGTGTGCTAAAATCCACAAAACACCCGTGTGTATTGTGTTTTATTTGAGGGAAATTTCAATATTTAAAATGTTCTTATTAAACAAATTAATGAATTTGGTTTTATTTTTATTCCAATGGCTTTTGAATGCAATATACTTTTAAACATTTTAAACTATCCCTACTAACATTGAAATCATAGTACGATAGCTGAAATTCATTGGACGTATAAGAGATCCTCGTGACAGTTCATCCGGCCATATTTTTCTGACCAGAATTCAGGACTATTCTTATATCGCCTCTTGCCACCATATCCTTCCCCGTACAACCCTGTCACCCCCCGTCGTAAGGGTATCAGGGGAACCGTCCCGAATGACCCTATAAATATTCGAAGCCAGGCCTCAAAATTGAGGGTGTATCAAATATAATCAAAACTAAAACATCGCGACTGCGACGTCGTGGCATCTGAGTGAGTTAAAACGGGATCCTTCATGTCTCAATCAAAACTCCTGTCTTCGCCTTCACAAGCAGCAATGTGTCATTTAGGTAAAGTGAGAAATGCCCACATAGCATTAATATTATTTGCTCAAACGTAAAATTCAGTTCAGCAATTGAGTAAATTTGTTTACCCACATATCGCGAGGTTGGCATTTCACTTCGGTCAACAGCCTGATAATGAAAATATAGATCTTGGGAGGTAGAACGGAAGGTTTTGGGGAAAGAGAAGATTTGCAAACTGTTAAAACTTTATAGGTCTGTTAGAATAGTTCAAATAAATAGCATAAAGGTAGAATTCAAACTTTTAGCTAACACTGGAGTAATGATTACACATTTTGCCAAGTTTCGAAACGAAAATAATAATAAAAGATTTATTTCTCATGTGTGTACGTTGTGAAATTTTAAAAAGACTATTAGTATGAATGCAATAAATAATCGTTGTTGTATTGGTCGGACATAAAATTTATATATAGGCTATATATCCGCTATTATAGCTGATATAAAAGTAAACCAATACAAAAAATAATCAATGTAGGTAGTTTCAGTAGTATTAAATTACAACGAGGCCATAAACGATCGGCGAAATATCCAATATTCCAACTCTTGAACTAATAAAGTAACCGAGACTAGTTTTCCGATGGATTACAATATAGTTAAGTGATGGATTAGAATATAGCTGGGGAAGGGTCGGTACAGAAACTAAACTCCACTTAAACCCCGCTGCAAGCAAATCTCTCCCTGAGTGTTATGGACTGTCAGACTCCGATACAATTTCAATTAGTGCAATTACGTAAGCTATTTGCATACCAAACCACTTATTTTAGCAAACTTGAAGTAAGATAGTTCTTACATTTATGATTGATAGAGAGAGGCAAGTTAACTCGATTTTTACCTCCGGTAGGCTACTGTCTATATTTTCAAAATACTGTATTTCATTTTTCACGTCATCTGGTGTTATCAGTATACGCATAATATGTTTTACCTTCATTACATAAGAGTAAAACCTCCAAGTTTTCTTCCAAACAGTTTAACTTTAAAGTGTATTTGTAGATGTACATGTGCATAGCCTAAATAAATGTAGGTACCAACAACTAATCGTTGTGTTTACAACCCGTAGGACATTTCAAAATAATTAACCATAAATTCTTTAAAAATATGTATTTTTTTAAATAATACTGTTAAAACAAATTTATTAGGATTCAAGAACAAGAAAAGTTAAGAACATTTAAAGAAAATAAGACATTTTTAAACAATCAGACAATATTCTGTATTTAATTAAAAAATAATTAAGCTTTCAAAGAAAAATCTCAGAACCAGGCAAAATTATGGAAAATAAATTTTAATGTCAACAATAATTAAAATTATGAAGAAATCAAATTTTTTTATAATAAAAAATAGGTAAAGTTAGCAGACTGTAACACAATTAAACTAAAACTGTGTCTTTAACTAATCTAACAGAAAATAATGTGTCAGAATCAAATGTATATCCTCTTTTTTTGTTCTAATTATTTGATCATCACAATACTAATACAATTTTATAATAACGTTTATAAGGTGCAATACCTGTATTCTTTTAATGATATGACTGTATTACAATTATGTTTGACCTGTAATTCCCTGAGAAAATCTGAGTAAAACAGTTATGTAGCAACAGAGGAACTTAATTATAATAGATACCCTTTGTTTAAAAATACAATATTTGTGTGTGGATGTTTGTTGTTGTTTAATAGAATAACACGAGTATTATTACACCAACAACGCGATGCCCTGGGTTGCTTTGATAAAGGCTACTAGAACTCTCCTTTATAATGGCCAGGGCTGATCAAATATCACAATATTTGGAAGCTTCTAGACCCAAAATCCTTGGAACCAGTAAAACCACGTCAACCGTTGCGTTGATTAGCGTAGTACAAAGTACATCATGTTACAAGTTCAAACTCAAACTTGCCGCCATATCAGAAACATCTAGAAGACACTACCGCGTACAGGAGAACCTGACAACAATGCAGTCACGTGACCCGCCTCGCTCATAAAACTGAACGACCGCGGCTTCTCGCTCTCTTAGCTCGGAACAATTCGGCGTAACATCATCTAAAACCTTTTTCTAAATTAATACCTTGTTTCTTTGCCAATTCTAAAAGTTCGTCGATTTGTTAACGGGGTGCATCCCATACGTTCTCTATTTCGCGAATTATTTTAAAGAAAAGGCCGAAATTCGCGGTACAATCTCGCATTCGTATTAATTAATTTATCAAACTTTTCAAAATTACACGTGCTAAGAGCAGGTTTTAACACTGCCATTCTTGTCGTTTTTCTGGGGATAAATTAAACAACTGGTATTATTAGTATTTAGTGCATTAGTAGTATGTTACAGTGTATTTATATTGTGAGCGTTTTGTGTATGTAATTTTCTACAATGGTCATGTAAGTAATATTTATTTGTTTTACATACTTGGTCATATTTCACAGAGCACATGTTATAACTGGTACTGATCAACGTTTAATAATTGTTAAGTTTAAATTCATTTATCATTGTTAATTTATTTGATGTAATTTCATGTTCACAGATCATTTAAGGTAACTCTCTATTTGTTATAATTTAACTTAAAGACATATTTGCTGTACAAGAATTAATTTATATTAAGCAAGAATACTTTTGAAAAATATTTAAATTTAATTACATTGTCTCAAATCTAAAATAATTGTAAGAGCTGGAAATTAAGTAGAATCCAAAATTCTAGGAAATTTAGTACTTATATAACAGAGTGTTACTGTTTGGTTGATTTAAAAAAAAAGAGTAAAATTAATTAATCTGCAGTTCAGACCTCAGATCAGGATCCACAACAGATTTTAAATAAGTTAATCATGGATCATTTGAATGTGTAATTTAATTTGGTGGTAAAAAGATATAGGAGGATAGAGTGTGTCGGAGGTCAGGAGGTTTAGTTAGGAGGACTAGAATATTGTTATTTATTCCCGACCACTCGCTTGTTTTAATGAACCGCCATTTGATTAACTAGGAATTCCTGATTACCACATTTTGACACTTTCACTTGAGAACTGCTTTTGATTATTTAAAACACAAAATACAAAAAAAATATTAAAACTAAAAAGGCCAGAAATCGACCAAAGCCATAACGTCTAAGGTGATCCATTTTAGATTAATTTAAAATACTCTTTTCCGGCTCTGATTTAGATATGTATATGTTGTAATGTTTTTCCTCAGATTTAAATAAAATAGTTTCTTGCAATCAGGTTTTTCTTTCAAGCAACCCACAACTAAATCAGAGATCCACGAGTGTTTTTGGGCCCAGCAACACTCGCTCTGCATTACTGTAATTGACAAATTAAATGTGAATAGAAATATATAGAGTTTTTTCATGCAAACATAACAAGTGGTTACAGACCAAATGTAACAGACAAAATGTAACAATCCAGACTACTTTGGTCTGGCCAAAAACCGTCTACTTTTTAAGCAATGATTGTAAGTGTATTTCCGTTTCTTTGTATGTTCAGGCACCCGTAGAAAAATCTTGTATTATTTGATATTTTATTTGTTGTTAGTAAACATAAATTTTGAATTGCAGACGTGTTAAAATTATTGTCAAATTATAAATGCATCTTTACATTATTGTGTTTTAAATTACGTTTTCGTTTTTGTGTGTAACTAAGTTAAACGTTTGTGAGTGTGTTGATAAATCATCGGAGTCGGACTGATTGAACCATTTCCCGAAATACAGGCAGCGGCCTATGTGGGGAACTATTTTTCACATTGTTTTAAAATTATACCTACTATTGTATGATATATGCTGCACAAAATAAAATGATTTTCATTCCATTTCAATATTGTGTGAGGGATCAAAAGAATTGCTTGATGGCTTGCAAAAATGATCTACCGCAAGGACCAAGTGATTCGGGCTTCAAGAGGAATATAGTGTTATATCCGGGCATGATAAACCCGGCCTGTGACTTATATATTGGGACACATTGACAATACGAATTTAGTTTTCTTAATCCATGTCGACTCAATATACTTTATTTTAGTTTTTCACTAACAATATCCTCTATGTTCTGGGTAAAAGCGTAATAAATCTATTTTTTGAGTTTGTAAAAAACTGGGGAACAGTAATATTCTAAATTTAACACCAGCCTCTTGCCATGTAGTTTTTTTTAATATTTTCAGTAGTGAATTTTAAAATTATTAAACACGTTTTCATTTATAAGCTTTAACGCTTTCATCAACGTATAATTTTAAAGCTTAAACATTTCTAAACATATGTTTAGAAACTTAAAAATTAAAACTTACTAGTACCAAGTCCTGGCTAATGTACGAAGTCTATAACTGGCTAAACATCTCTCAAAGTGAAACTTGCACGTTGGAGGGCCCACGAGTATTAGACAAGTTATGTTGTCAACAAGGTTAACATGGGAACTTTCAAACAGCTTAGCAAAATATTGGGAACGAAATGAAGTATTGCAACCAGTTTGCATCGTTTACATAGAATCAGGGCCGTGTCAGAACAATGCTATCTACAAGTCACTAGCTACTATGCCCGTGCTTCGAAACGAGGGGAAAATTCCGAGTAGAAAAATTGTAAACAAAACAATAACAGTCTGTAGTAAGACATAATCCTTATAACAGCTGTTTATCCTATACTCTAATATGAGTAAGGTTTGCTTGCTTGCTTGCGACACTGATCTCAAAAACGGCTTCAACCATTTCCTTCAAACGTTCGAAATAACTAATTTCTGTGATCAAAATAAGTTCTAGACAGGCCTCATCCCCAGGAAAAATCAAATAATGTAAAAAAACTAAAATGAAAATTTAAAAAATTATCATTGGGCTTATGGAGTTTCAAATCAAAACAAAAGAATTGGAACAGCTGTTCATAATCAACCAGGGAACTGTCAAAGTAATACTCAATATGTTGTTTATGATTATTAACATGTGGTTTCCTGAGAGCAGAGATTAAAATATTTGAGTGAAGATTACATATACAGAGTAGTAGAAAAAAATCAAAGGGACATTGAGCTATAAATAACAACTGGAGTTACCTTACAAATTTAGAAAAGAGGCAAATGAGTTATACAAATCTGATTATCACTAGGGGGAAGTGGTGAAATATTACACCAAATCATCTAAACAAACTGTCTGGCCTTCCTCCGAGCAAAGCTCGGCCCCCCAGGTACTTTAAATTAATTAAATAAAAAAAACCTTAGTAGGTTTTTTCATTGACATATAAATATAGACCGCACCATAACAATTTGAGACAGACCTCTTTAAACCATGCCTTATATTAAAGTAGGCCTAAGAGGGATAAGTAAGAACTATTATTTTTATGATAAACCTCTTCCGAGTGGGCTGAAACATTATAGAAAGGTAACCTTTAAACACTTGAAATGTGAAAGTGAGATCAGCTTACTTTATATGAGGTTTTCAGCGACGAGTATAACTGATACATTTATTTATACACTCCCTTAGGGATATAATAACACACAAACCAGATTCTTTGTAAACCTCTTTTGTCAATAAAATTGTAATGTTGCTAATATTACGCTTAACATATTGTTGCTTAGTACTTATTCTAACAACAACTCAGTATACAGAAAATAAATATAATATGGGTTTTACTGAAATATAATTGGTTTAAGAAAGTCTTTGTGAGCTCTGAATGCAGAATGTAAAATGAAATGTGAAGATTTTTGCATGGCAATAATGACATGACAGTCCTGCGAGTCCAGTGAGTTTTCATCAGCTTATTCTCAAAGCCTGGTGCCCCCGTATAAGTGAAGTGCTTTTTCAGGAAATCCTGACATTTTGCAGTTATTTAGTTTTGGCTTGGTAATTAAAAGTATTATAAAAAAATAAACTGAGTTTGGTTGATTTTGTATTACTGTATTTCTTTTCATTGTTGAAAATGTACCATATAAAACTACCGTTCTCAGTTTGCCAATTGCGTTATGTATGTGATTAAAACACCTTGTTGTAAGTTTGATAGCTTTCATAGACAATAACATATACTCGAAGTAGTTACATAAAATATAACAATACAGGGTGTGTAGTGTGAACACTCGGCTTAAGTTACCTTTATAATATTTAATATAAACCATTTTTTTGTGATCATATAAATGAACTAAATACATTGCAATCAAGTGTTGATGGGTTGTAGCAATTTCCTCTGAAAATTGGTAAAAATAATACACAATAATTAATTTAATATCAACAAAATTGTTCTAATTACGTTGGTTCTTAAATTAGTTTTGGAAAACTACCGTAGTATCTAGGTAAATTACAGTACAAATTTGCAGTAGGACTTGCCTTTGACAGGTAGATTTAAATATCAGGTCTAAATGAGTCAAAATGACGGGACGGTGGAAACTGCATATTATGATACTTTTTATTTGTATGTAGTTTAATTCATGGCGATCAACTAGACGAAAAATGTTACTAGTTTTTCTGGTGTGATATAAAATCCTCATCAATCTCTAAAACACTTAATTTTAAACTAGAGGTCATGTATGTTTTTTATAATGTACATCTTTAAAGCAACGTAAACACCACTTACCTTATTATTTTGTATACAATCTATAATATTACAAAGAAGACGTGGTTTCTGTCTGTCTGTCTGTGTGTCTGATGTTCCGGGTGAACGAAAAACTACTGAACCGACTGGGCTGAAACTTTACACAAAGGTAGATCTTGAACCCATGCAACATATATGCCTATTCACACCCTTAAAGTCCCCTCGGGCTACCCCCCATGAACGTCTTAAGTTTCAATGTTTACATTTCAGAAGAAAGTAATCATTCAGAAACAGGATTGTAGGATTTGCATGGAACCTTGTCTAGGCCTACAAGTTATAGATAACCTAACATATAAAACATAACATATTAACAATGCTGTATTATAAATTGACTGCATATATACTCATTAGCAACGTAAATTCTTATGAAGATAAGGAATATGTAGGTTTATACATGTAACAGTAAAATGGTAGGCTGTGCCAGTGCCACCCTAACATGGTTGCAGGTGCGAGTGACAGATTAGTGTTGACATATGATAAGCAGTTTGTAATCAATATCTTACATCAGCATTGGCACCCAATATCAAAATCGGTATTTTATCAAACTAAAATCAGAGGTTGCAGTGATCAGAAATGGAATTAACGTTTTTGAAGTTGTATAAAATATTTGTAATTAACAGCTGACACTTCCATTTGACAGCTTAAAGAGCAGAAGCAAGAACAGCTGTTTCAAGCTAACTAAAATGTAAATTGCATTGACTATAGAATGGGTAAAGAAAAAACTGTGCGAAGAACGGGTACATCAGCTAGTATTTAATAAAAAAACTGTTGGATGTAAATTGAGTATTGGCTAAAATGGTTTCTAGTATTATTCTAAAACTTATCAATATTTATCTATTGAAAACTATTTCTCAATAACAATTAAATGCATTTATTTTTAATTGAATTGAGGTACATTTTTCCTTACACAACCAGATTTTAAACACACTTTAATGGGGGATAATCCTTAGGAAAACATATAAAAGAAACGGAGAGTAATGAGCGTGGGGGTTTCAAAACTAACGATCAGCGATGTCTAAACACGGGGCTTGATGAATGGATGTCGGCCACGGCGCGGCGCCTCCATGTAATGTAATGTACTGTGTATGGGGGACTGATTAGCGGATCGCACAACCTGTAGGCTGGATACCAAACTGAGTACCAAACTGAGGTCATAAATACCGATAAGGTTAGGCGCATAAACGTTGAAATTAGAACATAATAATTAGATTTCCAGGGATCATTCATTAACTGCAAAACGTCTCGCACCGAACATTATTTAATAACAGAACCTTTAGTCCTTGATTAATGACATTAACTCGAACCCTTACATTAAGGTTGGGATATGTTACACGCATGGAGGAGTTATAAAATATGCGTTTACTCAAATTATGAGTTGGGTACTTGGGTATTATTTTATTCCTTGTGTCCTTCCTTAGTTGGTTTCCTACGTATAAATTTCAGTTAAGTAATGTTTTTGCGTTAAACTAAATAACACGTAATGAAATGCAACACAAGTTTCATATGCTGTTTTATATGCTGTATGCAGCATACAAACTAGCCCCTTCAGAACCCAGTTTCACCGGGGAATAAAGTTGTGCGTCACATTCTGTTACCAACGTTAACTGAATCAATTGATAATGAACAATACAGTTAGTTACTTTAGTATGACTCCCCGACATCCAATAACACTTAAATATATGTTATTAATTATTGCCTACAAATTACTTGTATAATTATCATGAATGGTTGCTGCTATGTTACCCAAGAACAATTGTTGAAGTAAATTACTCACGTCATTGTCAGTAAGTTCCATTATAGGAGCAATTAGCAGCCATGCAACTGTTACAAACTGATCCTATACAGTAAAACGTATTATAAAAAGTTAATGTCCCCTGATGATCTATATCTTATTTTTTCCTTTATCTTCGCTTGTGGTTTTTTTAACGTTATTAAAGGAAACCGATCAAAACCTCTCAAAGTATTATGGACACCCAGATAGCATTAATATAGCAATATAAAAATTACCCCCAACGGCATAAGAATATATAATCTAGTTACAGTGTGCCCGATATCATACAAAATTTTCAAGATACCTAAAATGTGTGAAACAAAATCTATACTATCCAAATTAGTTTATCACCAATTGTGCAGCCTTTGCTGCAAGCATTCTCATCATTTAAGTGTCCCGAAAATATAATGTTAAATTAGATAGTATTATTGCATCGTAAACAAATGCATTATAGAAAGAAATGTGCACCTATATATTGGCGGTAACTGGTGATGAACTGCATAGAGTGATTGAATGCTTACGCTTGCGTTTACTTGAAAACTCTTTCATTGACGTCAAACCCAATACCTTCATAACTTTGCTCCGTTGGTTGCTTGTTTTATTTTAGTTGAAACTTGTAATTTACAAATTTATTTACCTTATTTTGTTTGCATGTGTATGGTTGCACTTACAAGTACTGTATAACATGGTCCTTTGTTTTCTTGGTTGTTTCATAATTATTCGCCTTTTAACATTAGCTACCTGCAATTTACGGTTTTTTGTCGGTAATGGGGAGTTTTAACATTACAATTGATTATCAGTAAGCACGTTCTTACAGATTTCGCCCCTATGAGACGGGTAAATAGATACAACTTTTATAGATACGATTAGGAGCTGGTCATCAAATAACCCTGTGATTACTATATGAGTCACTATGTTTTCTATACGGCATTTTTGGAAGGGTTGAGTCATCATTGATGTGGCAGTCCTTTTAATTAGTTGTGGGGCTGTGTGAGAAACTATATTTAATTTATAGAGACACTATATGTACTGTGTCATATCTGAGGGACAGGTGAATTTAATTGCTGCCTTAAGAGTCATCATCACCGGAAGTGACCAGACGCCATTTTGGAGTTTTGTTCCATATGACCAATGTTAACTTTGTGCCTCCGTTACGCCTCGCCCGATAGTCACAAAACATTTGTTTAGGTGTCGAAATAAAAGTGTAGTGGTTCCCGAGGGAATTACAATTTTGATCTCCTTAATTTGGGCATAATTATTTTGTGTAATAAATTGTTTAATTTTCAATTGTATTACTGTACAGTTAATCATTAATTTGTAAAATAATTCAAAATTCAAAATTGTCTTTCACTATTGGATGACGAAACCTTTGATTAGACACCATAATGAATTATTGTATTTGACGATCAGGTGAGGAGTAACGGAGGCACAAATTTAACAATAGTCTAATGGAACAACTCAAAGATGGCGTCCGACAACTTCCGGTGATGAAGACTCTTAAGCCATACGATATAGACCTACTGAAATTAAACTTACAGACATATCCAGAGCCAGCTGCAATATAATGCTATACAAAGACAATTTTGGAAAAAACGTCCCCTCTCCCTCCCCACCCTTCCCCACTAGACCACTGGGACCGGGACCGGGACTTTCAACAATAATTACTCAAAATAAATATTTTGCTGAAAGAACCCGAGGAGTTAAACAAATTCTTCTAACTTACTTATTTATTTATTTATTTATTCACCAACAACATGCCAGAGCATGAATTTTTAATTTGATACAGTTAATTTCTTTATAAACTATAAAATATACTTAATGAGCATTACATTTACAATAATATTGAAATTCTTCTTGATCTATCTTCTTTATAATTCGTCTTATGATTCTTGTATCAAAATGTGTACTAATTACATTAGCTTTACTAAGCTTTGCAGAACAGTTGTTAATATATCTGTTAATTTTAAAGATATCTAATAACATACATACTTTGTAAACCCTCTTGTTTCTACAAACATTTAAATCTGCTTATTTCGCTACTTGTTATTCCGCCGTCAAGTATATAGACACAACCAGCGGGATGAACTTACCGAAATCAGAAGTGTTTACGTGACTCTTTGTGAAACCTCAACAGTAAATGTCGAAGGAAATGTAATGTTTTACATGACAATGGCTTGAAAATCTAGCGCAAACGTTCCGCTGAATTTCCTTTCCTGCATTCGTCATATGTTTCACAGACAACAATCTATCTTTCTGTAGCTAGTTTTGTTATTTTGTTTAACTGTATTTATATAAATTTTAAGGTATACTCTCTACTTGACTGTAACTTTTACTTATTATGTTTAAGGTATCACGATAAACCACCTTGTTTAGTTAACTAACTTGTTTTTTTTTAATATACTTAAGGTCTTAATTAAAAACATTGTATGTAGGCTTTATAGCTGTTATTGTAACAAATAGAATGTATATAAGCACAGATTTCTGTAGACTTTGAGAATATATTTAATTTTTCTAAAGTAGTTATAATACACTAAACTTGCGGACTCTTGGCGTAATATAAAACGAGTTCGCACGCAACAGCTGACGTGAGGGAAGTGAATTTCCACATAGAAACTTTAAAAACTCAAAATCAGTGTAAAAATATAGATTTATTCTAATTTTTCTTGAAATCTGAAAACATTGATTTTTTGGCTGTTCTGATGGTCCTGGTTTCATTTACCTGCAAAGCTTGGAAATACAATTTTGCACATTATAATATTAGTAGATGGTCCAAACAGGCTTGAAAGTAGGCGTGAGTTGTTGGGGATGATAAAAGTACTCTAACAAAGGAATAACAGGCTTTTCTAGTGTAAAATCCCCATAAGACAACGAACTGTGTTTAGTAGAAACACATTTTCTTTAATAACTCGGTAAATATTTATGCTAGAATGACGGAATAGGGCTTAAAACTTTCGCCTTGCTAATTCCCATCTTTTTACATGCATTAATATTACATCTGGGGCTTTTCTTACCCTTTTTGGGCCCAAAAACTCGAAATTTGAAAGATTAATCCCCAAAAAAGGGGTTTAGAGTTTTCCGATTGTTTTGCCCAACGAACTTGTCCAACTGATTACAGAAAGGAACGTCCCTACCAAATTTGAAGTAAATCGGACAAAAATTGCGACCGCTAGAGTGCAAACACACACACACATATATATATATATATATATATATATATATATATATAAAATTTTGAACCACCCCCCAAAACGTGTTCAGGGGGTTACGTTAGGAACTTCTATGGTGGTCCCGGGCTTAAGTTTCACCGTGCGGGTCATGTTAATAGTTCACTTTCCAAAGGAAATTCACTAAAAAACGAAGACATAACAATTTATCCTCATAAATTAAGAACGTTACATTGTGGATTATATCACAATATTCTGTTGATTTGAATTTACATAAAGCTACCAAACGACGAACGGACCTCGGATATTTCGTCCGAGGAACGTACACCCCGAGCGGCAGGACAGTGTCTTAATAAGCTCCTTTCCTATGCATTTTAATCCATGGTGACTCATCAATAAATGTTATTAGTTTATTTAAAGTGTCACTAAACCATAAATAACTTTATTTTAGAAAGTTAGTGAGCCCAATCCATTCCCGAAAATAATCATACTGAATGAGGGGACATTTTTTATTTATTTCAAAAGCAACGTGCAAAAAGTAATTGTTTCGAACAAGTTACGTATATTTAAACACTGCTTTATCTGTTAAAAATATCGACTGCACTTTAGAAATGTACTATAGGTGAAGCCTACTTAACAATTTAATTTATTAGCATTGTTGCAATTAATAATCTTTGCCGAAAGAGTGTAATGTATTAGATTCGTTTTCAAATATAAATATATTATACCTTTAAACCACTACATTCCAAGACAGTTTTTAAATAGTGGAAATATTACAAAATAATATAAAAGAGGCGGAGGGTAATAAGGGAGGGGGTTTCAAAACTAACGATCAGCAATGTCAAAATACGGGGCTTGATGAATGGATGTCGGCCACGGCGCGGCGCCTCCATGTAATGTAATGTACTGTATATGGGGGACTGATTAGCGGATCGCACAACCACAGGTGAAATACTAAACTAACAGTACTTGACTAACAGAAACAATGACAAATTATAAATTAAGTCGAATTCATATTTAAATTTGAGTCATCATTATGTTTAACAATCTAGCGTTCAACACTGCACATAAACACAACTCAAGGACGCTGTAGCATCGCACTTCAAGGCTTTAGTTAAGGTTGGGGAGGAGGGTTCTCATTCAAGGGCTTCATATACTATCAATTTATCTTTATCGTAGAGAAAAGAATTACGAGTTTTGTAAGTTGATAATAATTTTGGTAAATGGTGTTCTTTGTTTGTTAATTCATATTGATTAATGCAATATAAAATATATTTACAAATGTGTCTTAATTGATTAAGCTCGTGCAAATATAAGTACGACTTTGTTTAAAAATGATTTGTATATGTTGTAAAATAGTCATATACTTAGTTACTAATTAAATTTCAAGTGCAGTAATTAATCCCAGTGCAACAGTAACGCAATTTGAACCCATGTTTCATTATGAAAGTGGTTAAATACAAACACTGATTGTACGGAGCAGTACGGACCAAGTCCAGTACGTTTAAATGCACATATCAATATTACAATGTTACATATTGATGTCAAAGCCATAGAGGGTAGTGCAGGTTTCGTGATTGGTTGCTGCCATTGTGTCCGAGCACAATTGTCAGTGAAAGTACACACGTCATTGTCAGTTAGTTTCATAGCAGGGGCAATTTGCAACCACGTAAC
Source organism: Allygus modestus (assembly GCA_963675035.1). Taxonomy (NCBI): domain Eukaryota; kingdom Metazoa; phylum Arthropoda; class Insecta; order Hemiptera; family Cicadellidae; genus Allygus; species Allygus modestus. The sequence continues at coordinate 348,042,379 of OY776111.1, read as the reverse complement.
CACTGCTGCAAGGTAGGCTACTATTAGGTAGATTGTGACTGGGATGTTATAGGTCCGATTGGATGCTTGGAACTAACTAATTTGAATTAATAGATTAATGGTACAATGTTTTATTTATGCAATAGTCAGGATACAATTTTAATATTTTTCAATTTCTGTACAGTAAGACAGGGATTAAACAATACATTTAAAATAAATTTTGGTTTACCTGACGTACTTTAACCATACAGTAATAGCCACAAAGACTTTAATCTTCTAAAAAAATAGGAAATCCACCGTATAATCCAAAGTTGAAGGTTATATCTTAACAAAGGTCTGCATATACCATAACAAATTTTTCCTTAAATATCTTTCTGAAATATTGTTGGTAGTAATCCTATGATTGTAATAATTACAATACCTCAATGTATTACCCAAAGTGCCAATGTTTACAAAGGATTTGAGGATTTTATTTAATTAGACGATTAGTTAAGTACATGTTTATTAGGCTTAAAAGTCCATTATTTTCACCATTCTTAAAGCACAAACAATTGTTTCCGCGCTCTTCATAAATCTTCCCGCTGTACCCGGAATTGCTTAGTCTAGCATCTATGTTTTTATTGCTAATTTTAAAATACATATGTAACCGAATATTTAGTCTGCCGTACCAAATTTAAGCCTATTAACGTGATAAGATATTAACAAATAGCATTCGAGTGTCATTGTTACGATTTCTGCATGTATTATTATTCATGTGTTGCAACATTAACCTTAGAACCTTGCCCCCATTCTCTTAAAAGTTTTAGCGTTTATAGCTACTACAGACGGAGATTTTATTCTAACATATATGATTGGTTTAATATATGTTAATTAGCAATTTACTAAAAGACTAACAAACATGTTTGTCGCCCTTTATGTTTCTTGTCTTAGGCCTTGTATACATTTAATTTTTCAAACAAGTGTGATCAAGATGAAATACCACTTTTCTCATAGGTTTTTATTTTAGAACTTTAAAAGTACCATTTTTAGTCAATTTAAAATCAAACTGAAAGGATGTTTCACCGATCCACACCCACCTCAACTCTCTCTCAAGGAATTAACCTGACTGTGCCAGAAACTGAAAAGTAAGTAATGATCACGTGACACTCCTAAACCGAGAGTGTATTGGTTAGTTAAACTCTGTGAACTTTGCAAACCAAAGGACCGCATGTTGATTGTAATCAGGCTGTGGTGACGCCTTCGCTGCTTTTACTCTAGGATCTGCAATCATAACGAATATTTTATTTAGAAAAGAACAAACATAAGTTCCTAATTAGTATCTCAACTATAATTAAATGATTGCATGTTAATTGTTTCTAGATTTAAATGTTCAACCGCTTTTATAATACTTTTTGGTCGAATATTTTCCTTCTCAAAAGTCTAATTTGTATTTACAAAGTATAAAAAGTCTGGAACCCCTCTATTTTGTCTGTATATTATGTTAAAACAAACAAATAATATGTCGTTTGTGTAGTGATATCAACTTAAGGTGAAGTATTTTTTGTATTGTTGACACTTTTTAGTGTTCCTAAAATGTACATGGTAGTAGTATTCTGTTTGATGGTCTGTTTATGATTTTTAGAAGTTTTCTTATAACTCAGCTTCTATTTAAGGTAGAAAGTTTAAATTTGACTCTCTTAAGACTCACAACAAGTGAACACAATTTGATTAATGTAACTGCATCGTATTCAAGGTGGTGGCCAAAAGCCAGAGCGGAACTTTTAGATTTAAACTTCAAGCCTTGGGTTGGAATAAATTATTCATGTTCACTATGAAATTCTGAATGAACACTTATTCATTTATTAATTTATCTATATCTATTAATACGAAAAACTACCATCTCTCCGCCCAAACCTCTACACCTACAACCACAAAATTAGTATTTTGTGATATATTTTATAGTTTTAAGGCCTTAATAATTTTAACTAACGAAACATTTAAAAAATACATTCCACAACTTTTACCAGAGTATTTTGTTAGGTTTTTCTTTTGTAGATTTTGCCAACCACAAGAGGGTTACAAGAAAACTATTAAAAATCACAAACAGACCGACAGGCAGAAAACTAGGCATTGTAGACTCACGTCTATATGGTGTTTTACGATTGTCTTGACCTAAGGAACAAACACAAAAAGTGAGTTCAGGGAGTTTGTATACACCCTGTATGAAGGTGTGAAAAATATTCCTTTCACACACACTGTGAATTATTAAAAATTTACTTAAGTATCTCATTTTGCATAACGGTGAGTATTTGATTAAAAATATATCAAATTTGGGTTACATATATAGAGACATAGTTCACTAGAGAATGAAACAAAAATACATGATTATTTGACTCAGTCTGCAATTAGAAGAAACGTAATATTAACTTCAACTTAATTACACTTGTTCAAACAAGGAAAGTAGCAGTAATAACAAAAGTTATTTTGGTTGTCGGATGTTCATAAAAAACAAAGAGATGTTTATTTTTAACCTGTTCTAAATTAGCTTATATTAAACATTTGAGTTTTTTTTTATAAGTTTTCATATGGCCACCATATTCGTTAGGGGAAATATAACGTCCTCTGGTTGTACCATTCGTCTCCAAAGCTCTTTAAAATGAGGGGCAGGGCCGGTGCAAGAGGTTTTGGCGCCCGGCGCCCTAGGAAACTATTGTGAGGCGCCCCCCCCCCCTCTCCCCCAAACTCATTCAAGGCAAAATAGCCTGTGGAATTAGCAAGAAAATGTTTTACTGCTTGCAATCGGCAAAAAATGTTGCACATTGTCTTATCAAAATCCACTGGAAGACACCCTACTCCCAGAGGCCCCTTGCCCCCTGTGATGACGTCATCAAAATAAAAATTGCAGTGTCTGGATAAAACATTAATTTTATATCTGTGGAAAAATTTAGATTTGATTGTGTAATTTTTAAGAATCAACTTTACCATTAATATAAATATTGCAAAGGTCTGTCTGTTGAAATGTTAGTTCTACATATTCTGGCTTTTTTCGAATTACTCTGCAGAAAATACGCTATTAAAGTGTAAGGGATGATGAGACTTGGGCTCGAGGCCAAAATAATGTACACCCCTTTACATGTTCACAGTTATTTCCAAACGTTAATTGTACTGATTTAAAATGTTAAACAACTTATTTCGTATTAATACTATTGTTCAGACAATAGATAGGTAAATATCTCCTGAATAGTCGATATGCGGCCATGATGAGGTGCCCGACCACGCCGCGCCGGGCCGGGACCTACGTGGGAGCACGGCCGGGCGCTCAAATTCTCGATGCGCTTGACCGATTTATCTAATTTTCCCTACAAAATGTTTAATGTATAAAATATGCTCTGGAGGAAATTTTCTACAACCTTATAACCTTATATATAAAAAGTATAAGTTTAAATATTTTGACGTTTAAATAAGTTATAGCAGAAAAGATAAAACTCACCCATGAAAAGTTGTGAAAGTTTGTTAATAGTCCTAAATTTGCAAAAAATGTAGTGAGTTTATCACTAACGTTTACTCGATAATTTTTTATAGAGAATATAATAAGGAAAGCAAAAATTACCAAATTGAATTCCTTACCAACGGTGAATAGTGATGGAGTTATAAACAATTTAGTAAAAGCTTGCAATTTCGACTTTGAAGGGGGATGGGGGAAATACAAGAAGAAAACCAGGATTCTGTGAATATACTTGTCTGAAGTGTTCTACCACCCTATGAAAATTCAGCTTTATATGAATTATTTGCAACATGAAACCCTCATTAACTGGGGCTTGGCGGTGCAGTCGATGTAACCGCGAGACGTCACAGCGATGTGATGGGCTGCGGCCGGGGCCACTCCGCGCGGCTCTGTGAGCCAGCCCTACTGAATAGCCCTAGAAACTCCAAACCCCCTTCCCAATCCAATCATTTAGTATTTTGATTTTCTGTAAAAATATATTTTTCCAATTTTACATGCGCCCTACTCTTAACGGCGCCCAGAGCTGTAATTACTTAGGCGCCAGGCGCCCCTCAGCCCCTGGCGCCCTAGGCGGTCGCCTAGTTCGCCTATATGGTAGCACCGGACCTGATGAGGGGTCACTCAAAGGGGACTCATGTTTAAAAATTTTTAGTTGACCTCAAATTCCCTTATTTTTAGGAACACTAAAAAGTGTTAACAATACAAAAAATACTTCACCTTAAGTTGATATCACTACACAAACGACATATTATTTGTTTGTTTTAATATATAGACAAAATAGAGGGGTTCCAGACTTTTTGATACTTTGTAAATACAAATTAGACTTTTGAGAAGGAAAATATTCGACCAAAAAGTATTATAAAAGCGGTTGAACATTTAAATCTAGAAACAATTAACATGCAATCATTTAACTATAGTTGAGATACTAATTAGAAACTTATGTTTGTTCTTTTCTAAATAAAATATTCGTTATGATTGCAGAACCCAGAGTAAAAGCCGCGAAGGCGTCACCACAGCCTGATTACAATCAACATGCGGTCCTTTGGTTTGGAAAGTTCACAGAGTTTAACTAACCAACACACTCTCGGTTTAGGAGTGTCACGTGATCATTACTTACTTTTCAGTTTCTGGCGCAGTCAGGTTAATTCTTTGAGAGAGAGTTGAGGTGGATGTGGATTGGTGAAACATCCTTTCAGTTTCATTTTAAATTGACTAAAAATGGTACTTTTAAAGTTCTAAAATAAAAACCTATGAGAAAAGTGGTATTTCATCTTGATCACACTTGTTTGAAAAATTACATAAAATGCTAAGTATATAGTTTCAGTGTGCTTATTTTAGGCACATATTTAACCTGTTTCTCTAGTCATTAAAAACAATGTTAGAATATTGTTTTTATACATGTTGGTACACTGTAGTATTTCATTCACAATTCTGTCAGATTTTAATGAAAATAACTCTGATTTTTCAGTTGTGCAGGTTATTGTATATGTTTTGTCATGTGAAGACGAAAATCCGGACCTTAAGCTCCAAACTGTTACCATACATAAAAGTCTGTGTCACCGTTTAAAAGTACAATATTAAGATAGGGAAAATAAGGAGCGCTGCAGAGGTCCGCCAGATTTGATGAAAGCAATAAATACACAAAAATAAGGTCAGGGCAAAATTCAGATAAAGGTTTAGCAAAGGTTTTGGCACTTAAAGAAGAGATAGCAAGCGAGAGAGACAACAGCTGGTGCAAGGACACAAGCTAAGGCTATTTTTGTTGGAGGGACAATGATATGAATGCAGGCTTGCAGGAAAAAATAAAAATCTGTATTGTATTTATTTGTATTTTATCTGTATTGAATTACAGTTACCCTGCAAATAGCAAATTGACATCTGTATTCTAACCTTGAAGATTATGAATAAAGAATTTCTGATTTCTGATTTATAAAAGCAGAACTTTGTCTTCATAATGCTCCAAACGTAAAATGAGCATATGATTTAGACTCCTTCTTATTGATTGTCTATTATTATGGGTTGATGATACATAGACTCATTGACATGAACACTCTGGTCGAGTTTAGGCGGTCAAAGCGAAACCCGAGAGTGTGGAGGGGTAGTTGGCCTCTTCTGATTATATTTCAGCTGATTAAATAATCAAGTAAATCAACAAGTAAATACTTATGGAAAAACTAGGTGAGTCGCTTGCCTGAAACACTCAGCTAGAATGTAGAGTGTGTAGACATTGTAGACACAAGAAAAGGGACCTTAACTTTTATAAAGAAAATTACATTATTACAGTAGAATAAGTTGAATCTCTAAAATAAAATAATATTATAAAGTGATTAAAATGATGTACAACAATTACATTAGATTTTAATTTCTATTTTCAAGGATATATAATGAAGAAAGTTACTTTTGTATTTGTTTATATTTGTATATCAAACTTTGAAGTCAATTTTGTACATTGGATAACATTCCTAAGACCAAACACAGTTTAATATGCAGTAAAAATAATTAATTACACTAATAACTTTATTATTTATAGTTTTTTGAAAGCAAAACTAACAATATGGGTAAAATGTGCTAGTAAACCAATTTAACATTGTTCATTACTGCATTAATATGGAATGAGGGGTGTGAGAAGGCTGTGTTCTTGTCAGAGGGTTTATGTTGAAAATTAATGAGGAAACTTCCTCCCTAATTCTCTTCAGTTTATTAGTTTTAAGTAAGATTACATAATCAAATTAAGTAGTAATTAGAGTTTTAAAACAATTGATTTAGAAACGTATGTAAGATCGCTATGAAAAAATATGTTTTTACTTACCACAATTTTAGTTACCTAAGTTTGTAAAATAAAATCAATTGATGCTAAAACTAAAAATTGGTTATTGCAAGTTTAATACATAGTACATTCATTTATTATGAGTGATGTTGAAATGTTATTTTGTGGTTTGTGTTTGTGGTATATTTGATTGCATTTTTGAACTGCCCTCCACCAAAAACAAAAATAGAAGAGATAAAATGATCGCAGATCAAACAAATATAATACAAAAATTAAATATTACAAAATGTAATCATTTTAAAGGTTTAATATATGCCTATTGCTAAACTTAAGGTAAAAACATTATTTTTATAGATTTATATGGTTTTAAAATACATACGTAATGAACAAGTTTTTAGCATTTGAAAAAAACCAGAATAATTGTAAGGAATGCTTAAAATACCAGAAATGTGTGGAACCATATATAATCTATAAGTAAAAGTGGATATAAGTTCATTTATCATTTATATACTGTATAATGTAATTTTGAGATATAATAACTCTGTATCCAGGGTTGAACAGGGATTATGTGGATACCTGCGAGGGTAGTGTCAACGCGGTGATATGAGGATTATACAACGTCCATCCACCTGTCACTGACAGTCCCTCCCTAAAACTGCCTGGACAATTGAACGTTTTCACCATTGAATTCAAATATAATGGTTAAAATCAAATTAGATAGGATTGATGACTTCCACCTTATTGATTGTAGCATAGCACATAACTTTCTCATGATTATATGTCTTCTTTTAGATGGAGGACAATTTTAAATTTCATATTTGTAATGTAATGCAAATGACAAGCATATATATGCAAATGTAGGCTAAATATATTTAGTAGGTAGAACTATTAAACACAACGATAAATAGATATTATCATATTATCATTAGATATTTATGTTTTTATAGTGAAAGAAAGTTACAATATTTGTATTATTTCAAACAAAGGACTACAAATTTACCAATTAAAAAAAGGTCTTTATCAGAGATTTTATAATATTCAAGGTTTAAATAATTTACCCAGTGTGGTACACATTTTTTAGGAAAATGTTTCTTATGTTTCCAAAAAACATTAATGTACCTTAGTTTCCGTGTAAAATACTGTAGAGAAAAAAATCTCTTTTCCTTGCTGGTATGGGTGAGTGTTAGTAGGCCTATCATTAAAAACAACAAGCAATAAAGTCATTTTAACTCAGGAGTAAACTTATTCATAACTAGCTCAGAATCCTTTTTTGTAAAACAATTAAAATATAATGCTAAATAATACTAAAATTATCCTTAAAAGCAATTAATCTAGCTAAAATATTCACACTACTCGACCAAGATTGTTATGCCTTTAACCATCACAGCTATTTTTGTATTTCGGAACCTCGAAAAGGAAAAATTCCGAATGAGAAAATCTTTTACTAATTAATTGACACTTACTATATTGATATTTTCACTTTCTACACTAAGATTTAAAAATTACAATTTTTGGTTACAGAAAGAAAATATAACTAGTTTTTAATCTCATTTTAAAAAATCAATTAAAAAGTATTATCATAAAATTAATCTCGAGAGGAAAACCATAATTATATAGGGGCGGGTTCTTCAATAAGAAAGAGTTTAAAGATAATTTCAAAAGAATTTATTTTTCGGTTTATAAATAAGGTACAAATTGAACTGCAATTACATTGCTTTATTTCCAACAAGAAAGTAAACAAAACCAAAACAATTGAAATATATGAAAACATAAATAGTCAAGAACAGCTGATCAGCTGTTTAAAAATGCTATGCTATGAATACACAACAACTCTCCCCCTTTAAAGTTTTGACCCAGTATTTGATGAATGTGCCTCCCACAAATTAACCTACTGTCTAGTTTTATGTGATAGTGTAACTTTCTGTCCCTTGACTGAACTTGTCCCAAGCACCACTTTCCCTGGACATTGTAATTCCTTACTTTTACACCGACTTAAACTGGTGCACTTTTGGGGTGTTCTTCAATATTTTCTCTTTGAGGTGGCACCAGTAGGCTGAGGTATGTTCTTACGCCAACTAATAAATACTGTACAAATTGAACTTTAATTTTATTGTTTTATTCCCAATTAGAAAGTGAACAAAACCAAAACAATTGGAAAACAATTGAACTGAACCAAATCAGTTTAGTTTTATAAATGCTATGAATACACAACATAGGCATACCAAGCTGATGGTGTTATTGAAATATAACACATAATATATACAAAAATGGGTAGCCAGATATATTAGAATATGACTTGAAAACAATAAATAATTTTAAAAGACCAATATGTTTTTGAAATTCTTTGCCATTGTTGTTCCAACCCTATGGTATATGTTCAAAGGACAATAAAAATATGAATAATAGTGGCTATAATATTGCTGGTATGTCTTTTTCACTATACCCTGGTCATCTAAAAGAAGAAATTACAAATGAAAAGTTATTTAGAGCTTGGAGTTTGTGAGTTTTAACAAACAGACCTGTCAAAATGCAGGGCTTGACAAAATGGAAACATTTTGTGATGAAATGCTGACATGGGGAAGAATGTTTCTTGGTTTATACTCTCTTATTCTGACTGCTCTGTTTGTTCTGCACTTTTTCTCCTTTTGCTATCTGCATTGTTTCCAAGCTTTTAATAACAAATGTTGTCTTTAAAATATACGTAATTTAAAATTCACATTGCAACAATTAACATATACAGCAACATTTTGTGAAAGAATTAAAATCAACTTTACAATTAAAGGCAATAATACACAGATAATAAATATAAGTGATTTTGAATAAAAAAAGAGTATAAAGTATGTTGTTTCTTTTCTTTCTAATAAAATTAATTGTGTAAACTATTGTAACTATTTTAACTGATGTAAAGAGCATGATTAACAAACTACCTCTAAGGTGCTCTTGGTTGACATTTACAACTCGCAAACGGCTTGGTAACAAACAGTTACTTAGAACTTAGATGGGGAATGTATTTAGTTTGCATTTGGTTTTTAATACGTTACTACTAATTGTATGCAATATCATTATTTGTGGCTCTGTAAATTATTACCTAGCTATTACATGATTAATTCTAAAATAGAAAGATTTACAGTTTGTTTGATTGCCAACAAACAGTACCTTACCAATTTACAAATAGTTATTATTATTATAATTCCTATATAAATATATGGTATAAATAAAAAATATAGAAATAAAGTATGCTAATAAACTCAAAATACCCTCGTTGCAGCAAACCTGTATACTCAGCAAATTTCCAATGCATAAATATATATATATATATATATATATATATATATATATATACCATATACAGCCACTTACCAAGTTTCATAGATACATATTCAAAAATGAGCCGTATATTACATTTAAATTTTTAATTAATTAATAAATAATAAACAAATTAATAAATTAATAAATAATTAATTCTAAAATAGAGAGATTTACAGTTTGTTTGGTTGCCAACAAACAGTACCTTACCAATTTACCAGTAGTTATTATTATTTTAACTCCTATATAAATATCTGGTATGAATAAAAATGTAGAAATAAAGTATGCTAATAAACTCAAAATACCCCCGTTGCAGCAAACCTGCATACTCAGCTAATTTCCAATGTATATATATATATATACATATATATATATACCATATACAGCCACTTACCAAGTTTCATAGATACATATTAAAAAATGAGCCGTATATTACATTAAAATTTGTCTCCATAAGAATGACATGGCGATTGAAAACTCAGGTTTGCTGCAACAAGGAACAGAAAATATTAGGTTTAATTCAAATATAAACAGACCACAACCAGGTGCAGCCACATACCAATATTCATCCCTATCCATTTATAAATAAGCAATTTATACAATTTTAATTATTCTCCATGAGAATAACATGGGGGCTGAGTACGCAGGTTTGCTGCAACTTGGAACACAAATTATGGCTTTTTATACAAGTATCAATGTAACTCAACTAGGTGTAGCTACATACTAAATTATATTAATTTATATTCATAATTAAGTGACATAACATTTTTCTTATTCTCCATGAGAATAACATGGGCGCTGAGAACGCAGGTTTGCTGCTACGGGAACCATCACCAAAACATTGTTTTTTTGGACAATTATCAATAGACCACAACAAAATTAAGCCATATACTAAGTTTCATCCAGATACGTTTATAAATAAGCGAGGTATAAAATTTGTCTTATTCTCCAAAGGAATAACATTGGACAACTTCTTTGTTTAGCACTTTCAATATCTCGGTAACCAATTGACATAGATAAATTATAAAAACACCAAATTGTTTGTTTTTTAAAGCTGAATCCAATGGTGAAAAATAAAATTATATTTCTTAAAACATTATATGTAAAAAACTCTAAAAACCCATTTTTAGGGTAAAAAACCCCTAAATTACCCCTTCGGATAAAGTGATCTGTCTGGTTTTCAAACTTAAAGTCATAATTATTGCTTTACACATTTGTACCAAATTTAATCAAAATCGGACCATGTTTACGAAAGTTATCGTGCCTACGGACATACATATATATACACAATATTGAACGAATGGTGTTTTTGGCAGCTGGAGACCTTAAAACGAAAAGTTATCATGGTCCCGAGCTTAGGTCTTACCATTCCGACTACGGTAATAGCTTCTTCCCTATAGGGAAAATTCTTGAAATAAAATAATTTAAACCAGGGTACTGTGTTTAAAATGTTTAAAATAATAATCATATTAGTAGCCCTTTTTACTGAAAACTACATATATATACATGTGTATGTGTGTGTGTGTGTGTGTGTGTGTGTGTGTGTGTGTGTGTGTGGGTTTGTAATCCAGTATGGTGAGATCCACAACCTGGTTACACACCCACAAAGCGAGATCCGATTTACACAACGAGATCCGACCACCAGATCTCGGTGTGTTCTGACCTTTGATTCGTCATCAGGCGACCAATAGGATTCCAGAAATACAAACCGTTTTTGTTTTGAGCTCGGATCTCACTTTTCCGTGGTTTCCTCTGTTGTGTATGTGTATGAGCTTCCTAAAACTGCCACCACGTCGCGCTAGTGTCGCGTATACACGCAATTCTTACTCACGGAGTGGAATACCACGGGAAAACGAGATCCGCCAGTGAAACAAAATAACACGGTTTGAGACGCGCTAGGAGGATGAACCAGTCAACAGGCGGTTAGCAGTAGCAGTAACATGAGATCCGTCTCGCCAGCCATTGCCATACTGTCAAGATCTGATCTAAATTTAGCGCGATATGGAGTAAACTGTGATCCTGCAACTATCTTGCACATTTTCTCTTGGAGTGTTAGTTATTGTTTCATTTTAAATGTCAAATTATTTGTTTCACCATGTTTACGTGCGTGACATGTAAGAAAAACTTTGATCGGGTCAAAGTTTTTTAAAAAGTACAAAATTTAATTTCAAACTAATACAAATACAAAACCATTTAAACAACTAAAGATGTGGGTTGCATTGCACAATACAAGTCATGATTTTACACTCTAAAACAACACAAAACATAGGTGTAAAGCAATACATAACTTGCTTACTTAAAACAAGTTATGTATTTATTTTTAGTTTAACTGTTATTAAAATAGTATGACGGAAGTATTTTTTATATAACTAACTGAAACCTTGATTTAAATATCAATTTGATTATTTTTTAATTTTGAAAGATTTATAATAGTATCAATACATACGGAAGTGGGCCAGCTCTTAGGGTTAAGTTACGTATCGTTGATCCAACCCCCCCCCTCCACCACATAACGCTATGCCATATCCCCTCCCCCCTTTAAGTGCGTTACGTAATATTTGTATGGCCCCTTGATCCTACAGTGTTTACTCGTGAAATGTTATTGAATTCCTGTCTATTGAACTGCTATTTGAGCTATCGTTTTATAATTTGTTTAATGATTAGGCTTTCTGTAAAATAGTTGTATTTTTATCCTGCTATTCTATACAGTAATGTCGTAATTAACGCTTCATTTCTCCAACAATGGTAATATATAATTGTTATGTTCAAAGCTTATTGGTGTAATTTATTGTTAAGAGTCTTAGGGATTTTTCAATGTCCTTTTAGTTAGTTCTGTTATTTTATTAATGTTCAAATTTTCTTAAAATTCTCAAAAGCTATATGATTCACAGCTTTGTACAGGATACATTTTTATGAATTTAACACCATATATTTTTAAATATATGGGATCATTAAGTATTGTTTTACTGTACGTTAAATTTGGTTGACAATCTATAATATTATAAAGAAGAGGTGGTTTCTGTATGTCTGTCTGTCTGTATGTCTGTCTGTCTGTCTATCTGTCTGATGTTCCGGGTGAACGCAAAAACTACTGAACCGACTGGACTGAAACTTTACACATAGGTAGATCTTGAACCCATGCAACACATAGGCCTATTCACTCCCTTAAAATCCCCTCGGGCTACGCCCCGTGAACGTCCTAAGTTTCAATGTTTACATTTCAGAAGAAAGTAAACATTCAGAAACTGTAATGCGAACAGCTGAGGATACATACATTTGACAACTTAAAGAGCAGAAGCAAGAACAGCTGTTTCAAGCTAACTAAAATGCAAATTGCATTGACTAAAGAACGTGTAGAGAAAACCCCTGTGCGAATAACGGGTACGTCAGCTAGCTATTAATTAATATGAATGAACAAATATTATTAATGTGGCTTCATCTGTTTGAGGTCTATTCTAATTTGCACAAAAAACAATTTGTACCGATACTTCCTGTACCCCCCCGATTTTATATTTTTGCTCCCTCCCCCCGATTTTTGTTTTTGCCCCACCCCCGATTTTATAATTTTCCCCTTCTTCGATCTTTTATTTTTATTTTATGTCCCCCCATTTTATATTTTTGCCCCCCAAATTTTATATGTTTTTGCTCCTCCCAAATTTATATTTTGTCCCCCCCGATTTTTAATTTTGCCCCCTCCCGATTTTATATTTTGCTCCCACCCCAAATTATATATTTTTGCCCCCTCTTCGATTTTATATTTTTATTTTATGTCTCCCCCATTTTATATTCTCCCCAATTTTATATTTTCTCTCCCCTGATTTTATTTCCCCCCCCCCAGTTTTGATATCTTTGCTTCCTCCCCGCGATTTTTAATTTTTGCCTCACCCCCGATTTTATATTTTTGCCCCACCCCCGATTTTATATTTTTGCCCCCCATTTTATATTTTTGCCAACCCTCTCTTCGATTATATATTTTTATTTTATGTCCACCCATTTTATATTTTAGCCCCCTCGATTTTATATTTTTTGCCCCCCCCCCAGTCTTTATATTTTTACTCCCTCCCCCGATTTTATTTTCGCCCCACCCCCATCTTCGGTTTTATATTTTTATTTTACATCCCCCATTTTATATTTTTTTCTCCTCCCGATTTCATATTTTTTTGCCCCCCCCCGGTTTTATATTTTTGCTCCCTCCCAATTTTTATTTTTGCCCCACCCCCCGATATTATATTTTTGCCCAACCCGTCTTCGAGTTTATACTTTTATTTTATGTACCCCCATTTTATATTTTGCCCATCGATTTTATATTTTTTGCCCCCCCCGATTTTATATTCTTGCTCCCCCCAATTTTATATCTCCCCCCCCCCCAGTTTTTAAATTTGTGCTCTCTCCCCCAGATTTTTATTTTCTCCCCACCCCCTATTTTATATTTTTGCCCCACCCATCTTTGATTTTATATTTTTATTTTATATCCCCCATTTTATATTTTTGCCCCTTCCCGATTTTATATTTTTTGCCCCCCCCCTCAATTTTATATTTTTGCCCTCCTCCCGATTTTATATTTTTTACCCCTCCCCCCGATTTTAGATTCTTGCTCCCCCATTTTTATTTTTGCCCCACCCCCAATTGTATATTTTGCTCCCCCCCTCTTTGATTTCATATTTTTATTTTATGTTGCCCCCCTCCATTTTATATTTTTGCTCACCCTTTTTATTTTTGCCCCACCCCCAATTTTAAATTTTGCTGCCCCCCTCTTCGATTTTATATTTTTGTTTTATGTTCCCCCTCTATTTTATATTTTTGCTCCCCTCCCTGATTTTATATTTTTACTCTCCCCCCGATTTTTATTTTTGCCCCCCCCCCCGATTTTGTATTTTGCTCCCCCCTCCCCACGGATTTTATATTCATGCTCCCCCTCCCCGATATTTTTTTATTTTTATGTACTAGAGTTATTTTATTTCTAAAAGCGAATCCAAAGTGTTACGTTTACCGAATTGGAGTCACAAACCACACGACGTTTACTACCCGACAGAGTTCCTCGACTTAGTAACAGGACTCGAACTATCTGCCAGTATATTTTGTTAACTTTGATTTAATTGTACATTAAACGTGTAAAATGTAATTTTAATATTGTAAAATAATGTGGATTGTTATTTTCTTTAGTTAATCTACCATTTATATACAACCCGTACGAAGGATGAGTATACAGCTAGTGTTCATATAAAGTTTAAAAAAAAGTGTTGTGCACACCATTCGATAAAATTAAATCTATTATTGGCTCATTACACAATTTTTGTTTATTAGCGAATTTCCCCTATAGGTAAGAAGCTATTACCGTAGTCGGCATTGTAAGACCTAGGGCCGGGACCATGATAACTTTTCGTTTTGAGGACCCTAGACCCCAAAAACACCATTCAATCGAAACTGTATACATATATATATATATTTGTCCATGGGTGCGATAACTCTCGTAAAAAACGTCAGATTTTGATGAAATTTGGTATAAACGTGAAAAGCAACATTTATGACTTTAAGTACGAAAACCAGCCATATTGCTCTATCTTAAAGGGTATTTTGAGAGAGTTTTGTATCCCAAAAATGTTTTTTTTTACTTTTTACATATAATTTTTCAAATATTCAAATTTTAATTTTTACCATTGGATTCAGCTTTAAAAAACACAAAATTTGGTATTTTGATCATTCCTCTACGTCAATCAGTTACCGAGATATTTAAAGTGCTAAACACAGTACGTTGTCTTATGTTATTCTTTCGGAGAATAAAAAAAATATTATATCTCGCTTCTTTATGAACTTATACTGACGAAACTTGGTATACGGCTTTATCTGTTTGTGGTCTATTGATATTTGCTCAATAAAACAATATTTTGCTAAAGGTTCCCGTAGCAGCAATCCTGCGTACTCAGCCCCCATGTTATTCTTATGGGGAAAAATTGAAATGCTTTGTCTCCCTTAATTATGAACATAAATTAATAAAACCTCTTATATGACTTATCCTACTTAAGTTATATTGATATTTGCCTAAATACCCATTTTTTCGTTCCTTGTTGTAGCAAACCTGCGTACTCATCCCTCCATTTTATTGTTATGGAGATTAATCAAAATGGGTTATATCGCTTATTTATGAATGTATATTGATGAAACTAGGTTTGTGGCTTCACCTAGTTGAGTTATGTTGATATTTGCATAGAAACTAATTTTTTATGTTCCTTGTTTCAGCAAACCTATGTACTCATCCCCAATGTTATTCTTATGGAGAATAATTGAAATTGTATATATCGCTTATTTGTGAATATATTATTATGAAACTTGGTATGCGGCTTTATGTGGTATTAAGTCATAGATTATGCATTGGAAATTTGCTGAGTACGCAGGTTTGCTGCGACTGAGTATTTTTCCTATTATTGTGTTTTCACGGGTAATACAGTAAAATCCCGGAAACTCTACACGCTCAGGACTTAAAGGGTGTTGAGTTGCCGAAATGTCGAGTTTACAGGAGTAATGGGTTTTACTGACAGTACTAGTGTAATTCTTTATGTTTTGGTTTTTAACAATTGTTTAGGATTTATTACAACATTTTTCAGTGTAATATATTCATTCTGTAATATTTGATACCCATTAATATTATTATTGCAAATTAAATTAAGATTTTGCAAAAATGTGTTTAATTTTTTAAAGCAAAATAAATGTGTCAGGTTTCGAGGTATCCAGAGTGTTGAGTCGAGTTTCCGTGGTTCTACTGTAATTGACAATAATTGGTACAATAGAACGATAACTTGTTATTGTTCCGTGAGTGAGCGAAGCGAATGAGCTAATCCTGGAGGGGAATGAGCAGAGCGAACAAGCTAATTCCAGAGGCGAGCGAACAAGCTCACCTCAAGGACGAGTGAGCGGATCAAACGAGCTTAGCTCAAGGACGAACGAGCTTACCTCAAGGGCGAGTGAACGAAGCAAACGATCTAATCCTAGAGACTAGTGAGCAAAGCGAACAAGCTCATCTCAAAGGCGATTGAGTAAAGCGAACAAGCTAATCCTAAAGGTGAGTGAGCGAAGCGAACAAGCTAATCCTGGAGGCTAGTGATTAGCTGAACTGAACCAGCTAGTCCTACAATTATTATTAGGAGATTAAATATTTTTCTACTTAAACTTCCGTGGCAAATAATGGGTTACAGCTAGTTATATATAACGATCTGTAACTGGTGCTTCACCATGGAAGCTCAAGTATAAAAAGATTTAAATTTCTAATATCGTCCTAGCTCATTCGCTCCGTTCACGCGCCATATGGATGAGCTTGTTTGCTTCGCTTACTCGTCTCTAGGATAAGTTAGTTTGTTTCGCTCATTCGCCCCCTTTAATAGCTAGTTCACACCGTTCACTTGTCTCCCTGTACAGTAATATTAATATACCCGTTTTGAGTGCTGCATTATTTTGTATACTTGTAATAATATTGATTCAAAAATTAACATCTGTTTAAATAATAATCTGGCTAATTAAACCTATGTCCATACGGATAACATGGTAAATTTTAAAGCCAGTGGAGCAGCGACCTGACATTGTATCATAATAATACCCCTCGCAGCAAACCTGCATACTCAGCGAATTTCCAATGGAGATATAAATTTATTAATACTGCATAAAGCCACTTACGAAGTTTCATAAAAATATATTCACAAATAAGCGATATATACTATTTTAATTATTCTCTATAAGAATAACATTGGGGCTGAGTATGCAGGTTTGCTGCATCAAGGAACACAAAAAATGGGTTTTAATACCAATATAACTCAACTAGGTGAAGTCATATACCAGTTTTAATTCATTTATGTTCATAACTAAGGGAGACAGCATTTAATTATTCTCCATAAGAAAAACCTGAGTACGCAGGTTCGCTGCTACGGGAGCCTTTGCAAAAAATCTATTTAGAGCAAACATCAATATACCACAACAAGATGAAGCCGCATACCAAGTTTCGTCATTATACGTTCATAAATAAGCAAGATATAACATTTTTCTTTTCCTCCTTAAGAATAACATTAGACAACGTACTGTGTTTAGGACTTTGAATATCTCGGTAACCAAATGACGTAGAAAAATGATCATAATACCAAATTGTGTGTTTTTTTAAGTTGAAATCAATGGTGAAAACGAAATTTGACTATTTCAAAAATATTTCAAATATTTCAAATATTAATGAAACTTGGTATGTGGCTTTATATAGTTGGGTTTTAATGCTATTTGCATACAAAACTCATTTTTGTGGTCACCATGGCAGCAAACCTGCGTACTCGGTAGCTATAATGTTATTCTTATGGAGAATAATAAACATGAGATATCTTGCTTGTTTATGAACATAAATTAATAAAACTTGGTACGTTGCTTCATCTGGAGGTGATCCATTGGTATTTGCATAAAAACCAGAATCTGTGGTCCTTGATGCAACAAACCTGCATACTCAGTCCTAATGTTTTTCTTATGGGGAATAAATAAAATGTCAGATCTCGCTTATTTATTAATATGCTTTGATTAAAGTTGATAAGTGGCTTCATGACTTAGTGAAGTACCATTTGAAATTCGCTGAGTATGCATGTTTGCTGCAACGGGGCTATTTTTCTTCACAGTCATAACTCGATAATGGCTAAACAGATTTTAACGTTTGGGGTATTAAAGGTATTTTCATGTAGATTTGCCAATACATCTCAGGATTATGAAAAGGGTGTCGCTAAAGCACAGTAAATGGTTGAATTTTTGGAGGTGGTGCTATCTGTTGTGGTTGGATCAAACTCAATTCACTTTTTATACTTAAAGTACATATAACTATACAGGGTGCCACAAAAATGTGTAGCGTGCTATGTAGAACTGGATTCTACATACAAAAATAACTCGAATATGTTCATTAACCTTTTTTATTTTGGCTTTTTTAGCCGCTAGCCGCCTTTTTGTTATCCTAAACATTTTTATTCCCGTAAACAATTGTTGTATTAAGCTCAAATTGTGCATGAACCTCTATGCCATAAATGCCTGGTTCTGGAAGTTATTTATATTTTTCTGATGTTGGCGGCCATTTTTAATTTTAAAAATTAAATATATTTAAAACCGTTTAAATTATCAAAATTTATGAAGTTACAATAAATGTGTGTTTTTTTAATTATATACATAATAAAACCAAGATTACAATGATTGGACCACAAATAAAAGAGAAATTTAATATTTCATAAAGAAAACATGCTTTTTACAAGCAAAATCTACCAAATTAGTGTTTTTTCATAAAAATAGGATTTTTCTTTTATTTGGAGTCTGATCATTAGAATCTTGGTTTTATTATATAGATAATTGAAAAATACAAATTTATTGTAACCTCGTAAATTTTGATAATTTTTATGGTTTTAGAGATATTTTATTTTGAAAATTAAAAATGGCCGCAAACATCGGAAAACATAAAAATGCCCAGAACCAGGCATTTTTGGCAAAAAGGTTCATGCAAAATTTGAACCTTGATTTTAACCGTTTGAAGTTATAATTAAAGATAATTTTTCTAAACAAAACATGCCTATTTTCAGTAAAATGTCCAAATTAGCATGACTATGTTCAGAAAAATTGCAATAACTTTGTTTGTTCACTGATCTTTACGATCTTGGTGTCGTTAGTTAATACGATTTTACAATTTTTAGTGATTTTAAAATATTTAATTAATATTACACTTTTTTGAGATATTTTGAATCAATTATTTTAAATAGTCACCATTTTGAAACGGTCAAAGACAGAAACGTAAAATTTATGTTAAACCTAGTTCTAGTTACAATTGATGTTCTTGCCAAGTTTAAATTCAATGGCTCAAACGGTTCAAAACATATCCATGTATTAAGTAAAAAACACATACCGACCTACAGACGGAAAACGAAGCATTTTAGGACATATGTTTATAGGAACTTTTTTGTTTGTTTTTATCTGAAAAAAACCCTGTGAAGTTTCAGACAGTCGAAGCTGGACACCCTGTATAAACAAAGCAAGCGTGAATAATAAAATTGCATGTAATTATTGCCCTTAGCGTATGAAAATAAATAGCCAGCCCAACCTTTTTTTTAATACATTGAGCATAAGTATAATTATGTGGTTAAAGGATATTGATTAAAATGTGAAATTAATTTAATTATCGATGACGAAAAAACCAATAAGTAGGACGACTTCTATATTATCTTTTAAATTAAACGTACAGTGTATGATCTTACGCTTAGGCCTATTTGTACCACTTTAATAAAAAAAAAACTGTCAGTCATTTAAAGTTTAACATTTGGATCTCACGACGCCGCGGACCCCCCCCCCCTCCACTTCTACGGGCGGATCTCGTCGTTCCGTACACCCCCCCTCCACTCATACAGATGGATCTCGTTGTGCAGTACACCCCCCCCTCCCACGGACGGATCTCGTTGTGTCATACATACCGGATCTCAGTTTGTATGTAGAGTTCAATACTAGTAGATTACAATTCATCCTAATTCTGAGGTGATATTCGTAATCTGGAATTAAAGAAGAGAAAAAGTATCAGCCAGTTTTTTGATAGAAACGTCCCCTCTACCGGATCCCACATTACTGCGGATTTCAAGTGGATCTCACTATACTGGAATACACGTATGTGTGTGTGTGTGTGTGTGTGTGTGTGTATGTGCGTGCATGCGTAAGTGAGTGTGTGCGTGCGTGCGTGCGTGCGTGCCTGTGTGTGTGTGTGTGTGTGTGTGTGTGTGTGTGTGTGTGTGTGTGTGTGTGTGTGTGTGTGTGTGTGTGTGTGTGTGTGTGTGTGTGTGTGTGTGTGTGTGTGTGTGTGTGTGTCCTTAGGCACAATAACTTTCGTAAAAATGGTCCGATCTTGATGAAAAATGGTATGAACGTGAAAGGCAGCATCTATTTTCATGAGTTCGAGAACCAGACAGGTTGCTTTATTTTAAGGGGGGTTTTGTACCCAAAAAATGGGTTTTTTGAACTTTTTATATATAATTCTTTTTAAAGCCAAATTTCGGTTTACACCATTAAATTAAGCTTAAAAACAAACAATTTAGTATTTTGATCATCGCTCTACGTCAATTGGTTACCGAGATATTGAATGTGCTAAATACAGTACGTTGTCCAATGTTAATCTTATGGAGAATAAGTAAAATGTTATATCTTGCTTGTTAATGAACATATATTAATGAAACTTGGTGTGTGGCTTTATATGGTTGAGGATTACTGATATTTTCATACAAAACCCATTTTATTGTGGTCCCCATACCCAATGTATAAGGGTAGAACCACGATAGTAGAGACTTATACATATACGCATTAAATTTGTTTATAATTATAGTTTCTTATTTGTAATAATACAGTGTTATTCAAAAAGAAGTATACACTTTTATAAATCAATAAAATTGAAACAGAATAATTTGTAGCCGTAATGTTGGCATTAATGGGTAGCTAATTAACTAAAGTTTTACTATATCAGCTGATTGTTGGCACATTGTTGTTACATAATCCTCGTTTATGTGATTTACAAAATTATTAATAATAGCGTTGAGAAGGCTTTTTGTGTGCTTGAACTAGAGAACACTCAATGTGTCAATCATGCGTTGGCCACCTCACAGTCCGGACTTGACCCTATGCGAATTCTTCCTGTGGGGTTATGTTAAATATCAAGTTTTTACTCCCCCAGCACATAACAAGAGCTGCAGAGAGTGTCGATGTGAATACCCTTAGAAAAGTCTGGTCAGAATTTGACTATAGAACTGATGTCTGCCGTGTGACCCGTGGGGCACTAATGGAACATCTATAGCTTGTTAAAAAAACTTTGAAATGTCCTCTTTCTAATGATAATATTTATTTTTTTCTGTTGATTAAACCAGATTTACTGTATTCATTAAAAAGTGTATGTTTATTTTTTAATAACCCTGTATATAAATATATATACCGGGAAATTACAAATGATGTTCCCGATTTATTACTGGAGTAATATTTTTTAATACCATTTCAATTGGCTAGGAAGAACAACTCATAAAGTTTGGTTTACATTGGTTTACAGTAGTTAGGAATCACCTGTTTGTCAAAGTTTTCGACAATGGCTGACTTTGCTTTGAAAACAGCATTATGTGTGTTGAATTATCACATCAACCAATCTGTTATTTGTGTGCAACGTCATTTTAGAACCAAATTTAATAAAGATCACCTGTGATTTGTTATTTTGTGGATACGTCAAAGATAAATTGTATACACCACCACTGCCAGAAATCATACCTGAGATCCACAGCACCGTACCAGCAGAGCCATTGAACAATTGACCAGTTTTGATAAGAGCAGGTAAGAGCTTGATTACAGACTTGACATCTGTCGCGTCACAAGGAGTTCCCATTTCGAACATTTATTAATTTTGGCACCTAGGAAGAAACTTTTTGAGGTTTTTTCAACTGTAAACATTTGATTTGTTTTGTATGATAAATAAAACCATGATTATGTAACCTTGAAATTGGGAACATCATTTGTAATAACCCTATAAACAAAATTTGAACGAATGGTGTTTTTGGTATCTGGAGGCCTCAAAATAAAAAGTTATCATGGTCTCAGGCGTAAGTCTTACCATGCCACCTACGGTAATAGCTTCTTCCCTATTGGGGAAATTCGCTAAAAACGAAAATGAAAAGTTAAAAAAATTAACATTGACCTTATGGACTTTAAATTCAAGACAAAAAATTGTAACAACTGTTCCTAATCAACCATGGAACTGTCAAAGTAGTATTGTACTCATGTGTTTGTAATTGTTAACATGCAGTTTCTTGAGAGCAGTGATTAAAACTGTTGAGTGAAGATTGTATATATAGATTGGTCATATCCGAAATAGTTCAAAGAGACATTGAGCTAAAAATAACAACTGGAGTGACTTTAAAAATGCAGAAAAGAGGCAAATGAGCTATAAAAATATGGTATCAGTTGGGGGAAGTGGTAAAATATTACTCCCAGTCATCTAAACAAACTGACTGACCTTCCCCAAGCAAAGCTTGGCCCCCAGATACTATAATATTAGTCAAGTAATCATATCCTGACATAAAACTTACAAAACATGTTTTGCCATTCCTTTTATTGTTATTTGATAATAACTTGTTGATTTAGATACAAAATAAACAAATCTCACAATGACATTACGAAACTATTTAAAATACAGTGTACACTATAAGCTGTAGGAAAACTATCCAGTTAATTTGGATCCTGAATTAACGATTATTAAGTTTAATAATAATAGTATCAATCATTATATATCACTACCAATTGTACATATTCTGCATGAGATAAGGAAATTTCAACTGCACTGAAAAGAAAAATGCCAACCTAATTTGTAGCCTACAATTTCAAGAAATACATTATTACAAACTCAGGTTTATCCGTTCATAAGGAAGTATAAGAACTTATGTAATGCTGATTGTTTTTAAAATGTTATATAAGTTTATTCGTACACATTACCATACCCCCGCCAATAATAATGCAATCATATTTTAAATATAGTTGTCATACTTAACCTTTTTATATAGCAGAATATTTTAAACTGAAAGAAAAACATTGTCTTAAAAGTTTGATCTACTATAACCTATTTTAGAGGTTTAGTTTTGACCCTATATTTTTTTCAGATGTTTTATTTGTCATTAAAAGGCATACTATAAGGAACAAAACAATATTTGTACTTTTAATACAAATAAAAAAATAGTTGTATGTAATATAAGTACCTAGGTACATATATTTATTTTCCCAAGTATAAAAATAAAATAAATACCCTTATTGCGATCATTTGAGATCAAATTCTTTGATACTGACATCTGAAACGTGTAAATCGTTTATACAAAAATATAATGTACTGCAAAATAATTTCCTTAGAAAATTAAATACAAATATTATTTTTCACATGAGTGTACGTTTTCTAGGAAGTTTTCAAAATCACTCTCTTATCAGTGAATCTACTAACAATAGCTAAACAATTAAGCTAATTAAATTAATAGGATCTTTGTTTTTAAAAAGTATGTGTTTTGCTCGTGCAAGAGAAAAGAGTAAATCTCCTCCAACCTAAAATTCATAAACAGACCAACAAACAGAATACCAGGCATTTTGGTCCCATGTTTATTATTGTCTCGACCTAAGGAACAAATACACAAAGTGCAACAATGGTATAAATAAACCATTAACCTTACAGGTTAATACATCTACCTTTTGCAGTATCCACTTTGATGAGAGTACATTATAACCACTAGCACATTCAATCCATATCTAGTAAATCAAAAGATCTTTTTTATTATATGAATGTGTCCGTTATATAAACCTTAGCTTACAGGTGTGTATTTACCTGGTTTGAGTAAGCTATGATAAATAAATCACAGCTAAAGGTTATCACATTTTTTTATGGGTCAAAATTTACATTGGCTTACCGTGTCTGTTGTAATAATTTTGTAATTTACAAACATATGTTTAAAAATAAATATCGTTATGAAGAAGTATAATTGTATTTAATAAAAAATCCCCTTTTTATAAGTATTAACTTAAATCTTCAAACTTTACAATTCATACATAAAAACAAACAAATAATGATCGCTAACAAGCCATGAGTATAAGGTTCTATCTACGCCATTGCCTTTTTTTAATGTTTTGATAGGGAATGGTCCAAACCCTGGTCTTGTTACTACCTAAGGTCAACCTGTTCTTAGAAAGTATCATTAATCAATAGCCCAATGACAAGTGGCAGCTAGGTCCAGTTTCGAACCTTCTCAAAATTTTGCGATTTTGATCAGGATCAATCTAGCAAACCTCGGATTACGAGGCGAGCACGATAACCACTACGCTACCCAGCCGAGTATTAATTAATTATCGTTAAGAATAGGTGTCACAAATATTGCTTAAGATACGATGGGGCTTCTGACAGTACCGTACTATTTTATAAATTATATAGTAAAAAGTTCTGTTGACCAGTATACAAGAGAAGAAACTCCTCGCCAGAAACTCACGTTTGCGCTGGATTAACATGCCATTGTTATGTAAAAATTTACTATTTCATCTTGCTTGAGTTGATGTAAATTCATAGAGTAAACCAAAAAGAATGGTTTACTTTTAGACAAATTTAGTTGCTATGCAAATGTATAGAACATAAATTGTTCTTGTAGTTGTATGTTATTACATAAATTATTGTATTTTTTATTGTTAAAAATGACCCTGTTGCAGCAAACCTGCATACTCAGCAAATTTAAAATGGTACTTCACTAAGTCACTAAGCCGCTTACCAACTTTCATCAAAGCATATATTCATAAATAAGCAAGATATGACATTTTATTTATTCTCCAAAAGAAAAAACATCAGGACGGAGTATGAAGGTTTGCTGCATCAAGGGCCACAAAAATCGGGGCTTTATAAAATACCAATGGATCCCCACTAGATGAAGCAACATTCCAAGTTTTACCAATTTATATTCAAAAACAACCAAGATATCACGTTTCTTATTTTCTCCATAAGAATAACATTATAGCTGATGAATTCGCAGGTTTGCTGCCATGGGGACCACAATAAAATTTTTTTTTATGAAAATATCAGTAATCCTCAACCATATAAAGCCACATACAAAGTTTCATTAATATATATTCATTAACAAGCAAGATATAAAATTTTACTTATTCTCCATAAGATTAACACTGGACAACGTACTTTGTTTAGCACATTCAATATCTCGGTAACCAATTGACGTAGAGCGATGATCAAAATACTAAATTGTTTGTTTTTAAGCTTAATTTAATGGTGTAAACCGAAATTTGGGTTTAAAAAGAATTATATATAAAAAGTCAAAAAACCCAGATGCTGCCTTTCACGTTCATACCATTTTTCATCAAGATCGGACCATTTTTACGAAAGTTATTGTGCCTAAGGACACACACACACACACACACACACACACACACACACACACACACACACACACACACACACACACACACACACACGTGTATTCCAGTATAGTGAGATCCACTTGAAATCCGCAGTAATGTGGGATCCGGTAGAGGGGAAGTTTCTATCAAAAAACTGGCTGATACTTTTTCTCTTCTTTAATTCCAGATTACGAATATCACCTCAGAATTAGGATAAATTGTAATCTACTAGTATGGAACTCTACATACAAACTGAGATCCGGTATGTATGACACGACGAGATCCGTCCGTGGGAGGAAGGGGGGGTGTACGGCACAACGAGATCCATCTGAAGGAGTGGGGGAGGGTGTACGGCACGACGAGATCCGCCCGTAGGAGTGGGGGGGGGGTCCGCGTCGTGAGATCCAAATGTTAAACTTTATATGACTGACAGTTTTTTTTTTTTTTTATTAAAGTGGTACAAATAGGCCTAAACGTAAGAGCATACACTTTACGTTTAATTTAATAGATAATATAGAAGTCGTCCTACTTATTGGTTATTTTTTTGTCATCGATAATTAAATTAATTTCACTTTTTAATCAATATTCTTTAACCACATAATTAGACTTATGCTCAATGTATTAAAAAAAGGTTGGGCTGGCTATTTATTTTCATACGCTAAGCGCAATAATTACATGCAATTTTATTATTCACGCTTGCTTTGTTTATACAGGGTGTCCAGCTTCGACTGTCTGAAACTTCACAGGGTTATTTTTCAGATAAAAACAAACAAAAAAGTTCCTATAAACATATGTCCTAAAATGCTTCGTTTTCCGTCTGTAGGTCGTTATGTGTTTTTTACTTAATGCATGGATATGTTTTGAACCGTTTCAGCTATTGAATTTAAACTTGGCAAGAACATCAATTGTAACTAGAACTAGGTTTAACATAAATTTTACGTTTCTGTCTTTGACCGTTTCAAAATGGTGACTATTTCAAATAATTAATTCAAAATATCTCAAAAAAGTGTAATATTAATTAAATATTTTAAAATCACTAAAAATTGTAAAATCGTATTAACTAACTAACTACACCAAGATTGTAAAGATCAGTGAACAAACAAAGTTATTACAATTTTTCTGAACATATTCATGCTAATTTGGACATTTTACTGAAAATAGACATGTTTTGTTTAGAAAAATTATCTTTAATTATAACTTCAAACGGTTAAAATAAAGGTTAAAATTTTGCATGAACCTTTATGCCAAAAATGCCTGGTTCTGGACATTTTTTATGTTTTCCGATGTTTGCGGCCATTTTTAATTTTTCAAAATAAAATATCTCTAAAACCATAAAAATTATCAAAAATTACGAGGTTACAATAAATGTGTGTTTTTCAATTATCGATATAATAAAACCAAGATTATAAAGATCAGACTCCAAATAAAAGAGAAAATCCAATTTTTATGAAAAAACACTAATTTGGTAGATTTTGCTTGAAAAACCATGTTTTCTTTATGAAATATTAAATTTCTCTTTTATTTGTGGTCCGATCATTGTAATCTTGGTTTTATTATGTATATAATTAAAAAACACACAATTTATTGTAACTTCATAAATTTTGATAATTTAAACGGTTTTAAATATATTTAATTTTTTAAATTAAAAATGGCCGCCAACATCAGACAAATATAAAGAACTTCCAGAACCAGGCATTTATGGCATAAAGGTTCATGCACAATTTGAGCTTGTATTAACAATTGGTTACGGGTAAAAAATGTTTAGGAAAACAAAAAGGCGGCTAGCGGCTAAAAAAGCCAAAATAAAAAAAGGTTAATGAACATATTCGAGTTATTTTTGTAAGTAGAATCCAGTTCTACATAGCACGTTACACATTTTTGTGGCACCCTGTATAATTATACATTAAGTATAAAACGTGAATTGAGTTTGATCCAACCGCAACAGATAGCACCACCTCCAAAAATTCAACCATTTACTGTAATTTAGCGACAGCCTTTTCATAATCCTGAGATGTATTGGCAAATCTACATGAAAATGCCTTTAATTTAACACCCCAAACGTTATAATCTGTTTAGCCATTATCGAGTTTATGACTGTGAAGAAAAATACCCCCGTTGCAGCAAACCTGCATACTCAGCGAATTTCAAATGGTACTTCACTAAGTCATGAAGCCACTTACCAACTTTAATGAAAGCATATTAATAAATAAGCGAGATCTGACATTTTATTTATTCCCCATAAGAAAAACATTAGGACTGAGTATGCAGGTTTGTTGCATCAAGGACCACAGATTCTGGTTTTTATGCAAATACCAATGGATCACCTCCAGATGAAGCAACGTACCAAGTTTTATTAATTTATGTTCATAAACAAGCAAGATATCTCATGTTTATTATTCTCCATAAGAATAACATTATAGCTACCGAGTACGCAGGTTTGCTGCCATAGTGACCACAGAAATGAGTTTTGTATGAAAATAGCATTAAAACCCAACTATATAAAGCCACATACCAAGTTTCATTAATATTTGTTCATTAATAAGCGAGATATACAATTTTCCTGATTCTCCATAAGATTAACATTGGACAACGTACTGTGTTAGCACTCAATATCTCGGTAACCAATTGACGTAGAGTGATGATCAAAATACCAAATTGTTTATTTTTTTAAGCTGAATTTAATGGTGTAGACCAAAATTTGGGTTTAAAAAAATTACATGTAAAGATTTCAAAAAACCCAATTTTGGGGGACAAAACCCCCCTTAAAGTAGAGCGACCTGTCTGGTTCTCGAACTCATGAAAATAGATGCTATATATATATATATATATATATATATATATATATATATATATATATATATATGAATTTGAACGAATGGTGTTTTTAGCATCTGGGGGTCTCAAAACGAAAACAAAACAATTTATCATCCTTATGGAGAATAAATAAAATGTGATATCATCACCTTATGAATGTTTGTTGATGAAACTTGGTTTTGGCTTCACGTAGTACATTGATATTTGAACAAAAAATTGATTTTTTGTTGATTATTCCCGTAGTAGCAAACCTGCGTACTCAGCGAATTTCCAATGCATAATCTATGACTTAATACCACATAAAGCCGCATACCAAGTTTCATAATAATATATTCACAAATAAGCGATATATACAATTTCAATTATTCTCCATAAGAATAACATTGGGGATGAGTACATAGGTTTGCTGAAACAAGGATCATAAAAAAATTGTTTCTATGCAAATATCAACATAACTCAACTAGGTGAAGCCACATGTATACCTAGTTTCATCAATATACATTCATAAATAAGCGATATAACCCATTTTGATTAATCTCCATAACAATAAAATGGAGGGATGAGTACGCAGGTTTGCTACAACAAGGAACGAAAAAATGGGTATTTAGGCAAATATCAATATAACTTAAGTAGGATAAGTCATATAAGAGGTTTTGTTAATTTATGTTCATAATTAAGGGAGACAAAGCATTTCAAGTTTTCTCCATAAGAATAACATGGGGGCTGAGTACGCAGGTTTGCTGCTACGGGAACCTTTAGGAAAAAATTGTTTTATTGAGCAAATATCAATAGACCACAAACAGATAAAGCCGTATACCAAGTTTCGTCAGTATACGTTCATAAAGAAGCGAGATATAATATTTTTCTTATTCTCCAAAAGAATAACATAAGCCAACGTACTGTGTTTAGCACTTTAAATATCTCGGTAACTGATTGACATAGAGGAATGATCAAATTACCAAATTTTGTGTTTTTTAAAGCTGAATCCAATGGTAAAAATTAAAATTTGATTATTTGAAAATTATATGTAAAAAGTTCAAAAATCCCATTTTTGGGATACAAAACTCTCTCAGAATACCCCTTAAGATAGAGCAATATGGCTGGTTTTCGTACTTAAAGTCATAAATGTTTCTTTACACGTTTAAACAAAATTTCATCAAAACCTGACCTTTTTTACGAGAGTTATCGCACCCATGGACATATATATATATATATATATATATATATATATATATATATATATATATATATATATATATATATATATATATATACAGTTTTGATTGAATGGTGTTTTTGGGGTCTAGGGTCCTCAAAACGAAAGGTTATCATAGGTCATACCATGCCGACTACGGTAATAGGGGAAATTCGCTAATAAACAAAAATTGTGTAATGATCCAATAATAGATTTAATTTTATCGAATGGTATGCACAACACTTTTTTTAAACTTTATATGATCGCTAGCTGTATACTCATCCTTCGTACGGGTTGTATATAAATGGTAGATTAACTAAAGCAAATAACAATCCACATTATTTTACAATTTTAAAATTACATTTTACACGTTTAATGTACAATTAAATCAAAGTTAACGAAATATACTGGCAGATAGTTCGAGTCCTCTAGTCCGATAGTTCGATAAGTCGAGGAACTCTGTCGAGTAGTAAACGCCGTGTCGTTTGTGACTCCAAATCGGTAAACGCAACACTTTGGATTCACTTTTAGAAATAAAATAACTCTAGTACATAAAAATAAAAAATATCGGGGAGGGGGAGCATGAATATAAAATCGGTGGGGAGGGGGGAGCAAAATACAAAATCGGGGGGGGGCAAAATAAAAATTGGGGGAGAGTAAAAATATAAAATCAGGGAGGGGAGCAAAAATATAAAATGGAGGGGGAACATAAAACAAAAATATAAAATCGAAGAGGGGGGCAGCAAAATTTAAAATTGGGGGTGGGGCAAAAATAAAAAGGGGGGAGCAAAAATATAAAATGGAGGGGGGCAACATAAAATAAAAATATGAAATCGAAGGGGGGGAGCAAAATATACAATTGGGGGTGGGGCAAAAAAGGGGGGGAGCAAGAATCTAAAGTCGGGGGGAGGGGCAAAAAATATAAAATCGGGAGGAGGGCAAAAATATGAAATTGAGGGGGGGCAAAAAATTTAAAATCGGGAGGGGGCAAAAATATAAAATGGGGGATATAAAATAAAAATATAAAATCAAAGATGGGTGGGGCAAAAATATAAAATCGGGGGTTGGGCGAAAATAAAAATGTGGGGAAGAGAGCAAAAATAGAAAAACTGGGGGGGGCAAAAAATATAAAATTGGGGGAGCAAAAATATAAAACCAGGGGGGGCAAACAAATATGAAATCGGGAGGGGAAAAAAATATAAAATCGGGGGATGTAAAATAAAAATATAAAACCAAAGATGGTGGTGGGGAGAAAATAAAATTGGGGGAGGGAGTAAAAATATAAAGACTGGGGGGGGGCAAAAATATAAAATCGGGGGGGAGCAGGAATATAAAATCGGGGGAGCAAAAACATAAAATCGAGGGGGCTAAAATATAAAATGGGGGGGACATAAAATAAAAATATAAAATCGAAGAGGGGGTTGGCAAAAATATAAAATGGGGGGGCAAAAATAAAAATCGGAATGGAGTAAAAATATAAAACCGGGGGGGTAAAAATATAAAATCGGGGGTGGGGCAAAAAGTAAAAATCGCGGGGAGGGAGCAAAGATATAAAAACTGGGGGGGGCAAAAAATAAAATCAGGGGGGGAGAAAATATAAAATCGGGGGGGGAATATAAAATGGGGGAGACATAAAATAAAATATAAAATCGAAGAGGGGGGGGCAAAAATATATAATCGGGGGGGAGCAAAATATAAAATCGGGAGGCTGCAAAATTAAAAATCGGGGGGACAAAAATATAAATTTGGGGAGCAAAAAAAATATAAAATTTGGGGGGAAAAAATATAAAATGGGGGGACATAAAAATATAAATAAAAGATCGAAGAGGGGGCAAATTATAAAATCGGGGGTGGGGCAAAAACAAAAATCGGGGGGGAGGGAGCAAAAATATAAAATCGGGGGGGTACAGGAAGTATCGGTACAAATTGTTTTTTGTGCAAATTAGAATAGACCTCAACCAGATGAAGCCACATTAATAATATTTGTTTATTCTTATTAATTAATAGCTAGCTGATGTACCCGTTCATCGCACAGGGGTTTTCTCTACACGTGGTTTAGTCAATGCAATTTGCATTTTAGTTAGCTTGAAACAGCTGTTCTTACTTCTGCTCTTTAAGTTGTCAACTTTATGTATCCTCAGCTGTTCGCATAACAGTTTTTGAATGTTTACTTTCTTCTGAAATGTAACCATTGAAACTTAAGACGTTCATGGGGCGTAGCCCGAGGGGATTTTAAGGAAGTGAATAGGCCTATGTGTTGCATGGGTTCAAGATGTGTAAGGTTTCAGCCCAGTCGGTTCAGTAGTTTTGCGTTCACCCGGAA
Organism: Allygus modestus; assembly: GCA_963675035.1. Taxonomy (NCBI): domain Eukaryota; kingdom Metazoa; phylum Arthropoda; class Insecta; order Hemiptera; family Cicadellidae; genus Allygus; species Allygus modestus. Next base: position 348,010,581 of record OY776111.1, on the reverse strand, counting down.
CATCAGACAGATAGACAGACAGACAGACAGACAGACAGACAGACAGAAACCACCTCTTCTTTATAATATTATAGATTGTCAACCAAATTTAACGTACAGTAAAACAATACATAATGATCCCATATTTAAAAATATATGGTGTTAAATTCATAAAAATGTATCCTGTACAAAGCTGTGAATCATATAGCTTTTGAGAATTTTAAGAAACTTTGAACATCAATAAACTAACAGAACTAGCTAAAAGGACATTGAAAAATCCCTAAGACTCTTAACAATAAATTACAACATTAAGCTTTGAACATAACAATTATATATCACCATTGTTGGAGAAATGAAGCGTTAATTACGACATTACTATATAGAATAGCAGGATAAAAATACAACAATTTTACAGAAAGCCTAATCATTAAACAAATTATAAAACGATAGCTCAAATAGCAGTTCAATAGACAGGAATTCAATAACATTTCACGAGTAAACACTGTAGTATCAAGGGGCCATACAAATATTACGTAACGCACTTAAAGGGGGGAGGGGATATGGCATAGCGTTATGCTGCGTTATGTGGTGGAGGGGGGGTTGGATCAACGATACGTAACTTAACCCTAAGAGCTGGCCCACTTCCGTATGTATTGATACTATTATAAATCTTTCAAAATTAAAAAATAATCAAATTGATATTTAAATCAAGGTTTCAGTTAGTTATATAAAAAATACTTCCGTCATACTATTTTAATAACAGTTAAACTAAAAATAAATACACAACTTGTTTTAAGTAAGCAAGTTATGTATTGCTTTACACCTATGTTTTGTGTTGTTTTAGAGTGTAAAATAATGACTTGTATTGTGCAATGCAACCCACATCTTTAGTTGTTTAAATGGTTTTGTATTTGTATTAGTCTGAAATTAAATTTTGTACGTTTTAAAAAACTTTGACTCGATCAAAGTTTTTCTTACATGTCACGCACGTAAACATGGTGAAACAAATAATTTGACATTTAAAATGAAACAATAACTAACACTCCATGAGAAAATGTGCAAGATAATTGCAGGATCACAGTTTACTCCATATCGCGCTAAGTTTAGATCAGATCTTGACAGTATGGCAATGGCTGGCGAGACGGATCTCATGTTACTGCTACTGCTAACCGCCTGTTGACTGGTTCATCCTCCTAGCGCGTCTCAAACCGTGTTATTTTGTTTCGCTGGCGGATCTCGTTTTCCCGTGGTTTCCCACTCCGTGAGTAAGAGTTGCGTGTATACGCGACACTAGCGCGACGTGGTGGCAGTTTTAGGAAGCTCATACACATACACAACAGGGGAAACCACGGGAAAGTGAGATCCGAGCTCAAAACAAAAACGGTTTGTATTTCTGGAATCCTATTGGTCGCCTGATGACGAATCAAAGGTCAGAACACACCGAGATCCGGTGGTCGGATCTCGTTGTGTAAATCGGATCTCGCTTTGTGGGTGTGTAACCAAGTTGTGGATCTCACCATACTGGATTACAAACCCACACACACACACACACACACACACACACACACACACACACACACACACACACACACACACACACACACACACACACACACACACACACAGACACGCACGCACGCGCGCGCGCACACACACACACGTAATGTTCAGTAAAAAGGGCTACTAATATGATTATTATTTTAAACATTTTAAACACAGTACACTGGTTTAAATTATTTTATTTCAAGAATTCCCCTATAGGGAAGAAGCTATTACCGTAGTCGGAATGGTAAGACCTAAGCTCGGGACCATGATAACTTTTCGTTTTAAGGTCTCCAGCTGCCAAAAACACCATTCGTTCAATATTGTCCGAAGGCACGATAACTTTCGTAAACATGGTCTGATTTTGATTAAATTTGGTACAAATGTGTAAAGCAATAATTATGACTTTAAGTTTGAAAACCAGACAGATCACTTTATTCAAAGGGGTAATTTAGGTTTTTTTTACCCTAAAAATGGGTTTTTTGAGTTTTTTTACATATAATGTTTTAAGAAATATAATTTTAGTTACCATTGGATTCAGCTTTAAAAACAAACAATTTGGTGTTTTGATAATTTCTCTATGTCAATTGGTTACCGAGATATTGAAAGTGCTAAACACAGTACGTTGTCCAATATTATTCTTATGGAGAATAAGACAAATTTTATATCTCGCTTATTTATAAATGTATCCGGATGAAACTTGGTATATGGCTTCATTTTGTTGCGGTCTATTGATAATTGTCCAAAAAAACAATGTTTTGGTGATGGTTCCCATAGCAGCAAACCTGCGTTCTCAGCGCCCATGTTATTCTCATGGAGAATAATAAAAATGTTATGTCACTTAATTATGAACATAAATTAATATAATTTGGTATGTAGCTACACCTAGTTGAGTTACATTGATATTTGTATAAAAAGCCATAATTTGTGTTCCAAGTTGCAGCAAACCTGCGTACTCAACCCCCAATGTTATTCTTATGGAGAATAATTAAAATTGTATACATTGCTTATTTATAAATGGATAGGGATGAAACTTGGTATGTGGCTGCACCTGGTTGTGGTCTGTTTATATTTGAATTAAACCTAATATTTTCTGTTCCTTGTTGCAGCAAACCTGAGTTTTCAATCCCCATGTCATTCTTATGGATACAAATTTTAATGTAATATACGGGTCATTTTTGAATATGTATCTATGAAACTTGGTAAGTGGCTGTATATGGTATATATATATATAAATGCATTGAAAATTCGCTGAGTATGCAGGTTTGCTATTTTGAATTTATTAGCATACTTTATTTATATTTTTTTATTCATACCAGATATTTATATAGGAATTATAATAATAATAACTATTTGTAAATTGGTAAGGTACTGTTTGTTGGCAATCAAACAAATTGTAAATCTTTCTATTTTAGAATTAATCATGTAATAGCTAGGTAATAATTTACAGAGCCACAAATAATGATATTGCATACAATTAGTAGTAACGTATTAAAAACCAAATGCAAACTAAATACATTCCCCATCTAAATTGTAAGTAACTGTTTATTACCAAGCTGATGCGAGTTGTAAATGTCAACCAAGAGCACCTTACAGGTAGTTTGTTAATCATGCTCTTTACATCAGTTAAGTTAAAATAGTTATAATAGTTTACACAATTAATTTTATTGGAAAGAAAAGAAACACCATACTTTATACTCTTTTAGCGAATTTCCCCTATAGGGAAGAAGCTATTACTGTAGGTCTCATGGTAAGACTTAAGCCCGAGACCATGATAACTTTTTATTTTGAGGTCCCCGCAGATGCCAAAAACACCATTCATTCAAATTTTTATATATGTATATATATATATATTTATATGTATATATATATATATTTATATGTATATATATATATATATGTGTGTGTGTCCGTAAGCACGTTAACTCTCGTAAAAAAGGTCCGATCTTAATGAAATTTGGTACAAATGTGTAAAACAACATTTTTTTGAACGAGTTTGAAAACCAGACGAATCGCACCATCCAAAGGGGGGTTTTTCGTACCCCAAAAATGTGTTTTTTGGGGTTTCCACAAGTAATTTTTATTCAAATCAAATTTCAATTTTTACCATTTAATTCAGCATAAAAAAACAAACAATTTGGTATTTTGATCATTGCTCTACGTCAATTGGTTCCTGAGATATTGAAAGTGCTAAACACAGTACGTTGTCTAATGTTATTCTTATGGAGAAAAAGTAAAATTGTATATCTCGCTTATTTATGAACATAAACTGACAAAACTTGGTATATGGCTTCATCTGGTTGGGGTTTATCGTTGTTTGAATACAAAATTCTCACGTATGGTTCCCGTAGCAGCAAACCTAGGTAATCGGTCCCCATGTTATTCTTAAGGAGAATAATTAAAATGTTATATATCGCTTACTTATAAATGTATATGAATGAAACTTGGTATGTGACTTTACTTAGATGAGTTCTAATGATATTTGCATAAAAACCCATTATTTTGTGTTCCTTGTTGCAGCAAACCTGCGTACTCATCCCCAATGTTATTCTTATAGAGAATAATTAATATTTTAAATATCGCTTGTTTGTGAATATATTTCTTATGAATCCTGTTAAGTGTTAATGGGTTATTCATTGGAAATTCGCTGAGTATGCAGGTTTACTGCGACGGGGGTATTTTTACTCAAAATCACTTATATTTATTATCTATGTATTATTGCCTTTAATTGTAAAGTTGATTTTAATTCTTTCACAAAATGTTGCTGTATATGTTAATTGTTGCAATGTGAATTTTAAATTACGTATATTTTAAAGACAACATTTGTTATTATAAGCTTGGAAACAATGCAGATAGCAAAAGGAGAAAAAGTGCAGAACAAACAGAGCAGTGAGAATAAGAGAGTATAAACCAAGAAACATTCTTCCCCATGTCAGCATTTCATTACAAAATGTTTCCATTTTGTCAAGCCCTGCATTTTGACAAGTTTGTTTGTTAAAACTCACAAACTCCAAGCTCTAAGTAACTTTTCATTTGTAATTTCATCTTTTATATGACGAGGGTATAGTGCAAAAGACATATCAGCAATATTATAGTCACTATTATTCATTTTTTTATTTTCCTCTGAACATGTACCATAGGGTTGGAACAACAGTGGCAAAGAATTTCAAAAACATATTGGTCTTTTAAAATTATTTATTGTTTTCAAGTCATATTCTAATATATCTGGCCATTTTTTTATATATTATGTGGTATTTTTCAATAACACCATCAGCTTGGTATGCCTATGTTGTGTATTCATAGCATTTATAAAACTAAACTGATTTGGTTCAGTTCAATTGTTCTCTAATTGTTTTGGTTTTGTTCACTTTCTAATTGGGAATAAAACAATGAAATTAAAGTTCGATTTGTACAGTATTTATTAGTTGGTGTAAGAACATACTTCAGTCTACTGGTGCCACCTCAAAGAGAAAATATCGAAGAACACCCCAAGAGTGCACCAGTTTAAGTCGGTGTAAAAGTAAGGAATTACAATGTCCAGGGAAAGTGGTGCTTGGGACAAGTTCTGTCAAGGGACGGAAAGTTACACTATCACATCAAACTAGACAGTAGGTTAATTTGTGGGAGGCACATTCATCAAATACTGGGTCAAGACTTTAAAGGGGGAGAGTTGTTGTGTATTCATAGCATAGCATTTTTAAACAGCTGATCAGCTGTTCTTGACTATTTATGTTTTCATATATTTCAATTGTTTTGATTTTGTTTACTTTCTAGTTGGGAATAAAGCAATGTAATTACAGTTCAATTTGTACCTTATTTATAACCCGAAAAATAAATTCTTTTGTAATTATCTTTAAATTCTTTCTTATTGAAGAACCCATCCCTATAATAATTATGGTTTTTCTCTCGAGATTGATTTTATGATGATACTTTTTAATTGATTTTTTTCAAATGAGATTAAAAACTAGTTACTTTTCCTTTCTGTAACGAAAAATTGTAATTTTTAAATCCTACTGGATACTGGATACTGGTTAAGGTAGTGTAGAAAGTGAAAATATCAATATAATAAGTGTCTAACAGGAAAAGATTTTCTCATTCGGAATTTTTCCTTTTCAAGGTTCCGAAATACAAAAATATATATACACCCTTAGCAGCAAACCTGCATAATCAGCGAGGTACTTTCCCTTTCTGTAACCAAAAATTTTAATTTTTAAATCCTACTGGATACTGGATACTGGTTAGTGTAGAAAGTGAAAATATCAATATAATAAGTGTTTAACAGGAAAAGATTTTCTCATTCGGAATTTTTCCTTTTCGAGGTTCCGAAATACAAAAATATATATACCCCCATAGCAGCAAACCTGCATACTTAGCGAATTTCCAATGCATATAAATTTATCTTAATACCACATAAAGCCACATACCAAGTTTCATCACTATACATTCATAAATAAACGATTTATGACATTTTAATTATTCTCCATAAGGAATAACATGGCGGCTGAGTATGCAGGTTTGCTGAAATAAGGAACACTAAAATTGGGTTTTTATACAAATATCAATATACCTCAACTAGGTAAAGCCACATACCAAGTTCTATTAATTTATGTTCTTAATTAAAGGAGATAACACGTTACTTATTCTCCATAAGAATAACATGGGGCTGAGTATGCAGGTTTGCTGCTACGGGGACTATAGGCCAAAAATGGGTTTTTGTGCAAGTATCAATAGAACCCAATGAAATGAAGCAATATACCAAGTTTCGTCAGGATAAGTTGATAAATAAGCGAGATATACAATTTTTCTTATCCTCCATAAGAATTACATTGGATAGGGTACTGTGTTTAGCACTTTCAATATCTCGGTAACCAATTGACGTAGAACAATGATTAAAACACCAAATTTTGCGTCTTTTTAAGCTGATTCCAATGGAAAAAATTATAATTTTAATTTTACAAAAATGATATGTAAAAAACTCAAAAAACCCATTTTTGGGGTACAAAAGCCCCCCAAAATACCTCTTCGGATAGGCCGATCTGTCTGGTTTTCGAACTTAAAGTCATAAATGCTGCTTTACAGGTTTGTACCAAATTTCATCAAAATCGGACCTTTTTTACGAGAGTTATCGCACCCACGGGCACATATATATATATATACTCGCTTCGCTCGCTGGGGGCTCCGCCCCCAGACCCCTGTGGGGGGCTTCGCCCCCAGGTCCCTGTCGTAAATTATACCCTTAACTGATGTATAATGTAGCCTTTAAAAGGCGTATTTTGAACCTTATAAGGGATACGACCACCGTTAACAACCTGAAATACTATGACTTTGTTTAACTAAAAGCCTTCTGCAACAAATATGACATGATTTATAAGGGATTTTACCCTCGACAGTGCGCAACATAAAAAATGTACCCGAAAAATACGAAAAGTCTACAAGAGCTCAAAAACATTGATTTTTTTGGGTCTTTAAGTTACTTAATCTGGGCGTGGGAGTATTTCTTAGTACTAATTGTAATGTAGGAATACTGTGTAATAAGTATTAGGCCTCTAAGTTCTATATTAGAGCGACAAACCATTAAAAACCACAAACAAATTTGTGAAAAAGTTTAAATTTAAAAAATCTAGCGCTATCTAAGGGTGAAAGGGGTGAGATACGGCAAAATGTCATAGGACTAAAGTTGTAGTTCGTCTGAAATCCGTGGCACACAGTGGTCTTCGTTTTTCGATAGGATAACCCGTTCAGCCGCTAGAGCTTAAATAAAAAAAATACTACATTTTGATTTTTGTATTCACAATTATTTATTTTATTGAGATAGTTCAAACTAAAAATAGTAGGATTTGGAAATAAAAGGTGGAAGGCATATGCATGCCAAATCTCACGTCTCTAGCTCAAGTATTATTGGTGTCACGTGTATATACAATAATATAAATTGCGACAGAACCCCCAATACACCACTACTTATACTAAGAAAACGGTCATATCTAAAGATATTTCGATTTTTTTCATGTTTCGACAGGTTTAATTAATAAAAACTGGTCATATTTCTGCTGCTATTTACTAAGTGTGATGTAGACATACTGCGTGCCCAATATTAGGCCTCCATCAAGTATATTAACGTGATAGGAAATAAAAAACGGCCAAAATATTTCGAAAATATGCCGAAATTTGAAAAATCTAGCGCTACCTAAGGGTGAAGGAGACGAGATACGACAAAAAGTCATAGGACCAAAGTTGTAGATCGTCTAAAATCCGTGGCACGTGGTGGTCTCCGTTTCTCGATAGGACCAACCGTTCGGCCGCTACAGCTCAAATAAAAAGTCACTATTTTGGACATGTTCAAAATTTCCTCCATTTTGAATTTTTTTGAGGAGGTTAAAATAAAAAATTGTAACTTTTTGGAATTTTCCTGGGGGTTACAAGGTACAAGCTATATACATGCCAAATTTCAGGTTTCTAGCTCTTATAGAAGTGGTCTAGAATTCATATACCTCAGTCAGTCAGTCAGTCAGTGAGTTACACATGCGGCTGTATATATGTTAGATATATATATACAGGGTGTCACAAAAATGCGTATCGCGCTATGCAGAACCGGATTCTACATACAAAACCAAGTCGAAAATGTACAGTAACATTTTTGTGATTTCGGATTAGTTTAGTTGTAATCCGCCATTTTGTATTTTTTTGAAAATAATTAATAATTCAAAAACCCTTCGAGATATTTTTTTGAAACTTGGTATAAACTTTAAGTTTCTAGTTTTTTACATTTTCCAAAAACGATTTTGATTTAACTTATCAAATTTCAAAATGGCGGCCATTTAAATATTTCAAAGTCAAATTCCATGAAAAATAGCAACTAAAACAAAATTGTACAAGACATAAAATTTAAAGCACTTTGTAATCCAAATCTAATGAAATTTTTACTATAAAAATCGGTTAATAAATAAAAAAGTTATGGTAATTTTTTTATAATAAATTTCAAAATGGCGGCCATATACAAATTTCAAAGTCAAATTCCTGGAAAACTAGCAACTAAAACAAAATTTTGCAAGACATAAAATTTAAAGGACTTGGTCAAATGCACTAAGGAATTTGACTTTGAAAATTTTATATGGCCGCCATTTTGAAATTTATTATAAAAATTGCCATAACTTTTTTGTTTATTAACCGATTTTTACAGTAAAAATGTCATTGGATTTGGATTACAAAGTGCTTTAAATTGTATGTCTTGTAAAATTTTGTTTCAGTTGCTAGTTTTCATGGAATTTGACTTTGAAATATTTAAATGGCCGCCATTTTGAAATTTGATAAGTTTAATAAAAATTATTTTTGGAAAATGTTAAAAACCAGAAACTTAATGTTTATAGCAAGTTTCAAAAAAATATCTCGAAGGATTTTTGAATTATTAATTATTTTCAAAAAAATACAAAATGGCGGATTACGCCTAAACTAAGCTGAAATCGAACAAATTTTATTCTACATTTTCAACTTTTTTTTGTATTTAGAATATGGTTCTGCATAGCGCGCTACGCATTTTTGTGACACCCTGTATATATGTGCCCGTGGGTGCGATAACTCTATATATATATACAGTTTCGAACGAATGGTGTTTTTGGGGTCGGGGGACCTCAAAACGAAAAGTTATCATGGTCCCGGACCTAGGTCTTACCATGCCGACTACGGTAATAGCTTCTTCCCTATAGGGGAAATTCGCTAATAGCTGTGATGGTTAAAGGCATAACAATCTTGGTCGAGTATTGTGAATATTTTAGCTAGATTAATTGCTTTTAAGGATAATTTTAGGATTATTTAGAATTATATTTTAATTGTTTTACAAAAAAAGGATTCTGAGCTAGTTATGAATAAGTTTACTCCTGAGTTAAAATGACTTTATTGCTTGTTGTTTTTAATGATAGGCCTACTAACACTCACCCATACCAGCAAGGAAAAGGGATTTTTTCCTCCACAGTATTTTACACAGAAACTAAGGTACATTAATGTTTTTTTGGAAATATAAGAAACCTTTTCCAAAAAAATGTGTACCACATTGGGTAAATTATTTAAACCTTGAATATTATAAAATCTCTGATCAAGATCTGTTTTAGCGAATTTCCCCTATAGGGAAGAATTAGCGAATTTCCCCTATAGGGAAGAAGCTATTACCGTGGGTCTCATGGTAAGACTTAAGCCCGAGACCATGATAACTTTTCATTTTGAGGTCCCCAGATGCCAAAAACACCATTCGTTCAAATTTTAGCGAATTTCCCCTATAGGGAAGAAGCTATTACCGTAGGCCTCATGGTAAGACTTAAGCCCGAGACCATGATAACTTTTCATTTTGAGGTCCCCAGATGCCAAAAACACCATTCGTTCAAATTTTTATATATGTATATATATATATTTATATATATATATGTGTCCGTAAGCACGATAACTCTCGTAAAAAAGGTCCGATCTTAATGAAATTTGGTACAAATGTGCAAAGTACCATTTATTTGAACGAGTTCGAAAACCAGATGAATCGCACCATCCGAAGGGGGTTTTTGGGGGGTTTTGTACCCCAAAAATGAGGTTTTTGGGGTTTTCACATTTAATTTTAAATTAAATCAAATTTTAATTTATACCATTGAATTCAGCTTAAAAAAACAAACAATTTGGTATTTTGATCATTGCTCTACGTCAATTGGTTACCGAGATATTGAAAGTGCTAAACACAGTACGTTGTCTAATGTTATTCTTATAGAGAAAAAGGAAAATTGTATATCTCGCTTATTTATGAACATAAACTGGCGAAATTTGGTATATGGCTTGATCTGGTTATGGTTTATTGTTGTTTGCACAAAAAAAAAATTTTCGCCTATGGCTCCTGTAGCAGCAAACCTAGGTACTCGGTCCCCATGTTATTCTTATGGAAAATACTTAAAATGTTATATATCGCTTATTTATGAATGTATATGGATGAAACTTGGTATGTGACTTCACTAAGATGAGTTCTATTGATATTTGCATAAAAACCCATTATTTTGTGTGCCTTGTTGCAGCAAACCTGCGTACTCATCCCCAATGTTATTCTTATGGAGAATAATTAATATTTTAAATATCGCTTGTTTGTGAATACATTTCTTATGAATCCTGTTAAGTGCTATGTTATATATTCATTGGAAATTCGCTGAGTATGCAGGTTTGCTGCGACGGGTGTATTTAATTGGTAAATTTGTATTCCTTTGTTTGAAATAATACAAAATATTGTAATTTTCTTTCACCATAAAAACATAAATATCTAATGATAATATGATAATATCTATTTATCGTTGTGTTTAATAGTTCTACCTACTAAATATATCTAGCCTACATTTGCATATGCTTGTCATTTGCATTACATTACAAATATGAAATTTAAAATTGTCCTCCATCTAAAAGAAGACATATAATCATGAGAAAGTTATGTGCTATGCTACAATCAATAAGGTAGAAGTCATCAATCCTATCTAATTTGATTTTAACCATTATATTTGAATTCAGTGGTGAAAACGTTCAATTGTCCAGGCAGTTTTAGGGAGGGACTGTCGGCTTAAGCTGTTCAGTGACAGGTGGATGGACGTTGTATAATCCTCATATCACCGCGTTGAAACTACCCTCGCAGGTATCCACATAATCCCTGTTCAACCCTGGATACAGAGTTATTATATCTCAAAATTACATTATATATAAATGATGAATGAACTTATATCCACTTTTACTTATAGATTATACATGGTTCCACACATTTCTGGTATTTTAAGCATTCCTTACAATTATTCTGGTTTTTTCAACTGCTCAAAACTTGTTCATTACTGTATGTATTTTAAAACCATATAAATCTATAAAAATAATGTTTTTAGCGAATTTCCCCTATAGGGAAGAAGCTAATACCGTAGGTCTCATGGTAAGACTTAAGCCCGAGACCATGACAACTTTTTTTTTAGGTCCCCAGATGACTAAAACACTATTCGTTCAAATTTATATATATATATATATATATATATATGTATATATATATCTATCTATATATATCTATATGTGTCTGTGAATGCGATAACTTGAGTAAAAAATGTCCGATTTTGATGAAATTTGGCTCAAATCTGTAAAGTGACATTTATGACTTTAAGTTCGAAAACCAGAAAAATCGGACTATGGGAAGGGGGTTTATGGGGGTTTTAAATTTTCCAAAAATCAGTTTTTTGCATTTTTCACCTTGAAATTTTTAAAACACTTAACTTTGGTTTGCACCATGTTATAGAGCGTAAAAAAACAAATAATATGGTATTTTGAATTATTAAGCTAGGTTAAATGGTTGCGGAGAAAATCCAAAAAAACCTGCTCATAAAATCTCCTATGTTAATCTTTTGGGAAAAAGGTTTTAGCTTTTTCTAAGTTAATTTTAATGTAAACTTCACATTTGCTTTTACCAATCAACTCAGCTCCACAAAACAATCATTTTGGTGTTTAAATTGTGATTCTACGTCCAACCATTGCAGAGATATTTAAAGTGCTAAACACAGTACGTTGTCCAATGTTATCCTTAGGGAGAATAAATAAAATTTGATATCTCCATTATTAATGAATGTATATTGATGAAACTTGGCATGTGGCGTCACGTAGTACTGGTATATTGATATTTGCACAAAAAATTGATTTTTTGTTGATAATCCCCGTAGCAGCAAACTTGCGTACTCAGCCCCCATGAATGGAGAATAACTAAAATGTAATGACTCCCTTAATTATGAACATAAATTAATGAAACTTGGTATGTGGCTTCACCTTGTTGAGTTATATTAATATTTGCATAAAAACCCATTTTTTAGTTCCTTGTTGCAGCAAACCTGCTTACTCAGCTCCCATGTTATTCTTATGGAGAATAATTAAAATGTTATATAGTGGTGTGGTGTGGTGTGGTGTGGTGTGGTGTGGTGTGGGGGTGGGGGGTGTGAGGGGTGTGGGGGGGTGTGGGGGGGGTGTGGGGGGTGTGGGGTGTGGGGGGTGTGGGGGGTGTGGGGGGTGTAAGGGGTGGGGAGGGGTGTGGGGGTGTGGGGGGGTATGGTGGGGTGTGGGGGGGTGGGGGTGGTGGGGGGTGTGGGGGGGTGTGTGTTCGTGTGTTCATATCGCGTGTGTGTGTGTGTGTGTGTGTGTGTGTGTGTGTGTGTGTGTGTGTGTACAGAGGTAGATCCATAACCAATGGACCGATTTTTATCAAATTTGGTATCTAGGTACTAATCCTCCATATCTCCAGGTGTTTTTTTCATTTTTTGAATTTTTGATTTTTAAGGGTAATTATCCCCCAAAAATCGCCAAAAACATAAAAAATCCCAATTTCTCAAAAACGGCTCTAACGATTTTGATTAAACTTTAATGGTTTGTAAAGCGTCAGGTTTCCAACAAAACGACACCACCCGCATTTCTGGAAAAATTTGGGTTCAGATATTACAGGACTTAAAACTACCAAAATTAAGTTTTTTGGATTTTTCATAAAAAATTATAAATGTTAAAAAAGATTACTATTCACCATTAAAAAGAGCTCAAAAAGCTAAATAAATTGGTATTTTGAATTACTATTCTATGATTGCTAGTTGCGGAGAAAATTGAAATTTTCATTTAGCGGTAAACGCAGTACGTTGTCCAGTGTTATTCTTATGGGGAATACAAAAATAACTATTTCTCTCTTATTTACTCAATTTATTTACTTATTCTTATTTATTCAATTTCATTAAAACTTGATATGCAGGTCAAGTTAGCATTGGCCAACAGAGGATGTTCGAAATATGTTGCCATTTAACCCTGGGGGGGACAAGGGGGCATTTCCCCTCTCAAAACCACTGTGTGTGGCAACGGACTCTATAGTGCAACCCAAAAAAGGATTTGGGTGGATATTTCTGAAAACAACGATTTTAGACAATTTTCTGTACATTTATCTGTACTTCATATATTATATATTTAGTAAATAAACAAAATTCATTAAAATTTGGCTATAAGGGAGAAAGTATGTGTCAGTTTCCTGATACCGTTTATTAGTTTTAGCATCAATTGATTTTATTTTACAAACTTTTGTAACTAAAATTGTGGTAAGTAAAAACATATTTGTTCATAGCGTTTAATTACAGATGTTTCTAAATAAATTGTTTTAAAACTCTAATTACTACTTAATTTTACTTTGTAATCTTACTTAAAACTAATAAACTGAAGAGAATTAGGGAGGAAGTTTACTCATTAATTTCCAACATAAACCCTCTGACAAGAACACAGCCTTCTCACACCCCTCATTCCATATTAATGCAGTAATGAACAAGGTTAAATTGGTTTACTAGCACATTTTACCCATATTGTTAGTTTTGCTTTAAAAAAACTGTAAATAGTAAAGTTATTAATGTAATTAATTATTTGTACTGCATATTAAACTGTGTTTGGTCTTAGGAATGTTATCCAATATACAAAATTGACTTCAAAGTTTGATATACTTAAAACAAATACAAAAGTAACTTTCTTCATTATATCCTTGAAAATAGAAATTAAAATCTAATGTAATTGTTGTACATAATTTTAATCACTTTATAATATTAATTTTTTAGAGATTCAACTATTTCTACTGTAATAATGTCATTTTCTTTATAAAAGTTACGGTCCCTTTTCTTGTGTCTACAATGTCTACACACTCTACATTCTAGCTGAGTGTTTCAGGCAAGCGACTCACCTAGTTTTCCATAAGTATTTACTTGAGTATTTAATCAGCTAAAATATCATCAGAAGAGGCCAACTACCCATCCACACTCTCGGGTTTGGCTTTGACCGCCTAAACTCGACCAGAGTGTTCATGTCAATGAGTCTATGTATCAGCAATACATAACAATAGACAATCAATAAGGAGTCTAATGTTAAAAATCATATGCTCATTTTACGTTTGGAGCATTATGTAGACAAAGTTCTGCTTTTATAAATCAGAAATCAGAAATTCTTTATTCATAATCTTCAAGGTTAGAATACACATGTCAATTTGCTATTTGCAGGAGTACCGGTAACTGAAACTATAATTCAATACAGATAAAATACAAGTAAATACAATACAGATTTTTATTTTTTCCTGTAAGCCTGCATTCATATCATTGTCCCTCCAACAAAAATAGCCTTAGCTTGTGTGCTTGCACCAGCTGTTGTCTCTCTCGCTTGCTATCTCTTGTTTAACTGCAGACAGTACCGGCTCTAGGGCAGTGCGAGCCGTGCTCCAGCACGGGGCGCGTGGGGCGCGGCGCTTTTGGGGGGGCGGCACTCGGCACTCATGACGGGCCATGGGGTGTGTGTGGGATTGGGGGCGTAGTCCGTAGCGCTAAAATAAAGTATTTGAAAAAAATATAAATCCAACTAATTTTGTAAATTTTTTGTATATTAGTATTATAAATTGTTAAAGGCATTATTGGGAAGTATGTTGTGCATTCACCATGTTGCACATTCATTATACTTAAAATATTAAATTCACAAATCAGATAATCACAATCTCCGCTCCCCTCTATTCCGAATGGAAAAGTTGTTTTGACCTCTGTCGTTTTGTGACATTGAGAGTGTGAATAAAACTCGCAATACGATGAAAGAAAATTGAAATGTTAAAATATCAAGTTACACGATTCAACTAATTAATTTAATCCGCCATCTTCGATTATTTTAAACTACTTCCTAGCTGAGGAAGTATATGGTTTGGGGATTGAAGAGTATTGAGTCGGCATTTCATCCTTAACTGAAGTTAAAATGATTCGAGTTTTATATTGCTATTATATTTAATAAGAGGGGAAAATATGATACGCCCCCTCAGATTTTGGCGCCCCCTTCCTTCGGTACTTGTAAGGTCCTTACTTTGAAAAATATAGTTAATAGTTCCGTCTCTGTTTAGTATAATTTCAATCAAGTTCTTATTTGTTAACTGAGCCATTTCGGGGCATTGGAGATGGAGTGGACAATGTTAAGAATTAAAAATACTTCTCGTCATTACAGATTAGTTGTGTTTTCGTCGTGGTTAATTGATTAAACATCTATATTTCTTCCAAAGTGGCAGTACCTTAGATGAGTTTCGTTTGTATTAACGAAAAAAAAACATGTTTACAGCCAACTTCAGTTTTTGGAGTAACTGGTATCAAACTTAGGTGATCAGAACACTTTTAGAAGATAACATTCAATATATCAGAAAAATTAACCTTTATAGCTACAAAAAACCTTAAAGACCAAATACTCGAAGATAGAGTTTGTATAACTGAAAAACGTGTTACACATTAGAACCAATAATCAGAAATCTATATTCATAAAACATTAGTTTCGTCAAAAACAAAAATAACTTTAACAGCAAACTTTGCTGTTTTTAATTGCAAACTTTGCTGTTTTTGATTGCAAACTTCAGCCTAATAAATTCCCGGAACCGATAGAATCTTGGTCGGTTTTGATGATTTTTTTGGTTCCCCCGGAAGAAATCTTTTTCCCACGCTCAGAACAGGTGTACTGTTATCAGTTTGTACTTCTCCCTTCCTTCTCAGTTTTGAGGTTTGTTTTCATTATTAGTGAATTTCCTATGGAAAAGTGAACTATTAGCATGGTGAAACTTAAGCTCGGAGACCACCATAGAAGTTCCTAACGTGACCCCCTGAACACGTTTTGGGGTGTCGCTAACATATATATATATAAATATATATATATATATATATATACACATATATATTTACATATAATCGAACAACTCCAACCCCCCTTTTTTGGAGATTTTAATTTTTCAAATTTTGAGTTTTTTGGCGCAAAAAGGGTCAGAAAAGCTCCCAATGTAAAATTAATGGAAATAAGAAGGCGGAGATTAGTAAGGCGAAAGTTTTAAGCCCTCTCTCATCATTCTAGCACAAATATTTACCGAGTTATTAAAGAAAATGTCAATTGTCTTAACACAGTACGTTGTCTTATGGGGATTTCACACTGGAAAAAGCTGTTTTCATATATTGATGTAGTTTATCATCCCCAATACCCCTTTACCAACTTGTTATCCTGACTATACCTCCTCCTAACCTCATAATGTACAACATTGCCATCCTAATAGTCAATTTAAATATAACCAGAAGCATCAGAACAGCCAACAAATTACATTTTTCAATTTTCAAAAAAAGTTACCAGTGTTGTTTTAAACCCTTTATTCGATTTTTTCAAGATGTTAATGCGGAAATTCACTCCCTCACATCAGCGCGCTGCGTGCGAACTCGTTATTTTTCTTAAACAAACACATAATTGTTTCTTGATACGCAGAAGTCAAAGAATAATCCCCTGCGTCAGTGTGAGGGAGCCGTGCGATCGTAGCAGGTAGCTTACCGCCTCGACGACGCGCGCCGTGCCACGCGCCGCTCCTCGACAAGATATAGTAGTCGAAGCAACACATAAATAAATGCACGACAAGTCAGACATAGAATAAAGTGTAGACTCGGCCTTACTAAATTAAATTTAAAGTTACTTAAATTAGTTAAATTTGCTTAGTTGTTTCCCTTTTTTAATTTTAGGCTTTTCAGAACAGCCATGCAGATGTGACTGCTGTATGATTTCAAAGTTATCGTGACTCAGCATTTCCATGTCGATACTAAATGAAATCAAGATTTTGAATTACTCAAGTCTCTGAGCTGACTGTGCTCCATAGCTTGTCATTTCAGGTGATCAGTATCGCACGGAACCAGAAACAACGCAAACGCAACAAGCGAGGGAGCGTGGCGTGCACGTCAGACTTACTTCAGAGCACCTTCCTAAGGTGGGGGGGGGAGGTTTTAGTTGTTATGGAGGGGGGCGGCAAGTTTGGTCTTTGCACGGGCACTGAAAATCTGACGGGCCGCCCCTGACTGCAGAACCTTTGCTAAACCTATATCTGAACTTGGCCCTGACCTTATTTTTGTGTATTTATTGCTTTCATCAAATCTGGCGAACCTCTGCAGCGCTCTTTATTTTCCCTACCTTAATATTGTACTTTTAAACGGTGACACAGACTTTTATGTATGGTAATAGTTTGGAGCTTAAGGTCCGGATTTTTGTCTTCACATGACAAAACATATACAATAACCTGCAGAACTGAAAAATCAGGGTTATTTTCATTAAAATCTGACAGAATTGTGAATGAAATACTACAGTGTACCAACATGTATAAAAACAATATTCTAACATAGAGAAACAGGTTAAATATATGCCTAAAATAAGCACACTGAAACTATATTATTAGCATTTAATGTAATGTAAGTTCAAAATGTTTCTCACAGTTCTTAGTATTAGTTGACACTTTCTAAGAAATTGTAGCCTTATCAGAGCCTCATCTGAGTTTCCTAATTGTTAGAAAAATTCAGCTTAGAAAATAACAGTTATGAAATAGAAATATGCAAAATATATTCCAACTGTATGTTGATTAGTCGGTTACAATCGAGGCAGGCAGAGTCTGTAACATGGCTAAGTCAAGTACAATTGAGGCAAGCTGAGGGTTGGAAACATGGTTCAGATAATGGATAAGAGCACTTCAACAAACAACATTTGTTGTTAGAATATTTTATGGTGGTTTTTCTATTACAGTCTTACTATGAACAGTAAATAATGTAAATTAAAGCAGGACTGACCACATCAAGTAAACTTTTCCTATCATTAAAACGTTAAAAACTAAGTGTTGAAGTATTTTAAATGTGACCACAAAATGCAGTTGATTTTATTTTAATTACAGGATTATGATTATTGCAATAAAACTGGGGAAAAATCCAAATTTATACCACAACTTTAGCAGAGGCCATTATAATCATGTATGCGATAGAGCTTATTAATTAATAGTATCATACTCTGTATATTCAATGATAGTATTTATATTTTAAAACTCAATTTTTGAAATTCATATAATCTAGCAGGAAATTTTGGTAAAATATTTGAGGGTGTTATTGAGATATGCAAATTAGTGTGAAACTAGGTACAGCTGTCATTGGTCATTGGACTATTACAACTATTTTGGTCTTGGCTAAAGAACATTCAGTCTTAGTCAGTAACAACAAGCTCCACAAGGCATCTTACTCATTATATTGTACACTGTCTTTCTTTTAATAATTATTTTATAAGGTCACTCAATCAAAACACTCCAACTCACAGTAATTTTAGTTTATTCAATATTAAATTAAATCAGCTTGAAAGACAAGTACATTTAATGTTCATTGTCAGATCAAGAAGAAAAGTGGCTCTTTTTTTCATAGTAATAACCTAAACTTTGAAAAAAATATGTTGCCGACATGAACATCTATAAAACCACATCACTTACAACACTTCCTTCTTAGGAAAAATAACAAATTACATTTGTATTAAAGGATAATAATATAATTGATAGAAATCAAATAAAAAATATATCTTGTAAACTTATGGTTAACATTTTTGCAATGAAAAGTAAATCTTTTAGCGAATTCCCTCTATAGGGAAGAAGCTATTACCGTAGGTCTCATGGTAAGACTTAAGCCCGAGACCATGATAACTTTTTGTTTTGAGGTCTCCAGATGTCATAAACACTATTCGTTCAAATTTATATATATGTATATATATATATATATATATATATATATATATATATATATATATATATATATATATATATATATATATATGTCCGTTAACAAGATAACTTGAGTAAAAAACGTCCGATTTTGATGAAATTTGGCTCAAATGTGTAAAATGGCATCCATATGACTTTAAGTTCGAAAACCAGAAAAATCGGACCATGGGAAGGGGGGTTTATGGGGGTTTTAAATTTTCCAAAAATCAGGTTTTTGCATTTTTCACCCTAAAATTTTTAAAAAACTTAATTTTGGTTTTGACCATGTTATAGAGCTTAAAAAAACAAATAATTTAGTATGTTTAATTATTAACCTAGGTTAAGTGGTTGCGGAGAAAATCCAAAAAAACCTGCTCATAAAATCTCCCATGTTAATCTTATGGGAAAAAGGTTTTTGGCTTTTCCTCAGTTTATTTTAATGTAAACTTCACATTTGCTTTTACCAATCTGTTCAGTTCCACAAAACAATCATTTTCGTGTTTAAATTGTGATTCTACACCCAACCGTCGCAGAGATATTCGAAGTGCTAAACACAGTACGTTGTCCAATGTAATCCTTATAAAGAATAAATACAATTTGATATCTCGATTATTTTTGAATGTATGTTGATGAAACTTGGTATGTGGCTTCAAGTAGTACTGGTATATTGAAATTTGCACAAAAAATTTATTTTTTGTTGATTATTCCCGTAGCAGCAAACCTGCGTACTCAGCCCCCATGTTATTCTTATGGAGAATAAGTAAAATGTACTGACTCCCTTAATTATGAACATAAATCAATAAAACTTGGTATGTAGCTTCACTTGGTTGAGTTATATTGATAATTATATAAAAACCCATTTTTCTGTTCCTTGTTGCAGCAAACCTGCTTTCTCAGCCCCCATGTTATTCTCATGGAGAATAACTAGAATGTCATATATCGCTTATTTATGATTGAATATCAATGAAACTTAGTATGTGGCTTCGCCTAGTTAAATTCTATTTATATTTGCATAAAAACCAATTGTTTCTGTTCCTTGTTTCAGCAAACCTACATACTCATTACCAATGTTATTCTTATGGAGAATAATTAAAATCGCTTATATATGTGAATATATTTTTATGAAACTAGGTTTGCGGCCTTATGTGGACTTCAGACAAATATTATGCATTGGAAATTCGCTTAGTCCGCAGGTTTGCTGCGATGGGGGTATTTTTATATACTATATAATTTGATCACAAATAAAAATTATAAGTCACACAACGAAAGTAAAGAATCAATATCTTTGACCAGATAACTAAAAATAAAAGTATACAATGTGCCTAGCCACTTCTCACTTATTAATCTTGTAATCTCATTAATCTAGAGTTTCCATTTTTATTTTTAAACAATCATTAATAACATTATTACAACTTTTTACACCTTTTAAGGTGAATTCAAATGAGCTCTTAATCACACACACTTCTTACAATGCAGCATATTATTATTTGTTAAACATGTTATAGGCCTATTTTATTTTAACAGCTTATGATCCACTTTTAACTGGTGGTTTATTACTTTTAACAAAAATAGGCCTATTAATCATTAATCAAACATCATTCATTACAGTTTTGTTACCGATAGCACAAAATCACATTTTTTCTTATACATCAACCACGTGTAGTTATATTTCATAAGTTATATAGTTAACATAAATCTTAGGTGCGGTAACACTCTTATTAGATAGGCCTACAAAAATCATATTAAAAACTTCTTAACACACTTTAAACAGATTTTCATTAGACTTCAATCCTACTACTTACAAAATACACACTGAATACCTTATTCATCATTGTTTTATTTAACAAAATCATTAAACCTTCTAGGCTTTTTAACTTGCCTACCGTACCGGCTGACATAGACCGGTGATGGGTTCATTTGATCTTCCAGAGTATCTTCACCTCTAGGGGATGTTTGTACCGATCTGTAAGCAGCAGGTGTACCTACTGATGTTGTAGGCCTGGTGTAGGGAGACCTGTCTATAGGACTTAAATTGTTACTTCGCCTGTCTTTACATGGAGACTTTACAGAGAAAGAAAATTTCTTTATAATAAAAAATATAAATAAAGTACATCTTCTTGCTCATTGCAAGCTGCTAATACAAAGCATACTATACAATTTTAACTTACTTATTATATAAATGATTTTTTTCATTTGAACAGAACTTTTCATTGTCAAAAGTGAAATTAGATATAGTTTATTCTTATCAAAATTAAATGTTGTCCAAAAATCTTTTAAAAATGTTGTTATTGTCCCTCTTGAGCCAATTATAATAAGCCAATAATATATATATTTCCTTTAGGTAGAAAACTTTGTAGTACTGAACGGTAGGTGAGAAAATATTAATCTTTTCTTGGTTTACTTCTTTTGGTTGGTTATTATTTAACTCAAACCTTACCGTCGAATCAATTATAAAGCCTTTTGAACACTTTAAGCGAATTTCCCCTATAGGGAAGAAGATATTACCGTAGGTCTGATGGTAAGACTTAAGCCTGAGACCATGATAAAATTTTGTTTCGAGGTCCCCAGATGACAAAAACACTATTCGTTCAAATTAACTTTATATTTTTGATTATAATTATATTAAATACGGTATCGATTAATTTAATTTGCTAGCAGTTTATCATATTACAAGGCAAGAATGGATACATAAGTCAAATGAACAAACTGAATTTGTTCCAACTTTCATTTCACTTAGAAAAATTAAACCAAAGTATTGTCTGCATCATGTAGGTGTAGACTATTGGTAATTTGTGTATCCTACTCCATACAAGTACACCCACAAGTTAGGATGGCTGCGGGAGTTAATACGTGTGGTCACTAAGTCAAAGATCTTATAGGTTCAAGGCCCATCCTGGTCATGATATTTTTGAAACTAAAATCCTTTTTAAAATGTATATTATTTGTTTATCAAGCTATTCAATTGGAAAAATCATATTTTTCAAATTAAAATAACCGTTTTAAGTAAAAAATTATATATTTCTGGCCCAGATCTGGCCAATTCTGGAAGAGCCCAGATTTTTAAAATCTTATTAATAATAAATTAGTAATTAAATGTTAGTCGTTTCTGATGTCTGGCCCAGATCTGGGCTAGAAAACAATTTTTTCACTAGGGAACTTTTGGACAAATATAACATTGAATTAGGCGCATCTTTTGGCAAGTCCAGAATTTCTTTGACAGAAGATCTAATTAACAAATCAATGTCATTCAGGAAAGAATTATGTAATTTAGACAGATAATGTAACACTGAAGAGGATATATAAATATAGTTATTTAAAATGAATAGTTTTTGAGTGTTCCATTTAGGGAAGAAGCTATTACCGTAGGTGGCATGGTAAGACTTAAGCCCAAGACCATGATAACTTTTCGTTTTGAGGTCCCCAGATGCCAAAAACACTATTCGTTCAAATTTATATATATATGTATATATATATATATATATATATATATATATATATATATATGTGTGTGTGTGTGTCCGTTACCGCGATAACTTTTGAAAGAAACACCCGATTTTGATGAAATTTGGTACAAATGTGGAGAGTAGCATTTATGACTTTAAGTTCGAAAACCAGATCAATCGCACTATGGGAAGGGGGTTTTATGGTGGTTTACAATTTCCCAAAAATCGGTTTTTTGCAAATTTGACCCCAAAATGTTAAAAACACTCAATTTTGGTTATAGCCATTTTATAGAGCTTAAAAAAACAAATAATTTAGTATTTTGAATCATTAACCTAGGTTAAGTGGTTGCGGAGAAAATCCAAAAAAACGTGTCCCATGTTAATCTTATGGGAAAAAGGTTTTTAGATTTTTCTCAGATAGTTTTAATAAAAACTTCACATTTCTGTTTATTAATGTGTTTAGCTCAACAAAACAAACATTTTGGTGTTTTAATCGTTGTTCTACGTCCAACCGTTGCAGAGATATTCAAAGTGCTAAACACAGTCCGATGTTATCCTTATGGAGAATAAATAAAATTCTATATCTCGATTATTTATGAATGTATATTGATGAAACTTGGTACGTGGCTTCAACTAGTTGTGGTATATTGATATTAGCACAAAAAACAAGTTTTTTGTTGATAGTCCCTGTAGCAGCAAACCTGCATACTCGGCCCCCATATGTTATTCATATGGAGAATAAGTTAAGTTGTATATCTCCCTTAATTATGAACTTAGTTAAGAGAACTTGGTATGTAGCTTCACCTGGTTCAGTTGTATTGATAAATGAAAAAAACACATTACTTATCTTCCTCGTTGCAGCAAACCTGCGTCCTCAACCTTAATGTTATTCTTATGGAGAATAAATAAAATGCTATATATCACTTATTTATGGATGTATTTTTGTGAAACTTGGTAAATAGCTCTATGTAGTAGTGAGTCACATATATATGCATTGGAAATTCGCTGAGTACGCAGGTTTGCTGCGACGGGGGTATTTTAAAATCAACTCAAAAACTATTCATTTTAAATAACTATATATATGGCCTATATTTATATATCGTCTTCAGTGTTACATTATCTGTCTAAATTACATAATTCGGAAATTCGCTGAGTACGCAGGTTTGCTGCGACGGGGGTATTTTAAAATCAACTCAAAAACTATTCATTTTAAATAACTATATATATGGCCTATATTTATATATCCTCTTCAGTGTTACATTATCTGTCTAAATTACATAATTCTTACCCCCGTTGTAGCAAACCTGCGTACTCAGCGAATTTCCAATGCATATATATGTGACATACTACTACTACATAGAGCTACTTACCAAGTTTCACAAAAGTACATCCATAAATAAGTGATATATAGCACTTTATTTATTCTCCATAAGAATAACATAGGGCTGAGGACGCAGGTTTGCTGCAACGAGGAAGATAAGTAATGTGTTTTTTTTGCAATTATCAATACAACTGAACCAGGTGAAGCTACATACCAATTTCTCTGAATGTAAGTTCATAATTAAGGGAGATATACAACTTTACTTATTCTCCATATGAATAACATGGGGGCCGAGTATGCAGGTTTGCTGCTACGGGGACTATCAACAAAAAACTTGTTTTTTGTGCTAATATCAATATACCACAACTAGTTGAAGCCACATACCAAGTTTCATCAATATACATTCAAAAATAATCGAGATATAGAATTTTATTTATTCTCCATAAGGATAACATTGGACAACGTACTGTGTTTAGCACTTTGAATATCTCTGCAACGGTTGGACGTAGAACTACGATTAAAACACCAAAATGTTTGTTTTATTGAGCTAAACACATTAATAAACAGAAATGTGAAGTTTTTATTAAAACTATCTGAGAAAAATCTAAAAACCTTTAACATGGGAAACGTTTTTTGGATTTTCTCCGCAACCACTTAACCTATAGGTTAATGATTCAACATACTAAATTATTTGTTTTTTTAAGATCTATAAAATGGCTATAACCAAAATTGAGTGTTTTTAACATTTTGGGGTCAAATTTGCAAAAAAACCGATTTTTGGGAAATTGTAAACCCCCATAAAACCCCCTTCCCATAGTGCGATCGATCTGGTTTTCAAACTTAAAGTCTAAATGCTACTCTCCACATTTGTGCCAAATTTCATCAAAATCAGGTGTTTCTTTCAAAAGTTATCGCGGAACGGACACACACACACATATATATATATATATATATATATATATATATATACATATATATAAATTTGAACGAATAGTGTTTTTGGCATCTGGGGACCTAAAAACGAAAAGTTATCATGGTCTTGGGCTTAAGTTTTACCATGCCACCTACGGTAATAGCTTCTTCCCTATAGGGGAAATTCGCTAAAAGGAGAAGTTGTTGGTTTATTTATTTTGGAATCCAAACTATTAATAACATGTCCTTCGTTAAATAAGTACAATTTCACTGTTAAAGTTCATTCCAAGATAACGAATTTGTTCATTATTATTAATAGATAATACAGTTTTGTCTTCCAACTGAAACAGTTCAGGCATAAGTTTACCTTTAGAAACATTTAAAATTTTAGTCTTGTTAGCATTTATGCTAAGTCCGATTTATTTAAACCGATTTAGTTTAATGTCATGTAAAGCAAGAACTGCATTTTTATTTTTTCTAATTAAAACTGTGTCATCGGCAAAGCTAAGCACATTTACTGCAGGAAGTGAGTTATAAAGTTTATATCCATACAATTCAGATATTGTAGGTTCTGTCAAGTCATTCCTGGGACTTAACAGGGTTTACCAAATCTAAAATGAACATTCAGTGACATCGGCTGCCTTCTAAAAGCCTGCAATGTCAAGTAACGTTGTTACGCCCTCCCTTTGATGTCATACGCTGATGTAGCTTTCATCACAAATAATGCATAGCAGAGGTAACAGTAGACTGCAGGGTACGCAACTAGATGACAGCTTACAGCTACAATAATATATAACTGTTTTGTTCAAACATTCTTTACAAAATAAAGGAAGAATGAACTTATTATTTCACAAAGCAAATAAAGTTTGCCACCTTTGAAAAATGAAACATGTTTTAATCCAATGAAAACTTGTGTGAAAACACGTTTACCAACACTGGGGGATAGCCAACTCTGGCTATAATTGCCAATGTCCGGTTTACCTGGTTTTTAAAACATGCATAAGTGCCAAATGTTCTGATAATCAGACGAGTATAGTAATAATTGAATAGTGGTCATGAAAATCAAATGCATTCTCGGATATTTGATACCAATAAAAAAACATGAAGTTGATAGTCGAGACATTCAATATGTTTATCTTTATATATAATTCTGTAAGTAAAATTTTTAAGTCGAAATTGTGGGAGTTTGGCAAATTGCAGGATGATGGGAGATAGCTCAAATTAAAGGTCTTGATTCCAGGGACTCGGGAAAAATAACAGTATTTCTAAAAAGTTGCCAGGAAATTATAAATAACGTAAAACACCCCCCATAAGAATAACATGGGGATTTAAAAACTTTTACTTTGTTTAAATTAAAGCATGTAATTAAATGACTATTTTGTTTGCGAACTGACATGTAAATAGTAAACAAAATAAGAAGAGGCAAAGTATTGGAACGAGGCTAGGGGCTATGGCCCCTTCAAGCCATACACTAGTTACACTAGTTAACTGTAAACATATTTCAAAAATTTTTTACAGTATTTTTAACTGCAAAATTGCTAGAAAAACTCAGAGAAAATACCTTTGACACTTTTGGATACCAGGAACTTTTAATTCTTGCCTGGGACTGAAAGAGGTAATATTAACTTCTTCTTAAAAGGGTCTAATTCGTGTCTGAAGTATTAGGTAGCTGCCTTCGAATTTGAGTACATGATTACAAAGATTGTTAACTGTAAAATGTAAAATACAATACCCCTATTGCAGCAAACCTGCCAACTCAGTGAATTTCCAGTGCAAATATATTATATACCTAAAAACAACACATGTACCAGCTTACCGATGAGTTTCCTCAAAATATATTGATATTGATATATATGTATATATAACATTTTATTTATCGTCCATAAGAATAACATTGAAAAGAAAACGCAGATTTGCTATAACAAGGTCGGCTAAAAATTGGACTTTTATGCAAATATAAATCATAATCACATGAAGGCACATACCAAAATTGCAGTACACCTTATTCATAATGGTATTTTACCCAAGATGTGTTAAAATAAAATTAGAGAGGTGACACGTTGCAGACCTGAGAGTATTTCCATCAAAGTAAAATAGCAAATATCAAGTAAAAATAATTAAACAATGAGAGTTGAAAAAGAATGAGTTGTCATATATCTGGAAAAGATCAAACTGGCTCATTTATACACAATCGGAATTCCAAAAACCTGAGTTGCCACACGCCCATCTATTAATAGCCTGAGACGATGGAAGGACTGAATTAGCGATACAAATGATAATATTTATAAAATTCTTGCTCATCACAGCAAAATATTGCTCGATTTCGAGCAACGGGTTTACTAGTAGTACTTGTTTCTCATAAGAATAACATGGGATAGTGCAATGTCCATATGACTGTGTATGCAGGTTTGCTGCTGCGGGAGTATTTTGTTCAGATATTGATAGATTGCAACCAGGTGAAGCCATATGCCGAGTTTTATCAATATGGCAATAAGCAAGATATAACATTTTAATTATTCCCCACTAGCTGCTATGCCTGTGCTTCGCAACGGGGTGAAAATTCAGAGTAGAAAAATTGTTAACAAAACAATGACAGTCTGTAGTTATATGCTCCTTATAACAGTTGTTTATTTAAATGAATTGAATTAGGAAACACACATGTGACATGAACACCAAATAAAACTCACCTCCATAAGAATAACATGGGATCTTGGAAGTCCCGTGGGGCAGAGCCCTGAGGACATTTCTAAACGGCAATAGGCCTATGACACTCCTCCGTACATAGACTACATTTGTGCAAAATTCCAGCAGAATTGGTCTATTGGTTTTGGCGTGATGGAACAAGACAGACAGACAGACACCACCTCATTTTAGCGAATTTCCCCTATAGGGAAGAAGCTATTACCGTAGGTCTCATGGTAAGACTTAAGCCCGAGACCATGATAACTTTTCATTTTAAGGTCCACAGATGCCAAAAACACCATTCGTTCAAATTTGTATATATGTATATACATATATATATATATATATGTATATACATATATATATATATATATATATATATATATATATATGTGTCCGTAAGTACGATAACTCTCATAAAAAAGGTCCGATCTTAATGAAATTTGGTACAAATGTGTAATGTACCATTTATTTGAACGAGTTCGAAAACCAGATGAATCGCACCATCCGAAGGGGGGGTTTTGTACCCCAAAAATGTGTTTTTTGGGGTTTTCACATGTAATTTTAATTTAAATCAAATTTTAATTTATACCACTGAATTCAGCTTAAAAAAAAACAATTTGGTATTTTGATCATTGCTCTACGTCAATTGGTTACCGAGATATTGAAAGTGCTAAACACAGTACGTTGTCTAATGTTATTCTTATGGAGAAAAAGAAAAAATGTATATCTCGCTTATTTATGAACATAAACTGGCAAAATTTGGTATATGGCTTGATATGGTTGTGGTCTATTGTTGTTTGCACAAAAAACAATTTTTCGCCTATGGTTCCTGTAGCAGCAAACCTAGGTACTTGGTCCCCATGTTATTCTTATGGAAAATACTTAAAATGTTATATATCGCTTATTTATGAATGTATATGGATGAAACTTGGTATGTGACTTTACTAAGATGAGTTCTATTGATATTTGCATAAAAACCCATTATTTTGTGTGCCTTGTTGCAGCAAACCTGCGTACTCATCCCCAATGTTATTCTTATGGAGAATAATTAATATTTTAAATATCGCTTTTTTGTGAATACATTTCTTATGAATCCTGTTAAGTGTTTTAATGTGTTATGTTATATATTCATTGGAAATTGGCTGAGTACGCAGGTTTGCTGCGACGGGGGTATTTATAATAGTAGTGATAAGAATAACACTGGACAACGTACTATGTTTAGCACTTTCAAAATCTCGGTAACCAATTGACGTAGAGAATTTATACAAAAAATTGTTTGTTTTTAAAGCTGAATTCAATGGTCTAAACTAAAATTTGATTTATATAAAAACTATATTTAAAAATAGCAAACAAAAAACATCTTTGGGATTGAAAATCCCCCAAACAACCCTTATAATATAAATATAAATATAAATGAATAAATAAACAACTGTTTTTATACAAATAACAAATAACCTTGGTCTTTATTCAAAAGTATTATTTTACATCTAGATAAAAAATGATTAAAATTACAATATTTAGCAAATGAGTTCTCTTTATATCTCAGGGTTCAAAGTTCGTAAGGTTCATTAGCGTCTGGCTCGATCGATAATAATCAAATTTTTGATATTAGTAAAGTACAACAACAGATAATTAAATAGAGAGTTAAAATTTAAAATAAAGTTCAAAATCTTCAACAAACAAATAAAATATTATCAATCTTCTTCAATTTACTTTAAAAAATGTTTTAATCTTTATGTTAATTTGGAATGTTCTTGATATAAAATGTCCCTAAGTATCAAGAATAATCAATCTTCAAATAGGTGGATGCTGAAAAGGGGATTAGCGTGAAAAGGAATGATCTCACCAACAGTCCATCAAATGTGCCTAAAATATGATTAAAAATTTATTTATGGGAGTCTGCTGGGCTTTAGAGCTGGGGGAAGATAAAAAACTTATTTAACGCGCACAAATATAAACAAAACTTGATGTAAATTTAACTATTCCCTCCTGGGAATGAGCAACATGGACTTGCTCAACTGTCCTACTTCGGCTCTCCAGAGACACAAGACGGCGTCACCTCGTCCAGATTTGGAGAAGAAAGGCATCCTCCAATTAGAAGTCTTCTCAACAATATTTGTATGCTGTAATTTTTTGATTGGTTATCAGCGGTAATAGTTAATTTTCATTGGTCAGCACTTCACTGAATTTAAAAATAATATTTCTCTATTTAATTCAATTTGGAAATGATAAATTTATATCGAAAACACAATAAAATAATATTTCCAATCGTTAAAGTTAATAAAATAAGTCAAATTTAGTTTAAATCACTCATAATTGCATTTTATTCTATCATACTACAAACAGCTGATTGAGGTAAACAAACTAATATCTGTATTAAATTACGCATTACTTAAATTTATCATATATTCCTGCTATGTACACATTTCTAAAAGTTTCAGATTATTTTTTAGGAATTTAGAACATCTTTAGTTTTTACTTAAAACCTTAAACTTAATTAAAAAACGTAGAAAACAAATATCTGAATTTATAATTGCGAATGTATGGCATTCCTAACGCAGTTCCATCGTTCGCCGCAAGAGTTCAGCACTAGACGGTCAGGTCTCTCAAAATGGTCTGCAGACACTGGTGGATTCACAACGAACTAACAATCATGGCGGCCGTCCGTTTGGAGAAAGTCTTTGCGACTTCTCAATGTTCACAATTCAGAGTTTTACATTCAAATTAATAAGTTTATAAACTAGATTTACAATATGAGTGGTTAGTAAAAAGTTGATGTACAAAATTATATTGTTCTGACACGCAAATATATCTGTGTCGGGGCCAATTGGATGAAATCTATCACTTTTTCAAACTTACTTTTAGTGGGGTTAGGTCGATTTGTCAGACTTGGATTATTATTTCACATTGAGTAAGTAACATAGGTTAAATGTTTTTTAATATACTTATTACAGAGATGAAAACTTATCTATATCTAATTATACCTAAAATATGTGTCAAATGTACAAGTCCTTTTTCTTTGATAGTATGTTATAGGGCATTTGAGTAGGCTAAAGTTTTTTTTTCCTACAGTTACCTAACAATGTACATGTTCTCTCACTGATTTGAGAGAGCAAAGTGGCCAATTCGCTCATCAGTGAGACAATGTTAACATTGTCTCACTCTAATTACTTTGTCTCACTCCAGATTTGCAACGTGAAGACACGAAATAGTGAGCGCGTAACATGCAGACAAGGTCGTATGCGCGCGAAATACGTTGGCAGCACTGGCTGTAAATCAGCTGGTCAGCTGTTGTACTGTTGTATTTGTCACAACACTTCCGGTCACGGCAGAAGCCACCATTTCATTGATTTGCCATTTGTAAACCTTGAAGGTGGTTTTGCTGTCGCAAAATGGACGTTAATGACGATTTTAGTAATAATAGTTCACCAGAAGAATCTTGTACTCCAGAAGAATTAAAAAATGTGGCGAGGAATGTGTCTCTAAATCTTCTTCCAGAGAAATCAAAACATAAATATGAAAAAAGGAAAAATATGTTACGTTTCTTTACCAATTTATTTGTTTTATGGTAACTGTAGGAAAAATTAATATAATGTGCAACTCGAGTGCAAAGTGCAATCGCCTCACTCGAGAAACCATTCCTCACTCGCCTACGGCTCGTGAGTAAGGATTTCTCTCGAGTGAGGCAATTGCTCACTTTGCTCACTAGTTGCACAAATAACTATAGTCCATCGCCTCTTCTACTCTAGGCCTAAATTACGTATCCTAAATAGTATTAATGTTTTTGTTTACTATCACACATGTAAAATACACTAACACATATAAATACAGTTATACCCTTCGGATGGTCTAATGCGAAATAAATTCCCGGGTATAAATGCTACTTTATACATCAGTACCAAATTTAATTAAGATTGGACCTTTTTTACAAGAGTTACCGTGCTTATGGATACACATATAAATTTGAACGAATTGTGTTTTTGCCATCTGGGGGCCTCAAAATAAAAAGTTATCATGGTCTCGGGTTATGTCTTACTACGCCACCTATATGGTCATAGCTTCTTCCCAATAGGGGAAATTTGCTACAAATAAAATAAAATAATTTGTTTTTAACTGTTAACTAAGTTTTAGTGACTTTTATTCAGATTCCTTTCAAAGCAAGAAAGAATTGCTATTACAAATATATTACTTACCCAAAGGAAGATGTTAGGTCAACTGCAAATTTGATTCTGGACCGATTTAGACAATTATATTGAGGTAATTTATTAAAGGAATTTTCCTCTAGATGACTTAAAACTAATTACTTTTTCCCTCACGAAGGTTCTGCTCAAAAGTTTATTGTGTTATTCTAAAGAATGAAAGGGTTATTGTGTTATATGTTGAATTTAGTTTTTTCTCTTTAAAGGTTTGATTACAACCCTCATCTTCAGTACTTAGTAAAGTGTCCAAAACTAATATAGTTGTAGGAACTAAATTCTCATAATCATGTCTCGCTCACTATTTCTCACTATATCAATTGTGTTTGAAAAGTTAAAACTAACATTAAATACAAATGTAAGTGAAGTAGGTTGCGCCGTAGGATCTTCATCAATAGTTCTAACGCAAATTTTATGAGGGTAATTTGTTTATCAACCTGTGATAGGCGGCAAAAATTAAGGACAAGTGTATATAAACATGATTTTATTACCAAATGATAAGTTTCACTTATGTTTACTTTTCGACATATTCACCGAAACGACTGAAGAATTTGTAGGACCTATGAACCAGATTTTCAATACCCTCTTCAAACAATGTTCCTGCCAATGAATTGAAATGTGTCATGACATCAATCTGTGTGATTGCACAGCGTAAACGCTGAACAAGGTAGGCAGGTAATGTTTATATGATGCAACAGCACATCCCCCCCGCTAAACGCTCAGACACTTTCGGGCTCAGGATCAAAACTCTGAGTTGAGTTGCGGACGCATAAACATGGCCTCAATCGATTCTGCCACCAGTATCACTTGCGAAGTGTAATTCATTTCCTGCTAGCAGAAGGGGATAGTGCAGCAGAAATCCAACCCAGAATGAGCCGAGTTTACAGAGAAAACTTTTTGAGTGATGTTATTGTGCGTGAATGGTGTAGACAATTTAAAGAAGGGTGTACTCAAAATGAATGTTTGAACGAAAAATTAATGAAATTAATGTTTGTCGTACTTCTCAAAATGGTTTCCACCAAGATCTAAAATAAATTTAAATTAATTGTCATCTAAGGTAAAAGTTTTTTGATACATCATTCTATTTACAACAAAAAAGTAAATTTTAATGGGTTATGGGAGATTGTTGGCAATTTTTATAATTAAAAGTATCTTTCAAATAATATTTTGTTGTAATAGAATTTTTTAACAAGAGTTTTTGTATTTAGTTGCTTGCCAAATAGTACCCTGGGTACATGGCTAATATTGAAAAAAGCAGCATTTTGTGATTGAAGTATGACATTTTCTGTGGTCATAGTAGATGCCAATTGGTAACTTTTCAGATAGGGAGCCACTTCAAAATCCGTGTAGGTCACCAAAATGGCGGCCATCTTTAATGGCCGCCATTAGCCGGTGTATCATGCACTTAATGTTGTTGTATCTCAGCTGATAATTATCCGATTACGGATTCTTTATTGTTGTTTGAAAGCTCTTTTAATAAGGAAACCTTTGTCCTTACACATTTTGCTCTAAACCCTAAGGTTTCAATATAAAACTAAGTTTTACTTTTCTAACGAGTTGTATTAATAAATAACTTTCATGCTGTCATAGAAACCATTTTCTAGCAAAATGTGTCAGCTAAATATTATTCAATCTATAACATTGATTTTTGCTCAGTGATTATTTTCAACTTCTTAAACTATTATTTTCTGTATATGTTCATTATCAGTCAAATGTTTTTACCCTCTAGATGTGCCTCCGCCCCATGGGCTTTTAAAGAATCAATGTTAATCTTATGGGGATGATGTGATAAGGTAATCAGCTGACTAACACACACATGTTTATTCGTTTATTTTGCTAAGTTATTTTATTTTTAGAATATGTTGGTAACAATGGTAGATATTGTTACATGTAAACATGTGATCTATTAAGCCAAAACGTTTATGTTTTCGTTTAATGTGCTTGTAAAATGGGTCGATTTTGTTTTGATGTGAAGTTTTTGTTTTGTTTTTGATATTTTTTAAAATGTCTTCAAGGCGTTTTCGGCTGGCAGATATTAACTCTGAACCCCCTTGTAGTGTCATAAATTGGACTAAATGTTGCTTATGTCAAAAGTCTACTGATGAAGATTTAATTTGCCCTGCTACAAAACTTGTTGGTGCTGGTTACTTGACGCTTGCAGGAGTCATATTCCCACCAATCTTGCTTCATGGCATTTTTGTGGTTGGTGCGTACGACAACATTGATCACAATTACAGCAGTACGACTTCAGAATCATCTTTCCATGGAACAGCAATTTCTATATTTCAAATTCCCGTCAAAGGATATGCTGGTGACCCTTGTAAAATTGTCACAAACATCTCAGGTGTTGATCAAAGTAACAGAAAAGTGCAAGCGCTTCCAGATAGCTACAGTGTCGTCAAGCCTGTCACACTGTTCTCAAGGAGCCACCTATGCCAAAACAAACCAAACTAAATCTTCTGAAATGTTACTTTCAGAATTCGGATCTGAGTGGAAAATGGAACAGGAATGGCTCAGCCACATCCTTATTAACAGAAAAGATGGGCCTTTGAATCTTTCCTGGGCATCGTTCCATGCTTCAAGAAAAAGCTCTTCGTCATTTGAATTAAGTAGTAGTTCTCTTTTACCTTTACTCAATGAAAGTTCTTCTCCGTCAATGTTAAAGCATGCAATGGATCAAATAACTAAAATTACTACACTTTTAAATCCGGGAAAACTCCTGCCATATGTGTGGACCAGCCTCTGTTTGCTTTGGCTAAATCCATACACTGGAACTGGCCTGATCTATACGGTGAATATAAGTTTGTAGTTATGTTTGGAGCTTTTCATATTGAGCGGGCTTTTTTTAAAGTGCTTGGCCAGATCCTTGAAGGTAGTGGCTGGACTAGTTTAGTGACAAACTCTGGAATCAAGACAGAGGCAGGAGCCGAAGCGTGCCTTAAAGTTACGTCACAAAAGCAAGAGCAATTCATACCAGTATCAAAATCGTTCGTTGATTAGAGTCAAAGATGCATATGTGGAAGCGGATCAAGAGACTACTTTTGAAGAGTGGATTACCAATCCAACTCAAACTACCCGACTTTCCGATTCTGGCTTCTAGTGCTAAACTTAGAGATTCTTCTTCTGTCATTCATTTATTCAATTAGAGATGCTAACTATGAACTTTTCACTACAACACTGAAGAAGATTGCACCTTGGTTTTTTTCTGATGGACCATCCCCACTATGCACGTTGGTTGCCGATCCATATAAAAGACTTAGAAGAACTACAAGACACAGCACCCAGTGTACATGAATACTTTTGCAAAGGTCAATTCGTTATTCACAAAACCAACAATCCTTTTTCTGCGATTGCTGTAGATCAAGCTCACGAAAAGAACAACGCCTTTATAAAAGGAAATGGTGGTGCTGTAGGTCTATTACAAGATCCAGCCATGTTAAAAAAATGGATGCTGTCTGGGCCACAATTACTTAGCGTTATCAATGAGTTTGATTTTGGAAACCCTGTCAAGGAAAACTCATGCGATCTTGTGGTTTG
This sequence comes from Allygus modestus, assembly GCA_963675035.1. Classification (NCBI taxonomy): domain Eukaryota; kingdom Metazoa; phylum Arthropoda; class Insecta; order Hemiptera; family Cicadellidae; genus Allygus; species Allygus modestus. The sequence goes on along the minus strand of OY776111.1, from coordinate 347,975,391 downwards.
GAACACAAAAGTTATAATGGATCGAGAGAGGGTAAATGCTTTGGTTGGCGCTGAAGAAAAATCCTTAGAACTGTATAACAACTTCGTAGAAACCCGTTTAAGTAATGAGGCAAGTGTGAGTGTGTTTTCTCCTGTGAAACAAACTTGAACAAAGTTCTTTGGCTTTTCACGGAAAAAGATGTCTTCTCCAAAGGTTTCTGACTTGAAAAATGATGTCGAGCTTTTTCCAGAGCTTTTATTGTAAGTCAAAACAAAGCCTTGGATTTGGACGAGTTTTTTGACTTTAAGAAGAAGTTTATTTCATAGAAGAAGCCGATGATCCACCACAGTTTGAAGGATTCTGCGATACTATCATTTACGATGGAGCAGCACTAATGAGCAGCACTCTTCCACCCAAAACGTCACAGACATTTGGAGAATATTGTGATACGGAATCCAAAAATAAAATTTTCAATGATACTGAGAGGTTCCATGCAAATAGAATTCACATTTCTTGGGATACTTATTCAAAGAATAGTCTCAAAAAACGTGTGAGAGAAAAGAGAGGCGTTGGTTTGCGCCGTCAAGTAGCAACAGGAAATATGCTACCTAAAAACTGGAACGACTTCCTATGCTGTGATCAAAATAAAACAGAACTCATCCAGATACTTGGAGAAAATGCAGTTTTCAACTTTGATTGGATAAACGTCAGTACAGAGATTGATGGCGTAATTCATTCATATCGGCTGGATGATTCTTCAATTAATGGGGTACAATGCAGGCTACAGGAAGAAGCAGATGGTAGAATATTTCTCCACGCTAAAGACCAGTACCGGCTCTAGGGCAGTGCGAGCCGTGCTCCAGCACGGGGCGCGCGGGGCGCGGCGCTTTTGGGGGGGCGGCACTCGGCGCTCATAACGGGTCGTGGGATGCGGCAGTGGCGTACTGTCGTAGTTGGCGCACTGGTGCGGCGGATATATTTGTAGGGGCCTATATATACATTAGGGGTTAAAGAGGAAGGCCTATTCGTATATGTGTATACGATGTATTAGGAGCGTGCGAGTACTCAAAATTTGAGTACTGTATTTAATAAGTCAAATGAACTCAAAGTTTAAAAAAAAACTCCAAAGTTCGAGCGATTATTTCCCGTCAATCTTTGGATGATCCTGACCTGCCAAATAACGTAGTAAACGGCCGCCAAAGACGATCGCACCACGTAAAATCGGCCGATTATCACGAGACATAACATGTATTACACTTAAATTGGACATAAATAAAAACCTAAGTAAATGGCGACCGATCCACGTATTATCGGCTGTAATTGAAGACGTTACAGATGATATAATCTGAAATTAACGTCCTTGCCGCGTAATATCGGCTATAAACGACGATGGAAAGCAAAATACTGTCCAGAAATGACGGCTTTACTACGTAATAACGGCCGAAAATACGACAGTAGATCGGTAGCGAATCTCCGGAAATCGGCGGGAAATACTCGCTCAGATTTTTTAACATTTTTCAAAATTTGGGGGCCTATGCCAAAGCGGGGCCTGGGTCGGACCGCCCCCCCACAACCCCCCCCCCAACGGTACGCCACCTGGTGCGGGGTGGGGGGCATAGGCCGTAGCGCTAACATAAAGTATTTGTATATTTATAAAAACCAAAACTGATTTTGTAAATTGTTGTATATTAGTATTATAAGTTGTTGAAAGACATTATATGAAAGAAAGTTATGGAGTATTCACCATGTTGCACCTTCATCATACTTAAACATTAAATTTACAAATCAGATAATACAACTTCTACTCCCCTCTATTTCAAAACGAGAAGTTGTTTTGACCTCTATCGGTTTGTGACAACTTCAGGGCATTATGATTGGTATTGAGAGTTTAAATAAAACTCGCAATACGATGCAAGAAATTTGCAATGCTAAAATATAAAGTAACACAGTGCAACTAATTGTTTTAATCCGCCCACGTCGATTGTTTTAAACTAGTTCCTATAGACGAGGAAAGATATGGTTTGGAGACTGGCGAGTATTGAATAGGGATTTGATCTATTTCAGTTTAGTATTATATGAAATAAGGGGGAAATATGATGCACCCTCCTCAGATTTTGGCGCCCCCTTACATCGTTACTTGTAAGGTCCACTCGTTTAGCTTACTTTGAAAAATATACTTTATCGTTCCGTCTGTTTAGTAACCATTTCAACCAAGTTCTTATTTATTAACTGAGTCATTTCGGAGTATTGGAGATGGAGTGGGAAATGTTAAGAATTAAACATACCTCTCCTCATTACATATTAAGATTATTTGAGCTCTGGTCGTGGTTAATTGACTAATCATCTGTATTTCTTACAAATTGGCAATACTTTAAATAAGTTGCGACAGTATATCACAGTATAGTACTAACGAACAAATCATATTTGCAACCATCTTGAGTTTTTAGAGTCATTGGTATTAAACTTAATTGATCCAAACCCTTTTAGAAGGTAAGATTCAATACATCACAGAATACAAAAAAAAATTAAAATAGGCTTTATAGCTACTAAAAAACTTAAAGATGAAATACTCGAAGATTGAGTCCGTATAACTAAAACACGTGTTATACATTAGAATCAATAAACAAATATTATATTCAGAAAACATTAGTTTTTTTTTCATACAAACTTTGCTGTATCCATTGCAAACTTCAGCCTCACAGATTCCAGGAACCATCATTGAATCACGGTCGGTTTTGATCAGCGTTTTGATTATTGTTTTGGTTCCCCTGGACGAAATCTTTCCCACGCTCAGAACATATGTACTGTTATCAGTATGTACTTCACCATTCCTACTCAGTTTTAAGGGTTTGTTTTAATTATTATTTTTCTTAAAGAAACACAAAATTGTTTTATGATACACAGCGTGTTGTGATACGTTGACTACAAGTGTGCACATTTGTTGTTTTTACAAAATTATATTTTTAATTATTTGAGGTTCTGGGTTTTGTTGAAAAATATTAGTGGCGCGGAAGATCGGAAACTGGATACATTTCCAGGACAATAATATATGAAATCAAGATTTTGAACTACACAAGTTTCTTATCTGAATGTGTTCCATAGCTTGTCTTTTCAGGTGATCAGCATAGCACGGAACCAGAAACACCGTAAACGCAACAACAAGCGAGGGAGCGAGGCGCGCACGTGTCAGTCCATCTTAGAACTATGGTGTAGGGAGGCTCTATGGGGTTGGGGGTGGGGGGCGGGGGGCGGCAAATTTGGTCTTTGCACGGGCGCTGAAAAACTGACGGGCCGCCCCTGCTAAAGACAGTGTTGAGCATGGAGGAAAAAGAATAATAATTTGCACAGTAGATACTGATGTTGGTGTATTGGCAATCTCTTTCTTTAATTTTCTCAAAACTGCAGGACTGCAGGAGATGTGGATTCTCCTTGGTGTTGGGAAGAGTCAAAGATACATGAGCATTAATACCATGTTTGAAAGTATCGGTGAGCATAAAGCTGTTGCATTAATGGGGTTCCACGCATTCATTGGGTCAGATCTAACATCATAATTTGCAATAAGTCTGCCCCCAACAAAAGAAGCTAAGGCAGTATTGCCTTCGTTCAGCATATCAGGCAGGACAAGTTTGGGGTCAAGCGTGTTCCAGTAATGGACAACATTCCAGAACCAGAAGGATGGGGATGGACCATGGTTAATAGCGAATGGACGCCGGTGTGGTCTTCTCTTCCATCTATAATGGAAGCCTGCAGAGAATTCATAAAATGCAGTTGCTCCGGATGCCATAAAAGATGTTCCTGTTCAAAGGCCAAGCTTCCATGTACGCTACTTTGCAAAAACTGCACTGGAGGTGAAAAATGCAACAACAAATACAATTAAAGGTATGATACTTTTGGGCTTCACCCAGGTAAAAAGTATGAACAGTAAAAGTATGTACATAAAATATTTGGTTTAAATGATGACATTATATAACTCTCTTTTCCACAAAATTGACCTGTGAAAGCCAATGCAGTGGAGTCCTATTCTCTGATCTTTTAAAACTAACCAACTCCTCCAAGCGATTTCAGGTAAATAACACCTTCGTATTACGTAAACAACTGTTTAAAAACTTGGCGTTTTGTTACAAAGACAACCAGTATATTAATACATAAAGAACATTTTGTTTTAATTCATTTCAAAAATTCAAGATCATAATACTGCTTTGCTAATTTACTGAAAATATAGTGATAATAAGTATAATAATAATAATTTATACATAATAATTTTTTTCAGGGATTATTTAGAAGATCAAGACGAAGTTTGAGTGATGTAAGAATCATATTTGTGGTTCAGACAGCAAAGAAGATTATTATCATTAAGAGCTATATGTAAGAAGTTAATTTACATTCATTTGTCATTTTTTTGTTAAAAGCTTTAATAATGTTTTTCAAATAACTAAATGCAGTGAACTTTATTAAAGCACATATTTTAAATTACAGTCGACTCCCTCTCATTCGGACTCTGATGGTCCGGACTACTTCTTTGAAATGAGTCATGAGCGCGCGCCGGGTTTCCCTCGGCCGAAAACGACAGGATTGAGCGTGTCTGTTTATTTCCGGCCTACATGGAAACAATTATCCTCAGTTCGGCTTACGATTGCGTTTGATTCGTGTTCTTTCCTATTGTCTGGTGTCAAGTTTCATTTTATCGATGTCACAAAAAATGAGGATACGAGTTGGTAGCAATGCCCCGTAATGTTTCGGTAACTACCGTACACTTATAATTGTCTTAAAATGTGATTTACGATTATAGATTCCCTATTACAGGTTGTAATTTATGTAAGTAAAAAACCGCCGGATGGTCCGGAATTTTTTTAATCCGGACAGGTGTCTGGATTAGAGAGAGTCAACTGTATACTGAACTCATAAGCATATTACATTTATTTTCTGGATTAAGAGTTAGTACTAAGCAAAATAAAATATTACATATCAAAAAAATTCCCAAAAATTATTTGATTGGTAAATTGTGGAGAAACCTTATAGTTTACTTTTCAACTCTTTAGCTTTCAAACTAAATAATAAAATCTTAATAATGGTTAACATTCATATATAACATATTTATTAGGAACACAATTTGTGAGGGAGATGAAATTTACCTATGTAAATGGTGTGTAAATAACCAGCTTTTAACTAATAAAATATTCCCATAAGATTAACATAGATACTTTAAAAGCCCATGGGGAGGAGCCCTGAAGGTGGATATTTTTCAAGACCCCAGAAGGTACAACTAGAGGGTAAAAAAATTTGACTAATAGTGAACATGTTTAGAAAATAATAGTTTAAGAAGTTGAAAATCGCCGAGCAAAAATCAATGTTATAGACTGAATAATATTTAGCTGACACGTACTGCTAGGAAATGGTTTCTATGACAGCATGTACAAATTGATTACATCAAAAATAAATCTATTTTAATCGTAGTTATTGTAATAATAATATTGACAAAATGCACAGTCGATACATCTGCAATATATCGGATTTACTGTAAATTAATAATTAAAATATGCTTTATCAATGGACGTTGTCTGTGAATACGTTTTTGTAAATAGTGCAAAGCCCTTACATTTTAGAGCAAAATGTAATTTGAGAAAAAGTTTCCTCTTTAAAAAATAAAATAAAATTTTGATTGTGGTTAAATTTGATAGCTAATTTTAAAGTTAATAAATAACTTTAAAATAATAATAATAATTTAATAAATAATACAACTTTAAAATAATAATAATAATAAATAATAATTTAATAATAACAATTTAATAAATAATACAACTCGTTAGAAAAGTAAATCTTACTTTTATATTGTACATTGTGCAGAAACCTTAAGGTTTAGAGCAAAATGTGTAAGGACATAAGGGTTCCTTAATAAAAGAGCTTTCAAACACCAATAAAGAATCCGTAATCGGATAATTATCTGCTGAGGTACAACAACATTAAGTGCATGAATACACCGGCTAATGGCGGCCATACTTAATGGCCGCCATTTTGGTGACCTACACGGATTTTGAAGTGACTCCCTATCTGAAAAGTTACCTATTGGCATCTACTATGACCACAGAAAATGCCATACCTCAATCACAAAATGCCGATTTTTTTTGTGTATCCGACGTACTAAAATAAACTAAAATTAATTAAAGAGTTTTTAGCCGATTTTTTTGTTTGGCAAGTTTTAAACACTGTCTTACTTGTTCCCAAATATGTTGAGTAATCGACTCTGAACTGAATCCTAAACGGGTTATAAAGGAGTCATGTATAAAGAGGACACTGCCCTTCCTTATAATAAAATATTTCTGCATAAATCTAGTTGTATAATTGGATTTGGCTATTAAATTTTTACTGCGTTTCATATTTGAGATTATTCATTTTGATCTCAGAACACTGAAAGGCTAATCCATAGTTAGTATTATGATTGTTTTATTTTAACTAGACTTGTAAGCTTTTGAGCAAATAAGTATATGATAAATAGCTTTATATCATAAATTAAATACCCCCGTAGCAGCAAACCTGCATACTCAGCGAATTTCCAATGCATATTAATTTAACTTAATACCACATAAAGCCACATACCAAGTTTCATCAATATACATTCATAAAGAAACGATTTATGACATTTTAATTATTCTCCATAAGAATAACATGGCGGCTGAGTATGCAGGTTTATTGTAATAAGGAACACTAAAAATGGGTTTTTATACAAATATCAGTACAACTCAACTAGGTAAAGCCACATACCAAGTTCTATTAATTTATGTTCATAATTAAAGGAGATAATACGTTAATAATTCTCCATAAGAATAACATGGGGCTGAGTAAGCAGGTTTGCTGCTACGAGAACTATCGGCCAAAAAATGGGTTTTTGTGCAAATATCAATAGACCACAATGAAATGAAGCAATATACCAAGTTTCTTCAGGATAAGTTGATAAATAAGCAAGATATACAATTTTTCTTATCCTCCATAAGAATAACATTGGACAACGTACTGTGTTTAGCACTTTCAATATCTCAGTAACCAATTGACGTAGAGCAATGATTAAAACATCAAATTGTGCGTCTTTTTAAGCTGATTCCAATGGGAAAAAAATAAAATTTTGCTTTTTCAAAAATTATGTGTAAAAAACTCAAAAAACCCCATTTTGGGGTACAAAACCCCCCCAAAATACCCCTTCGGATAGCTCGATCCGTCTGGTTTTCGAACTTAGAGTCATAAATGCTGCTTTACACGTTTGTACCAAATTTCATCAAAATCAGACCTTTTTTACGAGAGTTATCGCACCCACGGACACACACACACACACATATATATGTATATATATAGTGTCGAACGAATGGTGTTTTTGGGGTCTGGGGACCTCAAAACGAAAATTTATCATGGACCCGGGCATAGGTCTTACCATGCCGACTACGGTAATAGCTTCTTCCCTATAGGGGAAATTCGCTAAAAAAGTGTTTATGAATGTATTTTTATGAAACTTGGTAAGTGGTTTTATGTGGCAGTGACACACATATAATGCAAGCATTGGGAATTGCTGAGTACGCAGGTTTGCTGCAACAGACTTATTATACTTATGGAATGTAATGAAGATTTAGTTTCTTGTTTATTTACAGAAACTTTCAATGGCAAACCTCCTCCCAAACAAATTAAATTCTGATCTTAAGGTTCTTAATCAATATTAAATCGTATAATTGAACTTCCTGCTACAATCAGTACACTTTAGAATGGCAAAACTGGGACCTGAACTGGAGTCTATATTATTATCCAAAGTTTTGGAAGAATACTTGTTTTGAAATTAAAGAAGTATTTTGTTTGACGGTCAAATGAAACTCGGGCAAACAATAAGAGGAAGGTTCTAGCAATAAAAATGCATATTTTAAAGAACTGTTTTAATATAAAAAGACAGACCACGCTATTAAGAAAAAACAGAAAGACAAGAGTAAAATGACTCAGTCACCAAGCACATCACTGTTACTGTAACCTTACCCTTGGAACATCCACTTATGAGCAGACTACACTACATTTAGGCATTTAACTTGTGTAAAAATACTTGTCTAAATATTGTTTTAACATATTTACATAATATTATTGGGAAATATACAAACAAAAGAAAATTAGAAATTATTTACTACGTAAAAAAACAATCCAAAAAACTTATGGAAAAAATTAGTTGCAAAACAATTTTAATCGAAAATTTATTCCTAAAAACTGCAGGTACTGTAATAACCCAGGAATTCTTAATTCACCTTGGGTTTGAATACACGCTACATTTATAAAAACCTTTAATAAACTTGCCATAACAAAATTTATAAAAAAAGAGTGTTCAAATGACTAAACATCACATTCAAAACTGAACAAAATTATGTAATTGTACTTGTTAGTTGCAGTCCCATAATTGTATTACTTACAGTTTCATATATTTATAACCATTAAAATATTATAACAAAAATATGCTTTGTAATATGACAATATTCAGGTGTGATAAGCGATAAATACAAATAACACTCAAAACTCAAAAGTAAAACGTAGAAAGACATAATTACCAATCCTGTCTCAAAAACTGAGAAAGATATATGTTGACAATGTTCAACAGCTGCCTGAAATTAAAGTGCTATATAAATTTAAACAAAAACTTTCTATATTTACTCATAACTGAAAGGATAATTTGTTTTTTTTTAAATATAGTTATATTCTAATTATAACATCTAAATGTTTCAAAAACAATAATACAAAACAAAAATAAACTAAAAATAAAATTAAAAACTATTCCGAAAACACAAATTAACACATAGGTTAAAAATAATGTTAAATATCACATTAATTAAATACTACAGGTATAATTTAGTAAGTAGATGATGATTAAATGAATGAAATAAAATATAATCGGGACATAAACTAGGCTACTAGATATTGTAATATGAGTTTGAATGATAAGTATAGCATGAAGAACATTGTCGTTACCAGTCTAAAATTTATTGCGTAGATAAAATAACTACATGGAAGTGGGGGACCAGAAGTTCATCTCCCGTAGCTGCGAGGGTTGCGGCTTGGCAACCTTCTGTTTGGGCTTTATGATCTTAGGCTCGGGAGTGGGCTCGAGGTGTTGGCTCTCCTCGGCGAGATCGGCCAGCGAACCTCTCAAACTCTTCGACTCCTTCATATACGACGACAACCAACTCTGCTTGGTCTCTGCGATGTTGTCTGATGAACCTGCAGCACAGAGGAAACCATTAAGCCAGAGAAACTGGATTGGATACACCATTTGTTCTTACTTTTTTAAAGCATATTTTTTGGTGAATTAAACGTAATGATTTCAAAATATGTTAATATACATCTAACAACTAACTGTTAAAGCAGCTAAACACCAAATATACACACATTTTTTTACCTAAATCTAACAAGGCAAAGGCTACGAGTTGTTAGAAATGACTAATCTGGCACACTTATATCAATCACCCTGTATATTTAGTTATTAATAGTATAGTATAATTTTACCAATTCCAAAGAACTTTGGATACGTGTATCACAGATTTTAAAATTTATAACCGTCCTATTGTATGTTGCAAATAAAAGTTTTTTATATTTCTTATTTTAGGAAAATACAATTTTTTAGTGACAATACCTGTGTAACTCTCATTATATGTAGTGATAAACAAAACAATTAAAACAAAGTTTTTAAAATATAATTTAAATAATTAATTTGTTTTTACTTTTATTTTTGTTTATTGTTTTATTTAGTTTATTTGAAAATTGAACTCGCAATGAAGGCTTAAGCCGATAATTTGGGTTTTTGAATTTAAAAAATGTGTATTGAGGTTGTTTTTGTTAGTTCAATTATGATTATTAATATATTTTTTTACGCTGTATTAAAACAAAAGTGTAAAGGTTGAAGCCAAGTAAAGCTTTAAAAGTTCATTTGATGTGATTTTAATTATCTCCGGTCAGATCAAGTAATGGGGAACTAATTTAAATGTCAGTAAATGTTTCAATATTTAATCTGCGATATCACAGAACATCTGAGTCGGAGACTTATTTGACCTCTATTGATCAAAACTGAAATATTTATATTCCAACTGTACTTTGACTTGTTAACACACTAAGTGCGGCGGGTACCTAAGATATAAGATAGGTACCCTGATAAGCCTTAAGGTATCTTGGAGCGCTTTAACTTTGTTTCCATTGCTGTGGCCTAGCCACACGATATTTCTAGCTGATATTTTGTAGCCATCTGTGATGACAATCAATACCCACAGTGACCTTGGTTTCTGTTTTGGCCGAGGGTTGGGTTGAGGAGGAAGGAGAGCGGAGTTAGCATGCGGATATTTATTGAAACTTCCTGAAATTTTACATTTCTTGTCTCTCTGCTATCAGCTACTTCAAAACCTGGCATGAATTCGTTTCGGTTGGAAGTTTTTCTTGCTTTACAAAGAGGACCTGAGTCAGGGCATGCGGGCAGAATCCAGGTGGTGGCAGGGACCATAAGGTACCCAAACTTAAAGGCGACCATTTTTAAAGAAAATGTGCTGGAATCCATTTTTAAAGCAATGCGGACCAGTTTAAAAATCATTGCGGACCAGTTTAAAAATCGTTGCGGACCAGTTTTTAAACTCTGCGGAACTTTTAATCTCCAATCTGGACTTCTACTGCCAGACAAAGTTTGCACACAATACAAATATTTGAGCCACATGGGGATTATTATAGCCTAGATTTTTTGCCGCACTCAATGAATGTTTTAAATGTAATCTTATGTATAATTCATTCTGTGCCCTGCAATGCCACGTCTCCCTGGACATATGATTTTGCCAATAAACTTGTTGGTCACCACCAACCCAACGGCGCTACCGGAAGTGGCATAACGTACCAAAAACTGTTGAGTCGCGGCCCTACCGGCACCTTACCTCTCGATTGTAGTTCTTCAAGTAATCAAGACGCTCTTTTCCCAGTTGGCATAATTTGCCAATTTGACGAGCTTGAACTACTAGAAATGATGTGCTAAGTACACTGATTTAAGGAAGGGGAGCTAGGTGAAGCCAGGTTAAGGGTAGTTAAGTATAGTTAATGAATAATTATTGAGTTTATACCTTGGCGTGGGTACCGCCCACGCCACAGGCTCTTCTGGGAAACCTGCTGGAAACCTGTCAGGAAAAGCCTTCAAATGTAGTATTTGGGATCAATATGTTTGGCTTGTGAGGATGTTGTAGTATTAATTAGGTATTTTTAGGTGATTCAGCAATATTATTTCAATAAATTCAATTACAGGTTAGTTATATAATATGTCAATATGTAGGGACCCATCAAAGCTGGCTATGGCAAGTTTTTATCTGGCGGATCGATCCTTCCTTTGGGTAAAATACAGAAATTGCTTCCACTAGTTATTTATTCATTTAGTTTCATTATCAATTGGTGTTCAGTGATCTGTAACACCAACCCAGTCACCAACCAGGCTAGTTTACATTATCTGTATACCTTCCCATATCTAATTTGGAGTGATGGTCAAAACCAGAAATTTTGAATCTCGAAACCGAAACTTACAAAATCGAATCTCGAAACTCAAATCGCGAAACCCTATTTATTTGCCTGGGTATGGTTATGAAAAATAAATCCAGAAAAATTAATTAAAACTAATTATATATTTTGGTTAGAGTTGTTCTTTCAGAAATAAAAAATCAATAATCCAAAAAAGGTGAAGGTAGACGACCGATGACAGTAGGCTTTTGACCTTTGCATTATTGATCGAAACACGGGTGTGATTTCTGTTAAAAAAACAACAATAAAGACACAAAAAAATCTCAGCAGTTTCGAGTTTTGATTCTCGAAACTCACCGATCGAATCTCGAAATCGAAACTTTTCCAAAGTTTTGGTGGTTTTGAGATTAAAGTTTTGGTTTTGACACATCACTACTAACTTGCCTTCAGTTAGTTTATAAACATATTTCCGCGTTAATTTCCCCCAAACGTTCTGTTAAACTTATGCCCCAAACAGATTTCCCCTGATCCCCCAATCCCCCACTTATTTTACCTGGCTCAATTTGTTTTTAACTTGTCGGTTACACCACATGTCTGTACAGTCCACAATGGGTAAAATTGGCTCACAGCAATTAACAAAGTTGTTTGACAGCAGATAGTAAATCCAATATTATTTATCCTTGGCGCTTTAAGAGTTAACAAAATGTTTGCACTAATTAAATTAACAGATAGCAGATGATTTTATTCTACCACATTCAAAGAAGTAACAATAAAAAGGATGACTAGTTTCCTTGTATAAAATAGCTGCTGACTAAACCAGATTTCACTCAGTAGTAGCCTCCTAAAATGTTCCATCAAACTACTCAAACACACTCTCATCAAAAATTTATATTAGGTAAAATTATTAAAATTTGGATATCATTTACACCATTTTGGGTAAATTCAATAGATAAGTTACTTACTTTCTTCTTCCAAATTATATCCTGAGTAGCATATAAAAAGATAACCAATAAATTCAATGACAGTCAAAATTACATGTGTTATAATACCCCCGTCGCAGCAAACCTCCGTACTCAGCGAATTTCCAATGCATAATAATATCTTAATACCAGATAAAGCTGGATCGTAAGTTCCATAAACATATATTCACAAATAAGCGATATATACAATTTTAATTATTCTCCATAAGCATAACATTGGGGTTGAGTACGTAGGTTTGCTGCAACAAGGAACACAAAATATGGATTTTCATGCAAATATCAATATAAATCACCTAGGTGAAACCACATCCCAAGTTTCATCAATATACAATCATAAATAAGCGATATATACCATTTTAATTTTTCTCCATAAGAATAACATGGGGGATGAGTACGCAGGTTTGCTGCAACAAGGAACACAAAAAATGGTTGTTTTATAAATATTAATATAACTCAACAAGGTGAAGCCACATACCAAGTTTTATTAAATTATGTTCATAACTAAGGGAGACATTACATTTTAATTATTCTCCATAAAAATAACATGGGGCTGAGTACGCAGGTTTGCTGCCACGGGAATAATAGGTAAAGATTGCTGTTTTGTGCAAATAACAATAGACCACAACCAGATGCAGCCGTATACCAAGTTTGATTAGTATCCGTTCATAAATAAGCGATATATAAAATTGTTCTTATTCTCCATAAAAATAACATTGGACAACGTACTATGTTTAGCACTTTCAATATCTCTGTAACCATTTGACGTAGAGAAATGATCAAAACACCAAATTGTGTGTTTTTTAAGCTGAATCTAATGGTGAAAACTAAAATTATACTTTTTAAAATATTACATGTAAAAACATCAAAAAACCCATTTTTGGGGTACAAAACCCCCTCAAAATACCACTTTGGATGGGGCGATCTGTCTGGTTTTCGAACTTAAAGTCATAAATGATGCTGTAAACGTTTGTACCAAATTTCACCCAAATCGGACCATTTTTACGAGAGTTATGGCACCCACGGACATACACACACACATATATATATATATATATATATATACAGTTTCGAACGAATGGTGTTTTTGGGGTCTGGGGACCTCAAAACGAAAAGTCATCATGGTCCCGCGCCTAGGTCTTACCATGCTGACTACGGTAATGGCTTCTTCCCTATAGGGGATATTCGCTAAAACCATTTAGAAAATATATATACTAAACTACAAACTTTGTATGGTATTTTAAGGGTTCTAAAGAGTGATTATTTCTTTGCCTGCTAAATTACACTCATACATACAAATACCCCCGAAGCAGCAAACCTGCATACTCAGCGAATTTCCAATGCATATTAATTTATGTTAATACCACATAAAGCCACATAAGAAGTTTCATCAATATACATTCATAAATAAACTATTTATGACATTTTAATTATTCTCCATAAGAATAACATGGCGGCTGAGTATGCAGGTTTGCTGAAATAAGGAACACCAAAAATGGGCTTTTATACAAATGTCAATATAACTCAACTAGGTAAAGCCACATACCAAGTTCTATTAATTTATGTTCATAATTAAAGGAGATAACACGTTAATTATTCTCCATAAGAATAACATGGGGCTGAGTATGCAGGTTTGCTGCTACGGGAACTATCGGCCAAAAAATGGGTTTTTGTGCAAATATCAATAGACCACAATGAAATGAAGCAATATACCAAGTTTCGTCAGGATAAGTTGTTAAATAAGCGAGATATACAATTTTTCTTATCCTCCATAAGAATAACATTGGACAACGTACTGTGTTTAGCACTTTCAATACCTCAGTAACCAATTGACGTAGAGCAATGATTAAAACATCAAATTGTGCATCTTTTTAAGCTGATTGCAATTGGAAAAAATAAAATTGTACCTTTTCAAAAATTGTATATAAAAAACTGAAAAAACCCATTTTTGGGGTACAAAACCCCCCCAAAATACCCCTTCGGATAGCTCGATCCGTCTGGTTTTCGAACTTAAAGTCATAAATGCTGCTTTACACGTTCATAAACCAAATACACGTGCTGTACCAAATTTCATCAAAATCGGACCTTTTTTACGAGAATTATCGCACCCACGGACACATACACATATATATATATACAGTTTCAAACGAATGGTGTTTTTGGGGTCTGGGGACCTCAAAACGAAAAGTTATCATGGTTCCGGGCCTAGGTCTTACCATGCCGACTACGGTAATAGCTTCTTCCCTATAGGGGAAATTCGCTAAAACATGCAAGTTAATTGTTCAAATTTACCCAGGTTTAACTAAAGTATCATATACTACTTACATATAAGTATATACTTATGTAGTATGTAAGTATGTACTTATATAGTATATAAGCTTACAAGTACAAGTCTAGTTAAAATGAAATCACCAAATGATTAATTTTCTAATGGCAATAATGGAAAACACTCAACTACACCTCTACTTCTATTTTTTACACTTATAATATATTGTTCTTTGTTATTATATATATATATATATATATATATATATATATATATATATATATATATATATGTGTTCGTGGGTGCGATAATTCTCGTAAAAAAAGGTCCGATTTTTACCATTTTGTCCGATTTTGATTTATATATATATATATATATATATATACCTACTTATTTCTATTGAAATTCGTCTCTTGTGTATTGCTAGCCTAGGCCTATTTGTTAAGTACTCTGAGGCGTTGGACGCTTTCTAGTCTCTAAGGTAACATAAAACAAGATGGCTACTTCTGCCAGAAATGAAGGCTAGGCTGTTACAAATAACAAAATTACATATTTATTTCAAAAAATTTACATATCAGCATATGAAAAACTTCTCAGGGGACCAACAAAGGGATGATACAAAGGTGGGGATAAGATAATGATTTGAATTTATGAGATATTAATATTTACAGTGGTATAAAAGGTCCTCGGCTCAGCTTTAGCATTGAACATAATGTCTCTTTGGTCTCAGGGCATTAATGACGGGTTCGTGGTGGCGACTCCCTCTCTTTCTAGGTTTTTCCAATTTTAAAACTGAGTCTTTATCATTGAAATTTGGATCTGATCTGTATGACTGTAATATAATTTAGTATGATCCTCAAAAACTGAAGTTAGCTAAGCGTTCCCAAACATGAAGGCGGCCATGATTTTAAATAATTTGAATATAAGTTCTGTTCTGAATTCAGTGATGTTAAATTTACTAAATAAGTTCTTTTCTTTGAATTTGGAATCAAAGATTTTCTATTTAACTGAGATTACTATATGAAATTTTAGCTTGGTAATATTATATTTAAGATCAGATTTAAATTATATTTGTGTTGAAGTAGTTTACACCATTATTGGATAAGGTTATGAAATATTTTAATTTTAATATTATATGATTGGTGCTTATATATTATATGAATAGGCTTATAAAAAGACAGTTTTATATATCTATATAAATTATGCATGGGCCTAATTAAGTTTGTATGAGGGCACATTAATTTGTTATATAAGTTAGGCCTATCTAGGGTTTATTTCTCGTTACATATTTTCTACAGGCCTACTTAACTATTGTTATTAAATGTTTGTCAACATAATTTCTGAACTGATACAATCATGAATTAAAATAAAACAATCATAATACTAATTTTGGATTAGCCTTTCAGTTTCCTGAAATCAAAATGAATAATCTCAAATATGAAACACAGTAAAAATTTAATAGCCAAATCCAATTATACAACTAGATTTTAAAGAAAATATGCAGAAATATGTTATTATAAGGAAGGGCAGTGTCCCTTTATACATGAATTTCCTTTATACCCTGTTTAGGATTCAGTACAGAGTCGATTACCCAAGATATTTGGGAAAAAGTCAGACAGTTAAAACTTGCCAAACAAACAAAAATCAATTAAAAACTATTTTTAATTAATTTTGGTTTGTTTGGCAAACAACTAAATTTTGGTTTGTTGGGCAAACAACTAAATTTTGGTTTGTTTGGTCTTGTTCATAAAAAATTCTATTACAACAAAATATTATTTGAACATTACTTTTAATTGTAAAAATTGCCAGCAATCTCCAATAAACCATTTACTTTTTGTTTGAAATAGAATGATATAGGCCTATCAGAAAACTTTTACCTTGGATGACAATTAATTCAAATTCCACTGTGACAATGATACATCGCACAAGCAATAACATCGCCACCTCGATTGATCCCCTCCTCATTCTTTGTTGTAAAAAACAAATGCCCAATAAGTTGTTAAACAAAGATTCCAGACACACCCGATTATGATTAATTGTAAATTATTTGATCGGTTGATTATGTGAGAATAAAAATAAGTAAAATCATTGACTATGGATACTGAAGTAGACTTCTCATTGCCATTGTAAAAGCTGTTCCTACTTTTGTGTGTGCCAGGACTCAAAGAGGGTGTAGTTACACTAATCCCCAACAGGGTGTACTTCTGTAAACTATTACGTATCCTCTCAAGGAGGGGATAATACAACAGTTAGTGAGTCAAGAAGCAAACGTAAGTTGATTGTCACCTGCTTTCTGGGGTGGAGATCTTTTATAAGTTAACGCAAATAACTAACTGAATAGTTGACCGCAGCACACTCTGTTGGTGACTTAATCAAACTATGTGTACTTCAAATTCTGGGTAACACTAAAAGAGGAACAGCTGGGCCATATACATGGGATGTCTCCTTCAGTATATTGTCAATGGTAAAATCATATTGAAGTACATAAGAGGCACTCACCCAACAAAACATTGGTAAAATACGGGTTCTTCCTGAGAGTTTTGGGTGATGTCTGAGGGCTGGAGGGGAGAGATTTGCTGTTCCGCCGTCTAGCCAGCATGTGGGAGGCGGGGGGAGTGGCGGACTCCTCTTCACTCTCCAGGCTGGACGAGGACGGTTGGCGCGGAGGGTGGCGGGGCAGCAGCTTGCCCCCCGCGATGATCTGGTGAGCCACTGCCACCACCGAGTGGCCGCACGCCGCAGCCGCACTGTGGAACCCATCGTCCACCCCCGTGGACTTGGACACCCCCGCTGGCGGCTCCAGAGGGCCCCGCTTCAACCCCAACTCCCGCGGTGCTACGACACAAAGCAATCAATTGATGGACTGGTGGCCATTTGTACTAAAAGTTTCTTTTATGATTTCAACCTTTATACGAGACAAATCTAAAAGGCAAGAGAAACACATATTAATAGTAACCACTTAAGAAAACCCATCTGTATATAAAGCCAAACTGTACCAGGAACCTTTGAGAGAACATAACCCATGAACCATATAATTGAATAAAAGGTCTCACGAAGAAAATCAGAGGAACAATATTAATTGCTTTACACAACCTTCTTAGGCCATAAACTAAATAAAAGTATAATAGTTAAAACCCAATTATAAATATTAGAATTTGATCCATTGTGTGATTTTATTTGACTATAAAACTGAAATGAAGTCATGTGAACAAACAGAGTTGGCAAAACTAGTTAAATTAACAATTATCTATTATCAAAACATTAATTGACAACTGACAATAATCCTTGATTTAAATTGTTCCAGTCACTAAACTAATAAGATATGAAAAGTGTGAGATTTTATCACTCACTAATCGGTGATCGGTATTTCGGTTTAATTTTTGAGGTATAAAAGAGACACATTAAGAAAAGGACTATATTCATCAACTAAAGTGTCTCAATCAAACATCAATCCCTAACTTTAAAAAAACTTGGTTAAAAAAGTGTATATATATGTATTAGTTTATATATACAGCAAATTTCCATCACATCTGCCCCATATAGTGAATACTGTAATGTCACTAACTATATAGTTTTTGATAAAACTACTAATGTTTACAGGTTGTTTCTTGGAAGGCATTACAAAATTGAGAAGCTGGGAATGTGACTTTCTTATTGATTAAATTTATAAAAGAAAATAAATATGTTTAGGCATTTCCAGGTATGTTTAACGATGGAACTCTTTTGATTACGTTTGGGTTCATTGGATGGTTTTATTCAGATAATGTACATAAAAAGGGAAGGCTAAAGAAAAAAACTCAAAAAAGCCTCACTGGAAAGAAGACAAAACATTGATAACATTTTATAAAGTTGGTCTTGGAACATTCACCAGCTGTTTTACAACAACCATACCTATAACTAACATAATTTATTTAACATAACTTATAATTATTTATTTTCAAATAGTTGGAACTAATTTATTATTTCTAAAAATAATCCATCCAAAGTTCAACATGTATCAACTTTAATACATATTATGTCACATGATTTTTGTTTGAACTGAACGATACTTGAAAATATTTACTGTGTCAGGAAAATAATATGGACCCAAATTATTATTTATTATTGTTAAGATTAATTAATTAAAGGATGGAATTTAGTTTCAAAAGAATATCATATCCCAAAATAGACAAACTAATTAATAAAGATTACTAATTTAATCAGAGGAAATTGAATGAGAAAACCCATTCTTTAAACGAAACAAAAGGTTAACCATAGACTGTGCTAACCACTAACCCAGTTTTTCAGAAATTGAAAAATTTACTTACCACGAAGGATGAAAAATACAAAACAACTACAGTTATCCATTTCGGGCCTTTAAATCCACTGTTATAGATTAATTAACCATGGTATAGTGAAAGGTTCAGAGAAAGCGTTGATAGTTAGTGATTGTACAAAGTACGAAACTTCCATACTGCACTCTTTGATTGTGAGAGACAGACTGGCTGGGACTGGAAGGAAGGAGGAAGAGAGAGCAAGAGAACCTTGTGCTCAAGGCTATTGAGTCATTCATTGGAAACTCCACGACACCACTACGGATTACAAATTCTACGGATTCATTTGGTGCTAAAACACCAACTTGTTACATTGCTGAATTTGGTCTTACAGACACAAAGTATAACTTTTTCAAACATATAATAATAATTTTTTATTGCATATGACATTATAAAAATGTTTGCAAAATTTGAAAAACTGGACTGATAGATTTTGTTGTCTTTGTTTTATATATTTGGTTGAATTCATGATCAAGTACTTGAAAAGGATTTTCTAAATAATATAGTTTTACTTTTTTGATGTCTCTCCTTGCATTAATTTAAATTTTGTGATTTTCCTTTAATTTATTTAATAATTTTCCGATTGCATAATAAATAGTTTTTTCATATATTGTAGTTTGATGTATTGGGTGTTGGACAATCTTTTTTCTTGTGTCATTGGCTGAGGCATTGCTTACTAGTAAATTTGTTTTTTAAGTAGTATTTTAACAATCCTACAATATATACTGATAATATGAATATATTTAGTATTTTTGCTTCTTTGAAATGTTCAAAGCACGATTTGTCATATGAAAGATTGTTTATTATTATAATAGCTCGTTTTTGTAGCCGAAACTGTTTTTGTTTTCCATTGATGTCGCGAACCAAATTGGGAGACAAAAAGTTAAGTACTTTGAAAAAAAGAAAAGTATGAAATTTTTAAGGTGGCTTTGTCCACACAATGGGCTAAAACTCTTAAACAAAAGGCTATTGAGTCATTCACTGGAAACTCCACAACACCATTACACTATGAATAGTTGAATTAAGTTATTTGAATTCAAGCAACTTTTTTTGGGGATTACCCAGCTCATATTAGACAACGCTGACTAATAAAAACAAAATAATTTCCACTCAACCCCTGCCTTCCTCAATTGTTTTATTTTGATCTATATCTGACCTCTGACGTAAACAAATCCGAAGTTGAGTAACCCAAAAATTAAGAACTGTTGATAATATCAGTAACTTAATATTATGATTAAAGTTTTTTGTGGACAATATAATAATATAAAAGTTTCAACTTACTTTTAGCAGCAGATATGAACTCCTGGCAAGGCAATGTGTGGTTTTCCAATACATCACTGAGATTCCTGTATATGGGTCGTCCATGTTGGTTGTCATTCTCTATTTGCTTCGGTCCTGAATCCGTTTTGGGATATCTGATGTAAAAGAAACTGTCGTCTTCTGTAGGCGGCGAGAAGGTGTTTTGGTCCAAATCGTAACTGAAATGGAAAAGTTCAAAGATTTCGTAAGTATCCTTGATGCACATTCTGCCGATGTTTCTATTGCAAATGTCAAATGTAAACTGCTCGAGTGACAGCAGACCACAGTAATATAACGTGTTTGATATCACGTCATTATGATGTCAACTACGTCTAATCTTTGGCCTGTTGACCTATGCTAACGATCAACAGCCACTGTTGAGTGTCTCACATGAACCAATATGTCAGTAAATTACGTTTTACTCTAGATAACGATTCCATTATAAATAAACCTTGAACACTCTGTTTACTGAAGTAACCAAATGAGTTTCTGGACTTAAAACAAAAACAAAATATTTTAAAACAAGTCTTACCTAGCACATGTTTTCAATAAGATAGTATGACTAACCTTAGTAAATTAACATTAACTGAATGTTAAAATTGCACTGTGGAAGTGGGTCTCAAATTTAAAAAGCTTTCTGTTCTAATATGCATGTTTAACCCATTTGCATCGGATGACGTACCAGTACGTCAAGTCTCCGATGTTCAGTATCACGGATGACGTACTGGTACGTCCGAGGCTTGCGAACGCCTGCAGCTGCCAGCCGACTTCCCGCGTGTCAACCACATGTTTACCACATGTACCTTTGTGTATTGATCACTTCAAAGCGTATCACACCCGTCGAAACTACTAGTTTGAACAATGTGTCTTTGTTGATTTACCCTAAAATGTAGAAAATGAACATCTCAAGGCGTGTCACTTTGAAACTTTTAATTTGAACAGTGTGTATTTGTTGTTTTACAATAATAGGCCTACCCTAAAATGTAGAAATAAAAATACATGATTTTAGTTTACTCTTTTTATTTTACTGAAATACATGCAATCTAAAATATATTGGTAATTACAGCAAAGGATCAATGTAGACGTGAAATAAGTGTTGTGTTGTAAGTGGGACCTATACTATGGCCACGTGAGGTGTGGGTGACGCGACATTGCAACCACAGCCGCGCCGCACCGTGCCGCTCTCTGCGCCATACTGACGCCAGCGCGCTGAGGGCTTTAGTCCCTATGTACCTCCAATTACCATATATACTATCTGAATATATTTTTATTGAAAGGTTATAAATCAATTTCTTTATTGGATCTTTTTGAAAAATAAATTGGATAAATAAAATGTACCATTTATATGTATATATATATAAATATATACATATATATATATATTTATACATATGTATATATAATTTTTAAATTTGTTGAACAAAATATTATATTCCTTGAACGATTTGATAATTATGTAATACAGGCATGTATGTAACTATTTTTTTGGAAAATATAAAAAAATAGTGTAAACATATCATAAATACATATAAATATACATATAAAATACATAATTATATATACATATGATAATTTTTATTATTTTCAGCTATGAAATACTATAAACAATCATAAAAACATAGCCTAATTTTTTTTTCTTTTTTTCAATGTTTCAGTGATAATGGGATATTTGGTAAATAAATAAAACGATGCAAATGGGTTAAAAATGACTTGTAATCAATTAACTAAATGTGGATTTATGGGCCATTTGTAAGTCATGGTGGGTATTATAAATTTAGTTTTGAAACATTACCGAAAACTTGAGATCAAACTTTAACTGAAGAAAGACAAAAAAACCAAAGGCACCAATCTAGCAATAATTGGTCTGTCATGAGGGCGGCAATTACGGATTGCATCATTACTGGCCACTTGAGGTCCCGCGTGCTGCTGACATAATATCAAGACAAGGTTACAAGCGATCACACGTTTAGGTACTTCTTTTTGGCTGTGTTAAAATAAGATTAGTAACATTTATCGTTCCGTGGCAAATTATTAGAATTTCTTTGTTTCCCATTTCAATGCAGTTTAAGTCCTAGAGAAAACAAAGATACTGTACAATACTTGTAGCCATGCAAAGTTAGAGCTAAGTTGACATTCCCCAATATAAACTGGAATTTCCCATTTGCCCTAAGTTACCATTTGGTTGAGTCAACAACTCTAAAGTTTATACTATACAGTTAATAGTTTTCTATATTTTAAATTGCGCAACTGAAGCGAGTTTAAAATGTAATTCATGCAATTCAACAAACAAACCAATACATTAGATATTTTGAGAACTTAAATAGTGTGTTGATTTAAGAAGTTTTTCAATAGCCAGATTTGAATCTGAAGATCACACAAATCATCCTTAATATATAATATTTTGACTTATTCAAGTTCATTTTATAGTATTACAACAGTATAAGTGTTTTTAAGACAAAAATATTGTAATCACAGTTACAACCAAGAAGATTAGTAAATGTTAAACTACTTTATCGTCCTTTATTAAGTAACGCTATTAAACTTATTTCAAATTTGATTTTTCTAGCTATATCAATGTCTCACAAATAGCAAACAATTTATAAAATCCTAAAACTTATGTTCAGAATAATAAACCGATAACATGAGCGTAATAGGACGGCTGTTTAACGGTGTGGCTGCAGAACTGCTACTTGAAACAGCCTTGGAAACTGGTTTAATAATTGCAAACCGTGGCTACTGGAACTCACCTGATCCATCCAGTTTTCTTTGTTTCGGTGTTTTACATTACACTTTAACTGTATGTTTCCAGCACAATTTTATTCTATTCAGCAGTGTTTCCTAACTTTGTTCACCTTTGTTTTTCTTGAACATTGTTAACTAATGATCCCGTTGGAAGATTATGTTGAACAACACTTGTCACTCTAATTGTTTTAGACTTTAGTTCACTTACTTAAATATACTAGAGTTACTAGCTAAAGCATAAAACAATTTGTTTAAACAACTCATATTTTGAATCAGCCTAGTAGGCTACCAATATAACAATTGACTTGCGTGAAAAAATAAACAAATATGTAAAAAACATATATAAACATAATTTATAATTTTTAGAATCTTGCACCACATCTAATGAGACCTCACGGCATACCAATGTGCCGTAGAACTCAAAACCAGGTGATGAGCAAGCTCTTATCAGGATAAAACTGGTGCAGAAAACACACCTAATTCTCATCAAGAAAATTTTGTTCATCAGTAAAAACTGTGGCATCCATACCCCGTTTTAAATACCAACTTGTTTACTTATAAAGTACCTAATATATGTTTTGTTTTCCATTCAAATCTACCTAAGCCCACAGAAACAACTAACGAAAATCAAGCAGTACTGAATAAATTTGTCTGTTTACAGTTCATAATTAATTAAGTTAATGGTACTTTGGTGCTAATATGTATCTGTATACTCTGTTGTTGCAGGTTGCTTGACTCTAACACTTTACTAAATAAAAACTGTATAACAGCACGTTTTTACTCTGAATCATGTATGTCAAATTGACTTTAAATCACATCTTGGAAAATTCTGATATTTTTTTAAAGAGAAAGCCCTACTCTGTACACTAAATACTTTTTGGGCAGGGTCAAAAAATGGATTTTGAAATATTAATTTTTTTCCCACTTTATTTCTCATGGTTAAAGTAAGTTATGTTCACTTTCATGATAACAATAATTTTTTACATATTTTATGGCCAAAATTAGTGTGTTGTATCAGCGTAAATCACTCACTCTGAAAGTCATTTAAAAAAAACTAAAAAAAACAACAAAAAAACACGACACAGTAGAAAACTTTGCAAAACATCATTAGCTTGTACTTTACACAACAACTTGTAAATAACTGACAGAACATAAATAAACTGCGAATGAGACGGTAACAAAAGGATTGATAATATTTTCTTCTTTAAAACACTTTCATACTTGTTAAGTTATGCAGTATTATACTTTAACTTTCATTGAAGGTTTTATGTATAAGCTGTAAAGAGGGATCCTCCAAACCCCTTCCTAGCACTGCGTGGAAGGGGTAGACTGGAGCTTAACAGCAGTCGGCTACATAGTGATTTAAAAAATTATAGTGATGCAGACCTACCTGTATTATATCTAAATTTGTATTGTAATTATAAATTTGTTTAGAAATAATTTATAACAAAATAAATCTATTAACTCTAAATTACCTGTAACCACAAAGAAACAAATCATTTGATAGAAGTTAGATTCTGAAGCCACAAATCATGGCTGACTTTAACTTTATATGTATAATCTGAAGGAAATGACAGTGATTGTTAGGCTCCAGCAGTAGTAGATTAATACGCTTTTTGTAAGCTGAACCTCAGCCCATATGACAGTACACAGACTAAAACTAATAAAGGTGGCCTCTCATACTAGTTATGTCTTCAAATCAATATACTGAAGGTTTGTATGTATAACAGAATAATTCTTCTTTATTTTACAGCTCTAACTTATTATTATTCACGGATTCTACACTACTTGCTGAACAAAATCCGCCACTGCAGACCAGTGTCAAACACAGGTTAGCAAATACCTTAGCCAGAGGAAAGCATCAACTAAAGTTAATATCCTGTACTGCCATATGGGCTGAGGTTCAGTTTACAACAAGCGTATTAATTTACTACTGCTGGAGCCTGTCATTTAATACTTGCTTACTTATAGTGATGATGCAAACACGTATTTAACCACAATTACCACAATTTTGATTATCATTTGAACTGTAAACTATATCGGACAGGTAGCATCAGTGTTGTATAATTTATTTCAATGAGACGAGTGGAAAAGAGGATTATGTTTCAAAATTCCCATATGTGGGGAGGATTATTCACTATTTTGATTTCAGGTCAAAGTCAAAGTTATTTAATGGATCAGTAATCTACAAACAATGGTGTCAACTATAGTTGTCAAGCGGGACGAGTTAGTACATGCTATATACGAAGTGACTACGTACACGTCCAATGTAAGGGCAAATTCACCTAGCTACCGGTTAGGTTAGGTTAGGTTTTCTGGCTCTCAATTTATTTAAAAAATCACAGGAAAAGTAACGTACGGTGCATAATTTAGAACGGACGTGAACAGTAGCGGCTCACGTTAGACGTGTACGTAGCCTCTGCGTACTATATAATCTGTGGAAACAATAAGGTTTATTACTAGGTCCTCATTCCATTGCAATATGTTTGCATACTTATTAAGATAATCAAATAGTAGTACAGTTTAGGGCACAGTGCTCGGCGGCTAATTAGCGCATGCTCTGGAATGACTTTTTGCCTCTATTAGGCTTAGTCCCATTAGTGTTAGAGTATACTTTTGTCAACAGAAAGCAAAATTCATTTATTTAGATTTAAAACATTTGTTTTGGTTATTTTAGTTTTTGTCTGCTTTTATTAACGAGATTTTTTAGTAGTTTCTCACCGTTCCCTGAACTCTCATTAATATAACTGAACTGGGCATTAATGAAAGGTTGTAAAAAAACAATGAAACATATTTCTAGTAATTCATGTGTCAGGTTTAGGTAATTTAAAATTTGATACAAACACAAATCAAAACTATATTTAAAGGTTTTTTGTGTAAAAATGCTTTAATATGACCAAACCGCAGTTTAGTTTTGGATGTATCCCAAAACTAAACCAATTAAAAGCAAATGGTTGGACCACAGCTAAAAATAAAATTGTCATTAACAACAAATGAATTACTACAGAATTACGCAAACACCACTATCTTTACGACGTAACTAACAGAGCCAAGATAATACATAGCTACGTATCAGAGATATTAAGTTTATTTGAAATCATCGCAAAAGTTATAGTTAAGTATTATCCATGAAGCTAAGCTTCCTCTAACCTCAGAAAGAGATAAAAGTACTTAAGTCTCTCCCAGTTTGATGAAAAAAGAGATTAGTTCCCTTGAAATATTGTGAAGTCTTGTTGCAACCTTTGCCAGAGGCGAGTTCTCAGGCAGCAAAGACCCATGGGTTTGAATGTGCTAGTCCTGGCAAACAAAAAATAACTTGTAACAAAAGGCCCGCCTTGCTTTGCTTCAAAAGTTCCACATACAAATATGAGTCCCAGGTGAACGGGCTAACGTATAGAGAGAAAGAGACCCCCAACCTATTGAACAAATATGTACCCCCATCGCAGCAAACCTGCGTACTCAGCGAATTTCCAAAGCATATATATAGGTATCACTACTACCTAGAGCCACTTACCAAGATTCACAAAAATACATTCATTAATAAGTAATATATAGAATTTTATTTGTTCTCCATAAGAATAACATTATAATTGAGTACGCATGTTTGCTGCAACAAGGAAGATAATAAATGTGTTTTTTTTTGCAATTATCAATATAACTCAACTAGGTGAAGCTACATACCAGGTTTAATTAATTTAGGTTCATAACTAAGGGAGATGACTTGACTTATTCTCCATATGAATAACATGGGGGCCGAGTATGCAGGTTTGCTGCTACCGGGAACAATCAACAAAAAACTTTTGTTGTGCTAATATCAATATACCACAACTAGTTGAAGCCATGCACCAAGTTTCATTAATGTACATACATAAATAATCAAAATATAACATTTTATTTATTCTCCATAAGGATAACATTGAACAACGTACTATGTTTAGCACTTTGAATATCACTGCAACGGTTGGACGTAAAACAACAATTAAAACGCCAAAAAGATTGTTTTGTAGAGCTAAACTGATTGATAGAAAGAAATGTTGTGTTTTCAGTGAAATTATACGAGGAAAATCCAAAAACCGTATTCCCATAAGATTAACATGGGAAATTTTATGGACACATTTTTTTACTTTTCTCCACAACCACTAAACCTAGCTTAATGATTCAGAATAATAAATTGTTTGTTTTTTTAAGCTCTATAAAATGGCTACAACCAAAATCCAGGGGTTTTAAAATTTTAGGGTAAAAAATTAAAAAAACTGATTTTTGGACAATTTTAAACCCCCATAAAACCCCCTTTCCATAGACCGATCGATCTGGTTTTCAAACTTAAAGTCATAAATGTTACTCTCCACATTTGTGCCAAATTTCATAAAAATCGGGCGTTTCTTTCAAAAGTTATCACGGTAACGGACACACACACACACACACACACATAAATTTGAAGGAATAGTGTTTTTGGCATCTGGGGACCTCAAAACAAAAAGTTATCATGGTCTCGGGCTTAAGTCTTACCATGCCACCTATGGTAATAGCTTCTTCCCTATAGGGGAAATTCGCTAATAACCACCTATAATTATTGATTATGGCTTCAGGAGATACTTATATTACATTGCATTTTATTACAGTACTAGAATTTAAGAATACTAATTTTTTATGTTTTTAAAAGACACAGGGGTAATTAACTAAATAAATTACATAAAAATATCACAGCATCAGATTCAAGAGATCAATCATTATTGTTTTGTATCTTTGAATGTTGTTTTACAATATAAAAATATTATTCAAGAGTTTTTACTTATACAATCTCATAATACAAACACATTTTATCGGCAGACACTTCAGTGACGTAACACAATAGAAAATGGCCTTGAGAGTTACGTGAGGTCATTCGTGATGAAAAATAATAGCAGCATTCAATACTGTATTCTAATAAAAAAGTGTTCTTTCATCTGACAGAGCTGCTACAAATTATTTCAAATTTTAAAGGTTATAAAAGTATATGATTTTGCTGAAACTGTTTTGTGTTTTTGATACTATGCTTTGATTCATCAAGCACGTGGTTTTAGGACACATTTTACATAAAACTCAAAAACAGTAAAAAGTTAAGTTCATTAAGTAAATGACTCAGTCATAGCAATTCAGAAGGTAAAACCAACTATAGTTTAGCATAATTTCAGAAGAAATCCACTATTAGTATTCAGCACAATAAACCCAGGCCTAAGAAAGGTAACTTTTAGAGCATGATGCATATTGAATGAAATAACAATAAGCTCTGGTTTAAATAACATTTGGTATGGATATATAGGACAGCAGCTACTTTGATATACAATAACTAATAACAGACAAAAATTGATATAAATGTTTGTAATCAAACTTAAGACTAGTTAAAATAACTTAAAAATAAATAAGGTGGTGTTTTCATTCATTTTAACTAGGTTAAGTGATTGTAAATCAAAATATGTTAAACAAAATCCCCTTGCTATTCTTATGGGAAGCAAGTGCTTTAACTTTTTTACAGTTACATTTTATAATTACTTTATAATAACAACGAGTAAAGTTAAATTAAAATGAACACTACACAATGCACTAACATACTGTGATGATGCACTTTTGATATCTCTTCTGCAACTAACTTTTGTGGTGTGAGAAAAAAATAAAAAATACTTTGTAGTTTTATCTGAAGGAGTTAACACGTTAACTGCCATGCCGACCCGATCGGCAATGGCGGTAAGCGGGTACATGACTGACTGACATTGGCGGTAGTTTACTTTTCCGCCACTAAGTGCTCTCAGATGCTGTCTGGTGGCAATTAACTCAACTATGTGTGGAAGCAAGAGACCAAGCTAGAAGCAGAACATTGTCTGTATGAATTTAATTGGTTTGTTAGCACAAAATAAACATTGTAATTTCGCAATTTATTGTCGACCCGATCGGGTCGGCCAAAATTCCTTTCAAAAATTTTCTTATGAACTATGAGAAATTGAATTGTTTAGCTTTATTTTACTCATTATTTATATTATTATTTATTTGTCTTATTTATATTTAAAATGAATATAAGCGCTTGGTTTTACTTAAATTGGACATGGCATTTTTTAATAAACTATTTTGAGAAAATATGCAGGAAAATAACTAACATTTGGCTAAAAACCTGTTTATTTTACATTTCAACAAAGACTACAAAAAATGAATATAAACATAAAACGAATGATGACAATGTAGTAAATATGTTTTTACTTGTGTAATTGTTTGAAGCAGTCATTGTATAAGAATGATATTACTACCCCAATCATCATCAGCCATTGAATGGTCAAGTTAACTTGTCATGGGCTCATAAAAAAGCCTTTCTATATCTTCATCGTCCAGATTATCACTCATTGTAACAGGTTAATAACTAACAAAACATAAATAACTAAAATATTCACGTCAGCAAACACGCTTCACATACGAATGCCACCAAACGCATCTCGTAACAGCAACAGGTAGGCGTGGCGGCATGGGGATAGAAACACGAGGGAAACAGTGTGTGTGCACCCATAGCAGACGGACACAGAGTTTCTGCATCAGTACTACCAATGGCGAATAATAAAATACCCCATTTTAACATCAAAATCTCTGCCGGCCCGATTGGGTCGGCGACGTTATTTTTCAACTTCATACCGTTGAAAAATATTAATGCCGACCCGATCGGTCCAAAACTACCCCCAACCCCTATTATCATATTTTCTTCACAATTACTATCCTTTACATACAAACGGATGATAAAATGCTATTTAAGTGTAAAACTATAAAAAATATGGAATGGCAGTACGACATAATTGAAAAAATAGCCCATGGCAGTTAACGTGTTAATAAAACATAGAGCCACATGTAATTGAGTGTATTATACAAATGAGGATTATTTACAGAGATTAAAAGTGTAAAAATCTCACCTTGAAAATATAGCTTATGACTAGTATGAATAGCGCACAGTCTAAAATGGATCCTTATAAAACTGTACCAATCATTTCATATTTTTCTGTTAACACATTGCACATTGCCAATGTGCCAATGGTTTCATCGTTAATGAAATGATTAAGTCGAACATCAAAAGATTATTGTTAACATAACTTTTAAATCTGTGCATTAATAAGTAAAGTAATGAATTTTAAATTTAGGTATATCAAAGTGACACCAAAAGTAATTTCACAAAGTGTTGCGTTTGTTCATAAAACAAAGTAGGGCATACCTTAAAACCTGACAATTTGTACCCGCCCAAAATAAAAACGAGTTTGCACGCAGCACGCTGACGTGAGGGAAGTGAATTTCCACATAAAAACTTTTAAAACTAAAAATCAGTGTAAAAACATACATTTGTCCAATTTTTATCGAATTCTGAAAACTTTGATTTTTTGGCTGTTCTGATACTCCTGGTTTCATTTACTTGCAAAGCTGGGAAAACAATTTTGCGCATTTTAAGGTTAGGAGAAGGTCCAGACAGGCTTGAAAGTAGGCGTGAGGTTGCTGGGGGTAATAAAAGTACTCTAACAAAGGAATAACAGGCTTTTCTAGTGTAAAACCCCCACAAGACAACGTACTGTGTTTAGCCGATACACATTTTCTTTAATAACTCGGTAAATATTTATGCTAGAATGACGAGAGAGGGCTTAAAACTTTCGGCTTTCTAATTTCCATCTTTTTACATGCATTAATTTTATATCTGGGGCTTTTCTGACCCTTTTTGGGCCCAAAAACTCAAAATTTGAAAGATTAATCCCCAAAAAATGGGTTTAGAGTTTTCCGATTGTTTTGCCCAACGAACTTGTCCAACAGATTTTAGAAAGGAAGGTCCCTACCAAATTTGAAGTAAATCGGACAAAAAATGTGACCGCTAGAGTGCATACACACACACATATATATATGTCTATATATATATATATATGTCTATATATATATATATATACATACATATATATATATATATAAAATTTTGAACGACCCCCCAAAACGTGTTCAGGGGGTCACGTTAGGAACTTCTATGGTGGTCCTGGGCTTAAGTTTCACCGTGCGGGTCATGCTAATAGTTCACTTTCCAAAGGAAATTCACTAATAAACCGTATCAGGAAACTGACACATGCTTTCTCCCTTTTAGCCCAACTTTAATGAATAAATTACTTTTTATTTACTAAATATAGAATACAAAGCACGGTCGAATGTACAGCAAATCTTGTAAACAAGTTGTTTTAAAAAACATCCACCCAAATCCCTGCTTTGGAGGCACTACAGAATCCATTGCTACACTCGTGGTTTTAAGAGGGGAAATGCCCCCTATTCCCCCCCAAGGATTATTAAGGGGTAACATATTTCGAACTTCCTCTGTTGGTCAATTCTAAATTGACAAACATATCAAGTTTGAATTAAATTAATCATTAAATAAGAGAGTAATAGTAATTTTTGTATTCCCCATAAGAATAACATTGGACAACGTACTGCGTTTACCGCAAAATGAAAATTTCAATTTTCTCCGCAACCAGCAATCGTAGAATGGTAATTAAAAATACTAAATTATTTAGTTTTTTGAGCTCTTTTTAATGGTGAACAGTAATATTTTTTATATTTGTCTTTTTATGAAAAAATAAAAAACTGAATTTTTGATGTTGTAAGTCCTGTAATTTCTGAACCCGAATTTTTACAGAAATGCGAGTGGTGTCATTTTGTTGGAAAACTAAAGTTCTACAAACCACGAAAGTTTAATCAAAATCGTTAGAGCCGTTTTTTAGAAATTTTCATTTTTCATGTTTTTTGGCGGTTTTTAGGGCATAATTACCCTTAAAAATCAAAAATTCAAAAAAATGAAAAAAAGCCTGGAGATATCGAGGATTAGTACCTACATACCAAATTTCATAAGAATCGGTCCATTGGTTAGGGCTCTAGCTCTGTACACATCCACACAGACACACACACACGGACACACACACACACACACACACACACACACACACACACACACACACACAGACAGACATCACGTAAAAACCACTTTTTTGGTTCAGGGAGCGCCAAAACGAATATTTCCACTAACAACTCAAATTCGAAAATTTTGACGAAAACAATACTTTCTCCATATACTATGTGTAGGGGGAGAAAGTAATACTTCAAGTAGTTAGAGTAAGTTCAACATGATGACTACCATAAACACTGAGCCCATTATTAACACATGAATTTCAGGCCAATGATCCGTAAGTGGGTTCATCACCATGAGATAACTACAATCACAAACTAGCTACAAGGTTAATGAACACCACCAAAGCAAACCAGCCAATTCAGTTAATTCCCGATTAAACTGTAGTACGAAGATTATTTTATGAGTAAAATACTCATGAAAATGCCTTACGATGTCAAATTGCTTCTTAGCGGGACTAGTTTCGAGCTAACTACAGCTCATCCTCAGCTGCTCCACTTCTTGTTAAAATAAATCCCATCTTGCGATGTTTGTCAAACGAAAGTACATTACGCATACAGACGAACACTTAAGACTAAAGGTCATAAAATCTGGTAAAAACAGTAAATTGTCTGTACCGGCACCGGTTATACTCCGCACTTTCACAGTCAAGGTTGTAGGTCTACTTTACTCTACTCTACTCAAGAACAGGCCTACAACCTTGACAGTGATAGTGAGGAGTATAACCGGTGCCGGTACAGAAAACTTTCACTGTTTGCCTTAAGTGATCGTCTGTCTGTGTAATGTACTTTTGTTTGACAAACATCGCAAGATGGGATTTATTTTAACAAGAAGTGGAGCGGCTGAGGATGAGCTGTAGTTAGCTCGAAACTAGTCCCGCTAAGAAGCAATTTGACATCGTAAGGCATTTTTCATGATTATTTTACTCATAAAATAATCTATTTAACAGGTGGTGTCAAGGTCGTTAAAAAAATGTAGTAAGAAGGATTTGAAATCTTTGTAGGTATATTGCAGTTTACCCTACAATAATTAAAATGTTGCTAGAATCTCTAAAATAACATTAGACTCAGTTCTCAGGTTTGCTGCCATGGGGAAAACAAAAATGGCATTTATATACATATATCTTTGGTTACTACAAAACGATTGAATGATGTATAGCGATCAGCTGTGATGAAATACTGGAATTAAAAAAATTACCAATTCTTTGCACAATTAGGGCAAGGATTACAGCTTACACCCATAAAAAAAACTTATTTAACTCATTTTATATTTTCCTTAAAAATATTTCTGGTAGTAAACAAGCCAACAATTGTTTTAAGTTAAATAATTTGATTAGGTTTCATGGTGACTCAATACTACCACATATGAAATATGTATACATATAGAGTGATTTATCTATAAAACCAATCAAGTAATTTTGATTGTAGGGATTCTAAATCATGTTTATAATGAAACTGACCTTAAATATTAGAAATCCAAACATTTTAATTATTTATATAACATTTCAGTTTTAGTATTTGTCTTATAATAATAACTATTTTTTCTAAATTTTTCTCTACATCACAGTATAGCGGCAATTTAAAATTTAAACTAAAAACAACAGAAATAAACTATAAACACAATAGGCTACATAATAGACCTACCTTTAAACAAGATGACTGAACTATTATATTGATTTGAAAAAAGTATTCAACGAGATTATTAGGATTTTGGTAAAAGCAAGTTTAAAGTGTATCTTGAATGAAGTCAAGAAAAATATCAAACGATTGACTCAACAGTGACACTAGGAGCGAAGTATCTAATGCTAGCTTGGTACGCAGATAACAGTTGCTAACCAGCTTGTTGCCTTGAACCTCGCATGCTGGCAGATAATGTTTGATAGCTATGCTTTGATGAACATACGAAAAAAGAGCTTGCAGCTACAAATAATTGACTTTTTTTATAAAAATAAAAAAAAACATATTCAGTATAAAAGTAACGTTCAAAAAGATTGTTTAAATTAAATTTAAAAAAAAAATACTAACAATGTATTATTATTTAATTTCCTATTATCTTCTTGTTATGATATTAACATAATCCTTACTTATTAGCTTTACCTAATGTAGTGTTCACAAAAAGAGATGCAGAATCACAAAATTAATTTGATTTATTTTCTTATTTGAGTATTACTGGAACATAAACTCTTCAGAGCTTTCCTTGAGACAGTTATTTTTTTATTATTTATCTTCAATACTGTCATAGGTATTACCAGGGATGATGAACTTCAAAATCCAGATAATTTCCACAATAGGATATTAGGGCCAGGGGCGGATCTAGGAATTTGTTGAGGGGCTTTTTGAGGCGCACTTGAGATTTTTGTTTTCCTCACTAAATGATAACGTCCTGCAGCAACTGGAGCAGTGTTGACACTTTTAGGGGAATTACCCTTTTTTAGGGTAATTTTACTGGTTTTAGGGTAATGGATTTTTTAGGATAATTTTAGGGTAAAATCTAGAGCCCCTTTATAATTTAAATTTTGATGTTTTGGCAATGTAAAATGGGTTTTCCAGGAATTCAAACATTTAGATGAAGTGCTGGGTACATTAAAAGTATTATAAAATAGATATAACTATAGCATGTACATCCTCCATCCTATTCACTATTCGACTAAAGATGCATTCTTTGTTTAAAATTCATTATTGGTTATTGGATTCACTGAATCAGTGATGGAAAATGTCCGCAATAATCTCTTAAACAGCATAAAGAAGCATGTAATCACAAAGTTTAATTTTCGAACAGATAAAATTGAGGCACATTATGTTATGTGTCCAAAATAGGCCACAACATAATAATATACTAAACAGTAAAAATATATCTGGTACATTTGGTTAAATATAGGTTGTTAGATTTACAGCGCTGTTGTAGAAAATATGTTTACTGAAGGTTGTCTCTATTTTGACACATAATTTGTATGAAGGAACTAAATTGTATTTTATGCCTGTGATATCCCCACAGTGAGCCAGGTGAGCGCACATAAAAACACAAGGCACAACATGTGTAAATTTATGTGATGTGCCGTATTGCAATGAAAAATATTGATTTAATCAAATTGTAATAAGATGACAAACATATTCTCTCGGCATTATTATTAAGAAAAAAAAAACCTTAACAAATTTGTACAACTTAAATAAGTTTATAAAACAATAAAGTACTCCCAACAACTGTTAATAACATGTATAAGCAAGTTCCTATTATCAGCGATACCGGCACATTAAGTATAGCGCCGAATAAAAATGTTACAAAAGAATATTTATTTGAATTTATTAATACATATTTCGTTTTATGTGTGATATAGGGCCAAAGATGAGTATGAAATGCCATGTTACCTTACTTTTTTGCCTTAATCATGTTTTAAAACCAATCTCGAGTGTATTTTGAGCTTTTCAAGAAGATAATCAACTCTTAGGGTAATTTACAAAAAAATAGGGTAATTTCATCACACGTTTAGGGTAAAATTTCATCTACCTGGTGGCAACACTGAACCGGAGGCAGTTGTTATTACCATAGACTAACTATAGTACTGTAGTTAGTCTATGTTATTACTCGCTAAATTCAATTCACTCATGATGCTAACAAAGAAAACATCTCATTGTAACACT
Source organism: Allygus modestus (assembly GCA_963675035.1). NCBI lineage: Eukaryota > Metazoa > Arthropoda > Insecta > Hemiptera > Cicadellidae > Allygus > Allygus modestus. Next base: position 347,939,754 of record OY776111.1, on the reverse strand, counting down.
TATTTCATAATGAAATGTGTAATATTTACGAATTCCATTATACAATAAACAGTAGGTACATAAATATACACATTTTATACAACTACTACCTTGAAAAACAAACATTTTATACCAAATGATTTACTTACACACACTACTCAAGGCTAAACTGATGCGCACAAAATGGCTAAGGTAGAACGCAAAGGTTTTAGAAAAGAAGAATATTGATGAAGACTGCAGGGCCGGTGCTGCGGTGTGTGCCACTAGGGCAGCCTAAGGCAATAGGCCGGTGCTGTGGTGCGTTACCTAAGGGATGCTCGGCCCTAGGCCGGTGCTGCGGTGTGTGCTCTTAGGGCAGCCAAGGGCAATAGGTCGGTGCTGTGGTGCGTTACCTTAGGGATGCTCGGCCCAAGCCCCTAGGCCGGTCCTGCGGTGTGTTCCCCTCGGGCAGCCAAAGGCAATAGGCCGGTGATGTGGTGCGTTAACTTAGGGATGGTCGGCCCAAGTCCCTAGGGTGGTGCTGCGCTGTATTCTCTATGGCGGACTAAGACAATATGCCTGTCCTGTGGTGTTTTACCCTAGGGGATGCTCAGCTCTGGCCGGTGCCTTTACCTTACAGATAAGCTGTGTTTGTCGGATTTTAGGAGCTCAGTGACTCTCTAATTTTATGTATCAATCGGCAATTGTTTATCTTATAACATTTTGGATGCAGTAAGTTACTTGACACACAAAAAGGACGTATCATTCTATGGTGACTTGCTTCCTTACCGTCCTACTACCGGGGCTCACTATCTTGGCCTACACATTCCATGATGATTGTACTGTTAAAAATATTCGTCATTCGTAGTGACCCGTTATAGGGGAGGCTCCATGTTGTAGAGCATCGCCCAGTAGGTAAGACGTGTTAGTGCAAATAATGTTTTTGAAAATATTGAAAAAAAGAGTACAGTGACAGACAGCGTCACACTATTACCCATTAATTAAACATTTTCTGAGTCCAAGGGGGGGCGCGCGCCCCCTGGCTGGATCCGCCACTGATTAGGGCAAACACAGGATCCGTCCTAAAAATATTGATACTAGCTGATACCCGTGGCTTCGCTCGTGAAAAATTAAAACACATTTATTTTAAATATTTACCTACAAGCACTATTAAATCTTTGTTTACGTTTTACCATACGATTTCTTTTGTGGTAACTAGTAACTGATAAACATAAAAAAAATTATATCCTACCAGAAGGTTTGGTTGGAACTTACAGGACCCTTGGGTTGGATGTGGACATTATTAGGCTTATATGTTAATGTGATATGTAAGCTATGTTCATATCAATAGGTCCACTAGTTTGTGCATGATGTAACTCTAAATATCCATCCAAACCTACATTCTAACTTTCACATTTATAACATTAGTAGGATTGAAGGATTGGAAGTAATACATAAAATAGCCTATATAAAATCAAATAAAAATAGGTTAAATATTTTTCATAAAATAATATTGATGTATTAAAACCGCAGACTAAAAATTAAAAAAAAAACACGTACAAAAAACTACTAATAAATCTGTAAGGAGGTGGAAAAGTACTCAACCAGAGGAAAGCTTTGTCTATAAAATAAATTGTTAGTTTGTTTTAGCCAATTTCCCCTGTAGGGAAAAAGCTATTACCGTAGTTGGCAAGGTAAGACCTAGGCCCGGGACCATGATAACTTTTCATAAGTGTAAAGATTCTGTTAATCCACAAATATAAGCTTTATTTGAATTATTTTGTATTACATTGAATATTTTAGGGTCCTGAATACATAATTTAGGGTGTATTTTAAAATGATTCCTTTTGCCATATTAATAAAATATGTGTCACGGACTTTAGGTTGAATTTGATCTCATATTTCAAAGTCTGTGAAGGTTTCACGGAGTTTAGGATTGGGATATGACGTTACTACAACACATATAGCAATTAATTTTGTGTTTAAACTCTACCAAGTGTTATTTATCATCATATTTAAGCATTGTGTAATCAACCTCTAACATCTTTATTAACATTTTTAGTTGGAAACGATTAGATAACATGCATTTACTACATAGTGTTTTACAAGTTCTTAAGCCGCTTGATGGATGTTAAGTACATCTATCTATGAATCCAAAAAATGTATACAGTTTTTGATAATTCGTTATTCATTTTAATATTTTTGAGCCACCATATCTGTACGCCTAATTAGAGTACCTTTTTAAGATGATTCCTGTTTCCATATTAATTAAATAGGCATCACGGACTTTGGATTGAATTTGATCTCGTATTCCTGAGTCCGTGAAGCTTTCACGGAGTTTAGGATTGGGAAAAGACGTTTCTATGAGGCATATAGCAATTAGTTTCATGTTTAAAATCTTATTTATCATCATATATAAAGCCCGCCATACACCAACGAACTCTATGCCAAACCGAACCCAGACACGAACCGTCGCGTGAACGTTCGCGAGTGTATGGTGGACTCCGAAGTCCAACGCGAACAGCAGCCTGTGTTCGCGATGATGTTCTTGTCGGGGTTTGGTTGTGTATGGTGACTTCCGAACATCCCCGCGAACACTGGCCGCTGCGGCAGCACGCTTGCCTACGTCAGTTCCTTCAATGGCTCCAAAGACAAAGCCATTGAAGTCACCTATGTCAGGTAAGTTGTTGTTACCTGACAGTGTTGGCATGTCCGTTAACAGTGTTTATTGAGTGAAGTGAGTCTAGCATGGAGAAGTTTGAAAATGACCAGCTTCTTCTCATAGAATGCTACAAGAAGAGGCAAATATTGTGGGATTTGACACATCACCTGCATTACCACAAAGTAAAGTGGAATGATTTGTGGGCCGAGCTTGCATCTGAGATGAACAGAACCTTGAAAGATTGCAGGCATAACGGGGACAGTATTATGGCTGTATTTCGACAGGAGAAGTCCAAGATTTCAAAAGTTGGAACTGGGAAAGGTAGGTTTATTGTCTTTGTATAGTCTACTTAAAAAATGTAGGCCTAGGAAATGATCATGAATAGACCTTGACTTCTACACTACCGGAGGCTACGTACGATAACTGTCACCGGTAGCTAGAAATCTGAGTATTACTGCAAGTCTGTCTTGCACAGAGACATCGCACGCCGCAGTTTCGTTTCATCTCAAGAGCACTCCACTTCCTGTAAGATTGAGCAAGAATTCAAAATCTGTAATGGACATTCTTGTGAAGTTCTTATAGTGTTGACTCACTTGCTGAAACTTTAGCTGTCCCAACACAGTTCCACTCCCATCTCTTTCAATTTGTTCGAGAAACATGGTTTCTCACCAACGACAGACTTTCCTCTTCTTTGGTTCCTTCCAAAGATCATGGCTAATGTAGATGTAAGCCGCAGCAACTAGCTGTTCATCCACTGAATGCCTGATCACAATTGACTGAGAAAGAAAGTTGTGGTTCGCTCAAAAATGTTTGCATCGAGGTTCGGTTCGGTTCAGGGCTTGTTTCTTTCAAAAGTCACTGCGAACAAATCAGTGTTCGCATCGGGGTCCAGTTTTGTATGATGTTCGCTAGTGTATGGCGGGCTTAATAAGCAAGGTATCTCAAGTTAACAAGAGTTAAAATTTTAAGCAGAAAACTATCAGAAAATGAAGTGCATTATCGTTGTCACTGCTCACAAGAATGTGACATAAATCTTTTGTCTTTTTTTCAGTTACATATTGATAAATATTGTATCTTTTTATTTATTTATTTTTCAGAATGCCAAAGATGCCAAGACGGTCGTCATACACTCAAGAAGCTATTATTTCCGCCCATTAGGGGCATGACTGTAACTGCTGCTGCAAAGCAGTCAATACTCCGCCAAACTTTGAAAGACAAAATTAGCATAAAATATGCACTGGATCGCAGAATGGGGAAACCTTCGATTCTCACCCTTGAAGAAGAGAAGATCCTTGTCGATTGGGTGGTGTATGTCGGCGCCGCCGGGTTTCCAATCTTGAAGAACCAAATTCTAAGCAGTGTGCAGAAACTGATAACAAATTTGAACCGAGAAAATCCATTTTCTGGCATTGCCCCAGGGGAAAAATGGTTTTCATTATTTCTACAGCGTCATCTAGAAATATCGGCACGAGTAATCCCTCACAACATCTAGAGCAGCAGTGACCGAGAACCATATCAAGCGATGGTTTGCTAAGATAAACAATTATGTCAAGTCCAAGAACATCGAAGAAGTCTTTAAAGACCCTTAGAGAATTTTCAACTGCGACGAGGCTGCATTCGTTCTGTGCCCTAAGGGGAAAAAGGTGTATGTCAAGAGAGGAAAACACCCGTCTACAGTATTAAAGGAAATGACAACACATCATGTTTGACCACCCTGATAATGGGAAATGGAGCTGGGGACTTGACCCCACTAATGGTTGGTTTGCCTAAGAACGTGTCCCTGCCAGTGGAATGTTGAAATTCCCCGAAACATGGGGGATTGGAAAGTCTGAAACTGACTAGATGGTAGGGGAAACGTTTTTTTAGTATGTTTCAAATGTGTTTTACCCCTAATTGGTCAACAACCACATCCCCCATCCGGTTGTGTTTTTCATAGATGGCCACAACTCACATTTAACCCTACTCCTTAACAAATTCTATATAAGCAAACCAATAAGCCTCTACCCCAACGCTACCCATATTCTGCAACCGATGGTTTTTCATCCGGTTAAAGATTGCTAGAAAAAATGATTGAGAAGTGGTGCAGGTAGGTGCTACGACAATAGGGCAGCAAAAACTAAAAAAACATGATTTTGCCCCGTTGCTAAAGAATGTTCTTGAGAGCAGCATAAAGCCTAAAACGATCAAAAGTGTACAGGCCTGCTAAATCCTGTAAATGATTTTTTTTCAAGTACAAAATGATCAACATAACCCCCAAACACACAAAAAATAGGACAAGGTAGGCATGGACTTTTCAAGCAAGGAATCATTTCTGATGAAGAAAAAGCCTTATATGAAGTTTGGACATTGTGCTGCGAAGAGAAGATTGGAATACATTGATTGGATTCAATTTTCTTTTCTAAAAACTTGATGTTTACGTTGTCATCATCATTAATATTTAAAATTTGGCCCATGAATATTTTGTCCTCATTTCCATCTGTGTGCGGCACTACAACCCACATGCTTGGACGAAGGTCTTCTAGATCCAACTCGCTTCTTCCATTGGTTTATCGAATAATTCATATACGCCGATGTCTTCTTGTTCATTTGTCTCTATAAGTTTTCTTTTGGTCCCTTTTTTAATTTTTTATTTTTGTTTGCCTTCAGTTCTCGGATTTCTTTTCGTTTGTCTTCCCGTGTTGCATTTTTTTCCCTCGAGTTGTTTATAACAAGTCTTTCACTCGTCGGATGTTACTGCACTAGGCAGCCTTAGGCCCATTGCACATCACCGATTTGCGGCGGCGGCGCCGCTGTGGCGCCGAGAAAGGTAGTGCACATTAGCGGCGGCGGCGCAGCAGCGGCGACTATATAGTATTAGCATTAATTATACATAAGATCAATAATCAATGGTATTAATCAATCTTTTACTTTATAACAACAACTTTGGAAACAAAATAAATAATAAACAACAATTTTAAGAAATTGATAGGTTTTCCAACTCGATATTTAATTTGTTTCTTAAAATATAATCGTACGAATCTAAATTAAATACTGTACTTAATCGAATATTTAATCACTGCTATTATTAATTTACAATAATATTTATGAATGATTGTAAACTTTGTTTTTATTGTTATGGTAAGGTATTTATTTATTGCTGGCATGACTAGAGACCGCCCAATGGTCGAAATTCGACCAACTATATTTTGAATATAAAGTCGACGAATATATATGAAAACAAGTTTAATATCTAGTGGGCTCATCTCTCCCTCCCCTTCCCCCATCCTCACTTCCAGATAATTTTTTTAATGTGGAGTTAAAACGGATAGCAGAAGGCGTAAGATCAGTGGCCTTTTTATTTATGACTGAAAACTCTCCACTTATCATCTCCCCGCCCCTCTTCCCCCCCTCACAAACAGGTTTTTTATGTAGTTAATAAAAGGGTGTTATCATTCCAGCAGTCAGTAAAATTTGTATTTTTGAATCATCTGTTCTTGCTGATGTTCTACATATTTATTTGAATAACGCAGCTTTTTATTAAATGAAAAACAACAAAAAGCAGAACGCAAGTTCCCATAAGGATAACATGTAAACTTTTAAAGCCAAAAACACACCCAAACACAAAATTATTTTCATTTCGACATATCCCCTAATAGTACTAAATAAGTGCGCTAAGTTTCATAATCCGCCAATCCTACGATGCCGCACATCCGAAAAATCGGTACCACAAAAATGTCTTAAAACCTATTATTATATAGATTAACTTAAAATATACTATAACATGTGTTTTATGTTTTATCTAATGATAATTCTGTATCTGCAATATTACATGGCTAGACCAGTTGGCCCACGGTTATTTTCGGGTAGCGTCACACTTCCTCCCAGTACAATAGATAGACTACTCCGGATATAAAATTTTAGTTTGTGCCTGTCAGAATAAAATAATTTCAATAAGAAAGATCAATAAAAGTGCTTTGATTCTACAAAAATATTAATAATGTAAAACAAACGGTATGTAATATGCATGCAAACTACGCCCGTTTTCTCTCAAAAAGCTTTAGCTACAGAGATGATTATGCAATGCAGTGTAAGAACTGAATGGGCATGCGAGAAAATAAAGAATTTGAATTATTATTATTGAATGGATTATTTTATAAATTCCATAACACAATTTAGTTTTGTACGATATTACATAGTTAAAGTTAGTTTAAGAATACTATTATAGTTTAATAAACCAGTTTTTATATAAAAATAACGGGGCTCCCGAATTTTACTAATAAAAACATCTGAGTTGAAGACGTTTTCCATCACTACTGGAGTGGTCCGAAGCCTGCGGCGAACTCGCCGCCGCCGCGAGTGTGCACTACTTCATTTGATTCTATGCCCCGACAGACAGCGCGGCGGGGCTGCGGCTGGACAAAACTGTAGCGAAGATTTCGCCGTCGCCGCGCCGCCGCTGCAAACCGCTGATGTGCACCGGGCCTTAGTTTTTTTGTTGTTAGCGAATTTGCCCTATAGGGAAGAAGTTATTACCGTAGTCGGCATGGTAAGACCTAGGCCCGGGACCATGATAACTTTTAGTTTTGAGGTCCCCAGACCCCAAAAACACCACTCGTTCGAAACTGTATCTATATATAAATATATATATATATATATATATATATATATATGTGTCCGTGGGTGCGATAACTCTCGTAAAAAAGGTCCGATTTTAATTCAATTTGGTATAAACGTGTAAAGCAACATTTATGACTTTAAGTTCGAAAACCAGCCAGGTCGCTCTATCCAAAGAGGTATTTTGGGGGGTTTTTGTACCCCAAAAATAAGTTTTTACATATAATTCTTTTTAAACCCAAATTTTTGTTTACACCATTAAATTCTGCTTAAAAAACAAACAATTTGGTATTTTGATCATTGCTCTACGTCAACTGGTTACAGAGATATTGAAAGTGCTAAACACAGTAGGTTGTTTAATGTTATTCTTATGGAGAAAAAGAAAAAAATGTATATCTCGCTTATTTATGAACATATATTAACGAATATTAACGAAACTTGGTATACGGCTTCATCTGGCTGTGGTCTATTGTTATTTGCACAAAAACGCAATTTTTACTGATGATTCCCGTAGCAGCAAACCTGCGTACTCAGCCCCATGTTATTCTTATAGAGAATTAGTTAAATGCTATGTCTCCCTTAATTATGAACATAAATTAATAAAACCTTGTATATGACTTCACCTAGTTGAGTTAGATTGATATTTGCCTAAACACCCAGTTTTTCATTCCTTGTTGCAGCAAACCTGCGTACTCATACCCCACGTTATTCTTATAGAGATTAATCAAAATGGGATATAATGCTTATTTATGAATGTACATTGATGAAACTAGTTATGTGGCTTCACCTAGTTGAGTTATATTGATATTTGCATAGAAACCAATTGTTTATGTTCCTTTTTTCAGCAAACCTACATACTCATCCCCAATGTTATTCTTATGGAGAATAATTAAAATTGTATATATATCGCTCATTTGTGAATATATTTTTTTAAAACTTGGTATGCGGCTTTATGTGGTATTAAGACATATATTATGCATTGGAAATTCGCTGAGTACGCAGGTTTGCTGCGACGGGGGTATTTTTTTATTTTTAGCGAATTTCCCCTATGGGGAAGAAGCCATTACCGTAGGTCTGATGGTAAGACTTAAGCCCGAGAAAATGATAACTTTTCGTTTTGAGGTCCCCAGATGCCAAAAACACCATTCGTTCAAATTTTTATATACAGTAGAAGTCCGATTATCCGAGCCGCCGGGTTAACCGAGGCAAATACAGTACTGTATATAGCCTCGGAAATAAATCGTAAATAAATAAATAAATAAATAAATAATCGTAAATCGATTGAAAAATGTAGCGGCTGCGTGCTAGGTCGCGATGAGCGCCTCTACTGGCTGTTGCTAGGTCGAGTATTACAAGCTACTCCTATTGGTTGTTGCTAGGACCAATAGTCTTATCGGTCGACTGTGTTCGCGCCATTGTCTCAGTCTACGCCGAACTACGTGGCAGAAATAATGATGCTACAGCGTTAGCGCTACACTTCCTCTAAGAAGAGAAACAAGCATATGACGCAGAAATCAATAAAAGACTTTTTTGGCAAGTGATTACCTGTAAGTTCAAGAGAAATATCTTTTTATTTAATCATAAATCACTTATGATTAATAATCCGTATTCTCTAGTTTCAATACGATTTTTATCTAATTATAACCTATAATTGTTACCGCCGTGCTATCCAAGTTTTTGATTATCCGAGGTAGTCTCGGTCCCGTTTAGCTCGGATAATCGGACTTCTACTGTATATATATATATATATATATATATGTGTGTGTGTCCGTAAGCACGTTAAATCTCGTAAAAAAAGTCCGATCTGAATGAAATTTGGTACAAATATGTAAAGTACCATTTATTTGAACGAGTTCGAAAACCAGACAAATCGCACCATCCTAAGGGGGGTTTTGTACCCCAAAAATGGGTTTTTTGGGGGTTTTCACACGTAATTGTTATTTAAATAAAATTTTAATTCATACCATTGAATACAGGTTAAAAAACAAACAATTTGGTATTTTGATCATTGCTCTACGTCAATTGGTTACTGAGATATTGAAAATGCTAAACACAGTACGTTGTCCAATGTTATTCTTATGGAGAAAAAGACAAATTTTATATCTTGGTTATTTATGAACATAAACTGACGAAACTTGTATATCGCTTCATCTGGTTGTGGTTTGTTGTTGTTTGTACAAAAAATCAATTTTTCGCCTATGGTTCCCGTAGCAGCAAACCTAGGTACTCGGTCCCCATGTTATTGTTATGGAGAGTAATACAAATGTTATATATCGCTTATTTATGAATGTATATGGATGAAACTTGGTATGTGACTTCACTTAGATGATTTCTACTGATATTTGCATGAAAACCTATTAATTTGTGTTCCTTGTTGCAGCAAACCTGCATACTCATCCCTAATGTTATTCTTATGGAGAATAATGAATAATTTTAAATATCGCTTATTTATGAATATATTTCTTATGAATCCTGTTAAGAGGCTTAATGTGTTGTTAAGACATATATATTCATTGTAAATTCGCTGAGTATGCAGGTTTGCTGCGACGGGGAGTATTTTGTCTTTAACCAGGCCAGAACCGAGCCTTTTTAAAAGGGGTCATGACTTTACAGAAGTTTCAATCTGTTGGTCTGTGGAAAGTGGTTTTTCTGGTGTTTTTAACTGGCTGGATGGCTCATTTTGGCTTTTGTTGACCGCTTCATCATAACTGCAGACAACAGTTTCGTAACAACTTTGTCATGTAATATATTATTAATTGGATTCAATTTTCTTCTCTAAAAACTTGATGTTTACGTTGTCATCATGATTAATATTTAAAATATGGCCCACGAATGTCTTTTCCTCATTTTAAACTACTCCATATGGCCAAACACTGATGAAATAGTTTGCGTTGCTAAATCCGAAATAGTAAGATTGTTGCGTGATCCAACATTTGAATGGTGGGGTTACCTCACGTTTTGAGACTTTTGAATTGTGTGACATTTTACTTACTCTCCATAAGAATAACATGGGGGCTGAGTATGCAGATTTGCTGCTTCGGCAAAAATCGAATCTGCTGCTACGGCGAAAATCGACAAAAAAGTATTTTTTTGTGTAAATATCAATTTACCAGTACTAGGTGAAGCCACATGCCAAGTTTCATCAACATACATTCATAAATAATCGAGATATAAAATTTTAATTATTCTCCATAAGGTTAACATTGGACAACGTACTGTGTTTAGCACTTTGAATATCTCTGCAAAGGTTGGACGCAGAATCAAAATTTAAACACCAATATGATTGTTTTGAAGAGCTGAATTGATTGGTAAAAGCAAATGTGAGGTTTACATTAAAATGAACTGATGAAAAGCTAAAAACCTTTTCCCATAAGATTTTATGAGTACGTTTTTTGGATTTTCTCCGCAACCACTTAACCTAGGTTAATGAATCTAAATTCTATATTATTTGTTTTTTAAGCTCTATAAAATGGCCAAAACCAAAATTAGGTATTTTAAAAATTTTGAGGGTAAAAAATGTAACTACCCCCGTAGCAGCGAACCTGCATACTCAGCGAATTTCCAATGTATATACAAGTATCTTAATACCACTTAAAGCCACATACCAGGTTTCATCAATATACATTCATAAATAAATGATTTATGACATTTTAATTATTCTCTATAAGAATAACATGGTATCTGAAGATGCAGGTTTGCTGAAACAAGGTAAAAAAATGGGTTTTTATGAACATTTTTTATAACTGAACTAGGTGAAGCTACATACCAAATTCTATTAATTTATGTCCATAATTAAAGGAGATAACATTTGACTTATTCTCCATAAGAATAACATGGGGGCTGAGTACGCAGGTTTGCTGCTACGGGAACTATCGGCAAAAAAATAATTTTTTGTCCAAATATCAATAGACCACAACAGTATGAAGCAATATACCAAGTTTCGTCAGGATAAGATGATAAAATAAATAAGCGAGATATAAAATTGTTCTTATTCTCCATAAGGATAACATTGGACAATGTACTGCGATTAGCACTTTCAATATCTCGGGAACCAATTGACGTAGAGCAATGATCAAAACACCAAATTGTTTGTTTTTTTAAGCTGAATTTAATAGTAAAAACCAAAATTGGATTTACTGAAATATGATTTGTAAAAAAATTCAAAAAACCCATTTTTGAGGTACAAAACCCCCCCAAAATACCTCGTTGGATAGAGCGATCTGGCTGGTTTTCAAACGTAAATTCATAAATGTTGCTTTACATGTTTGAACAAAATTTCATCAAAATCTGATCATTTTTACGAGAGTTATCGCACCCACGGACACATATAAGACCTTATTTATTTATATATATATATATATATATATATATATATATATATATATATATATATACAGTACCTGGGGGGCCGAGCTCTGCTCGGGGGAAGGCCAGTCAGTTTGTTTAGATGACTTGGAGTAATATTTCACCACTTTCCCCTGGTGATAATCAGATTTGTATAACTCATTTGCCTCTTTTCTACATTTGTAAGGTCACTCCAGTTGTTATTTATAGGTCAATGTCCCTTTGATTTATTTCACTACTCTATTTATGTAATCTTCACTCAAATCTTTTAATCTCTGCTCTCAGGAAACCACATGTTATAATCATACACAATATGAGTATTACTTTGACAGTTCCCTGGTTGATTATGAACAGCTATTACAATTCTTTTGTTAGTGAATTTCCTTTGGAAAGTGAACTATTAGCATGACCCGCACGGTGAAACTTAAGCCCGGGACCACCATAGAAGTTCCTAACGTGACCCCCTGAACACGTTTTGGGGGGTCGTTCAAAATTTTATATATATATATATAGACATATATATATATATGTGTGTCTGCACTCTAGCGGTCACATTTTTTGTCCGATTTACTTCAAATTTGGTAGGGACGTTCCTTTCTGTAATCAGTTGGACAAGTTCGTTGGGCAAAACAATCGGAAAACTCTAAACCCCTTTTTTTGGGGATTAATCTTTCAAATTTCGAGTTTTTGGGCTCACAAAGGGTCATAAAAGCCCCAGATGTAAAATCAATGCATTTAAAAAGATGGGAATTAGTGAGGCGAAAGTTTTAAGCCCTCTCTCGTCATTCTAGCTTGAATATTTACCGAGTTATTAAGGAAAATGTGTATCGACCAAACACAGTACGTTGTCTTATGGGGGTTTTACACTTGAAAAGCCTGTTATTCCTTTGTTAGAGTACTTTTACCATCCCCAGCAACCTCACGTCTACTTTCACGCTTGTCTGGACCTTCTCCTAACCTTATAATGCGAAAAATTGTATTCCCAGCTTTGCAAGTAAATAACCAGGGGTATCAGAACAGCCAAAAAATCAATGTTTTCAGATTTCATTAAAAATTGGACAAATTTATTTTTTTACCTTATGTTGAGTTTTACAAGTTTTTATGTGGAAATTCACTTCCCTCACGTCAGCGTGCTGCGTGCGAACTCGTTTTGATTTGAAACTCCATAAGCCCAATGTTAATTTTTATAACTTTTCATTTTAGTTTTTTTATATTATTTGAATTTTCCTGGCGATGAGGCCTGTCTAGAACTTATTTTTATCCCATAAATTAGTTATTTCGAACATTTGAAAGAAATCGTTGCAGCCGTTTTTAAGATCCGTGTCGCAAGCAAGCAAGCAAACCTTACTCATATTAGAGTATTGATATATACAGTTTCGTACGAATGGTGTTTTTGGTATCTGGGAACCTCAAAACGAAAAGTTATTATGGTCCCGGGCCTAGGTCTTACCATGCCAACTACGGTAATAGCTTCTTCCCTATAGGGGAAGTTCGCCAAAAACTGATTTTAGGAAAATTGTAAATCCCCATAAAACCCCCTTCCCATGGTCCGATATTTTTGGTTTTCAAACTTTAAAGTCATGATTGTAACATTACACATTTGAGCCAAATTTCATTGAAATCAGACATTTTTTACTCAAGCTATCGTGGTAACGGACTTTTATGTAGCCTATATGAAAGAAAACATGTGGAAGACTATATTGACAACTTATTAGTAGCTTTTACTAAAATAGGTTATCCGAGGAAGTTACTTAACTCTAAACTCAATATTAAAAGTTTAAAATAAAAAAATCAATCAACTTTTGAGAAAGAGGACCCCAAATTTATAAAGCCTTACCACCCTGGGTTATATAAACTTAATAATATTCTGAGAGTGGCTTATAATGTGTTACAACAATCAACATATACTAATGTAATATTTAAAAGAACACCAAGAATAATATTTCAAAGACCACCTACACTAAAAGAAATGTTGTCAAAGCCAAAACTTCCTCCTAAAGACAAACCGGCAATTTGAGAGCAAAAAAGTAAAGCAGAACCGTGTAAAAAACCAATATGCCTCTTATGCAAAATGCTGCCAAGCTCCTCAATATTCCCAAGTGGCAGGACAAATAAAACGTACCCTATAAATAATAATCTGTCCTGTGACTCATGTCTCATATGCAAAATGCTGCCAAGCTCCTCAACATTCTCAAGTGGCAGGACAAATAAAACGTACCCTATAAATAATAATCTGTCCTGTGACTCATCTAACATAGTTAAAATCAGGTAAAATGGAAGCAATGTCTGAAGGCTTATATTGGCTCAACTGTGAATACGCTTAGAACCAGAGTTACAGGACACAGGTATGCATTCAACCATGGAAAGATGGAACAACCATTAGTAAAGCACGCCGATTTCCACAAAGAAAGATTTGAAGACCTGTATAGTATAAAACCAATCCAGCAACAACCAATGGAACAACCATTGTAAGGGATTTATAGAAATCGTGCTCCTTTTATAGTCTTTTAGCGAATTTCCCATATAGGGAAGAAGCTATTACCGTAGGTCTCATGGTAAGACTTAAGCCCGAGACCATGATAACTTTTAGTTTGGAGGTTCCCAGATACCAAAAAGCACTATTCGTTCAAATTTATATATATATATATATATATATATGTATATACAGGGTGAATCTCGTAAGTTGTCCAGTATTGATTTCAGACAAACCGTTGGTCCTACGATGATGAAATAAAATTATTTCCCACTAAACCAACCCCAAGGAATAACGTAAAAATATTTTTAACGATTTGTAAATACAGGGTGTACCAGAAACTGAGGGTCACTAGTCCGAATCTACGAAATATCAAATACAAACGTATATCATGATATACATCAAATTAAAGCTCTTTTCAATCCAAACCATTTGGCGGAATCGGATTTTGATTATTATTGATTCATTTCAAAATGGCGGCTGTTTTTGTGAAAAAATTAGTATTTTTTTGAATACCCTGTATTTTTCTTAAAAATGCAGATATCTTGATTCTGATTCAAATATCGCATTCCTTATGAGCTAAGCTTTATTTTGATATGCAACACTTCAATATTATCTCAAAAACAAAAAGTTTCAAAAATATCAGTTTTTGAAAATATGTACATAGCCAAAACTCAAAAATTTCAAATAGCACCATGTGTCAAATAGCATATCATTTTAAAGGTATTGCAATTCTAAGAAACTTTCAAATTTAAACCTTATGCGTATCTATTTTGGTTTTCGAGTTATCAACAAAAAACATGTTTTTCCACATTAAAACGCATGTTATTTGTTAAACATGGTGGTAAAGGCTGGACCATAGTTCTTACCACCATGTTTAACAAATAACATGCGTTTTAATGTGGAAAAACATGTTTTTTGTTGATAAATCGAAAACCAAAATAGATACGCATAAGGTTTAAATTTGAAAGTTTCTTAGAATTGCAATACCTTTAAAATGATATGCTATTTGACATATGATGCTATTTGAAATTTTTGAGTTTTGGCTATGTACATATTTTCAAAAACTGATATTTTTGAAACTTTTTGTTTTTGAGATAATATTGAAGTGTTGCATATCAAAATAAAGCTTAGCTCATAAGGAATGCGATATTTGAATCAGAATCAAGATATCTGCATTTTTAAGAAAAATACAGGGTATTCAAAAAAATACTAATTTTTTCACAAAAACAGCCGCCATTTTGAAATGAATCAATAATAATCAAAATCCGATTCCGCCAAATGTTTTGGATTGAAAAGAGCTTTAATTTGATGTATAACATGATATACGTTTGTATTTGATATTTCGTAGATTCGGACTAGTGACCCTCAGTTTCTGGTACACCCTGTATTTAAAAATCGTTAAAAATATTTTTACGTTATTCCTTGGGGTTGGTTTAGTGGGAAATAATTTTATTTCATCATCGTAGGACCAACGGTTTGTCTGAAATCAATACTGGACAACTTACGAGATTCACCCTGTATATGTGTGTGTGTCCGTTAACTCGATAAATTGAGTAAAAATCGTCCGATTTTGATGAAATTTGGCTCAAATGTGTAAAGTGATATACATGACTTAAGGTTCGAAAACCAGAAAGATCGGACCATGGGAAGGGGGTTTTATAGGGATTCAAAATTGTCCAAAAATCTGGTTTTTTACCCTACAATTTTTAAAACACTCAATTTTGGTTCTGACTATTTTCTAGAGCTTAAAAAAACAAATAATATGGTATTTGTTTCTCTGCAATCATTAACCTAGGTTAAGTGATTGCGGAGAAAATCCAAAAAAAACTTGATCATAAAATTTCCCATGTTAATCTTATGGGAAAAAGGTGTTTAGGTTTTCCTCAATAAATTTTAATGCAAACTACACATTTGTTTTTACCATAAGGTTCATCTCTACTAAACAATCATTTTGGTGTTTAAGTTGTAATTCTACGCCCAACCGTTACAGAGATATTCAAAGTGCCAAACACAGTACGTTATCCTTCTGGACAATAAATAAAATTTGATATCTCGATTATTTATGAATATACATTGATGAAACTTAGTACTATGTGGCTTCTACTAGTACTAATATATTGATATTTGCACAAAAAATGTTTTTTTGTTGATTGTCCCCGTAGCAGCAAACCTGAATACTCAGCCCTAACGTTATTCTTATGGACAATATAATAAGTAAAGTCTTTTATCTCCCTTAATTACGAACATACATTATTAAAAACTGGTATGTAGCTTCACCTGGTTGAGTTATATTGGTAATAGGATAAAAACACATTTCTTATATTCCTCGTTGCAGCAAACCTGCATACTCAGCCCTAATGTTAATCTTATGGAAGATAAATAAATTGCTATTTATCACTCATTTACTTTCATGAAACTTGGTAAGTGGCTTTATGTGGTAGTGAGAAACATATACATGCATTGGAAATTCGCTGAGTTTGCAGGTTTGCTACGACGGGGGTATTTACTTGCTACAGTGTATCAGAAAGCTATCTATATCCTGGAAACCACTCAATTTGTTGATTGTTTTGTTTTTAGCGAATTTCCCCTTTAGGGAAGAAGCTATTACCGTAGGTCTCATTGTAAGACTTAAGCCCGAGACCATGATAACTTTTTATTTTGAGGTCCCTAGATGCCAAAAACACCATTCTTTAAAATTTGAATACATATATATATATATATGTATGTGTCCGTAAGCACGATAACTCTCATAAAAAAGGTCCGATCTTAATGAAATTTGTAAAAAATGTGTAAAGTACCAATTATTGAAACGAGTTCGTAAAACAGACGAATCACACTATCCGAGGGGGGGTTTTAAACCCCAAAAAATTTTTTTTGGGTTTCCACATGTAATTTTTATTGAAATAAAATGTTAATTTATACCATTGAATTCAGCATAAAAAACAAACAATTTGGTATTTTTATCATTGCTCTACGGTATGTCAATTGGTTACTGAGATATTGAAAGTGCTAAACACAGTATGTTGTCTAAAGTTATTCTTATGGAGAAAATGAAAAATTGTATATCTCGCTTATTTATGAACATAAACTGACGAAATTTGGTATATATGGCTTCATCTCATTGTGGTTTATTGTTGTTTGCACACAAAAACAATTTTTCGCCTATGGTTCCCGTAGCAACAAACCTAGCTTCTTGGTCCCAATGTCATTCTTATAGAAAATAATTCAAATGTAATATATCACTTATTTATGAATGTATATGGATAAATCACTTGGTATGTGACTTCTCTAAAATGATTTCTATTGATATTTGCATGAAAACCCATTATTTTGTGTTCCTTGTTACAGCAAACCTGCGTACTCATCCACAATGTTATTCTTATGGAGAATAACTAGGTATACGCTCCTATGTCCCGTAATAGGATGAAGCGAGGATTTGTAATACCACCATAATAGGCAGTATAGGTGCCGGATTAATGAATTAAATAAAAGTAACTTACCTAACCTCACCTACGCCCACATTAATACTTCGACCAGCCTACCACATTACAGTTTATTGTTGAATCTAGTAGGCCTATATTAGGTGAAGAACCAAAATTTATTCGCCCAGAACAAGAACTACTTACTACATAAACATTACTCTCAGAATAGTCATTGTGTAAACAATTTGTCTTGAATTCTGTATTGCTAATTTGAAGTGGATATAAATAGGCTATAGGCAATAGGCATATATTTGAACAAGTCTTTAAAGCCCACCTACTTCTGGCCTACCAATGCAAAACTTCAGTCAATGTCACTTTTGAGAATCAGGCAATAATTATGGGTCAAATTATTGCCAGGGAAAAAGCTATTACAGTATCCGGTAAGACCTAGGCCAAATGTGAAAGTATTCTCGTTGGTTGAAATCTAAACAAACATTATCATATTTGTAACGTGTCGCAGATTAATTGACTAAAAGTTAGTTAGCAAAACTCACCTAGATCCACATTAATACTTCAAATGGTCTACACATCCCAGTTTGTTGTAGAGCCTAGTAAATTAGGTGAATAACAAAAATTTATACACCCTGAAAAAGAACTACTTACAACATATACACGTACCTCTCAGAATAACCATTGTTTAAAATTTGTCTTTGAATAGAGTTAATTTTAAGAGAATATAATAGGGGTAACCCTAGAGCTCTGAGGGGTGGGATATTTCCGGCTCAGAGCCCTGGGGTTACCATAGTAGGCTATGGGCAAAAATTTGAGTAAGTCTTTAAAGCCCAATTATTTTGAACCTACCAAGGCATAACTGTAGTCAATGTTACTTTCAAGAATCTGCCATTGCCTTCCTTACTATCAAACATTAATGTAATGTCAAATTCGCAAATTAATATAGCTATGAAACAATGTTAGGATAAAACTAACGTATGACTGTTTTTATGACTTTATATGATATATGAGATGAAAAACAAAATTTGAGTTTCGCAAAAATCCAAAATCTAATTTGAACACATAACATGACAGCTGGTTTAAAAAAAAATTGTTATGAAAAACAAGAACAACTAATGGCGTTTTTCCAATGGCACCAAACACTTCCGATTTAACCAAAATTACTGACACTACGATTTTTGAAGACAAGTTATCAGCACTTACAAGTCTCAAGCACAAAATTTTTTCAAATTACAACTACAATTAGGCTATATTGATCCGTTACTGCTATCGAGGAGATTTTTTATATAATAATGAAAGTTAAGAATCTCCTCTTTTAATTTATTGTCAGAATCACAAATTAAGAAAAGTTAAATATGAACCTAAGTTTACAATAACTAACCTATGAATCACCTCCCTAGGCGCTTAACAAAATTGAAATGTAGTAGGTTAGAAACCTATATCTCTTATTTAAATAGGCCCTATATGGTTTTAAGTAACAATTTTAACCCACAACATAGGCATAGAACAACGATACATTAGCCTCAGGCTGTTTGGTGACTTACGAATTGTTGTTGGCTAGGATTGATTTTTAACATTTCACAGTTTCTTTTAGTGTCAAAGTCATGACTTAAGTTATTCAAACAATAAGAAAGTCATAGTAATTAGTTACCTGAAGACGCGGAAAGCAAACTATAGTGATGTTTAACTAACTTTTCCAGTTTCTCATTGAAATGTATAGGGGCCATTCCATGTCAAATCATCCAGCCAAATTACAATTTGACACCCAAGTTCTCAGATTTTTATGAAATTTTGTATACATTAAGTGTGTACAAAAATAAGAAAAAATGCAAAGTTTCACCAAATTCCATTAAGTAGTTTCAGAATTATAGTCGTTTAAAGTTTTAGAAAAATGTAATTTCCAATGGCAGTATGAGCGGGAAATCAGCTTGTATGTTTCCACGTTTTTCTAAATAAAATTTATATTTATGTAGCTAGAGGCTTCAAACTTTATGAATTTGTCATAAATTTAATGGAGAATCAGATTATACTATAAGTGTTGGCATTATAACTTTTCATCATTGTTTAAAAAATCGTATAACACAAAACTTATAGTTTTTTTCAAATTGTGACGTTTATGTAAAAAACAATCTTTGGCTAAAATCTCTCTCCAGATACCCTAATACAACCATATATCACTGAAAAGAGCATAACATTTCCTTTTAAATGGTGAAATAATATTTGTGGGTTTACGTGTTCTAAAAGTTTTATTACAATGTAAAGTTAATAAATAAATTTTTGAATAGCGGAAAAGGTATTTTCATTGACAAAGACAGAGTTTGTGGTAAGGATGTTAGAAAGTCAATAATATCTTATAAAATATAGGACTATGGAGCTAAAATCATATGTAATACAATTTGCATGGCATATTTTGTAATAACATAAGGCTTACTGTTGGATATAACACATTTACAACAAATAATTTTGTACAGTATGATGTAATTTTGAATTTAAATGTATACCCTTGTTAGCCTACGTATTACTGGAGAGCTGCATGTCAGTCTCAAAAGGTGAAATAATATTTGCAAGTTGTAGCATTACAAGAGTTTTAATACAATATAAAAATATGAAATGACATGGCTTAAGTGCTCCTTTTTTACCTCAATACTGAGGGTGTACTGATTTAGCTTACATTAAACAACCTCGTGAATTTATGATACCTACACAAAATATACAATATTTACATTTCATTTAGTTACCGCACTGGTTTACTTACTTCTTATCCAGATTTTCGTGGGAAAATTCTTCTGTTGTACAAAATGATAGTATATCTTCAAATTGTGTTAAAAGTTAAAAATTGTTAAATAGTTTTTAAAGGTCTTGGCTTGGTTCGAAAGTAACTTGAAATGTAAGTAAACACAATCACTGAAACTTAAAACTGATGACCGTCTATAGTGATATTTTAAAGTTGTCCCAGGCTGTGTTAATTTATTTTTGAGAGTCAGAATCAATCTTACAAGTTCAATCCCATTGTGACGTTACCACTGGAGGTTTTGCTTTACAAAGGAGATGAGGTGGTGGTACGGGACAGTTTTCTTCTTTTTGAGGCCAATAAAAGTTTTCAGCTGTACCATGAGGATTGCATAAAGAGGATATTATAATCCCCTTCTTCCTCATTAATTTGCTGAACCATTCCAATCCACCAGTTGCTTTCATAAACCCAGGCAACAAAGGAACGGAGGTTAGGTTCAATCATTGGTCCTGATGGGTTAAACATGTTTTTTCTTAACACGTTGGCTGCTGTGGGCCCCGATCGGTTTTTTTTCTTAACATAGAAACTTATGCAAATTTCATGTTTAAACATGTTTGCAGCAGCGAAAGTGTTAAACAGATAACAGAGCCTGAGCTCACTCTTTTTGCTATGATTTCTTCTGACGATGCAGGCTGGAAAAAAATTAAAACTTCTTGTTCCAGTTATGCTTTGCCCAGATTCAAAACGACTACTTTGGGTTATTCTGATATTTTCAATATCTTCTTCACTCAAAAAGAAAAATTTTATTTTTGAAAACAGATTATGACTAAGTGTGAACATTTGCCAAGCATTTACAATCCGTTCACTTGCTTTTGAACTTTGGAGGTTTCTCTGTATTAGTTCTTTTGTCTTGCCCCCGATTCCGTCACATACAGTTTTTCCATGACTTGTTGCATGAAAAGACCTTCCATAACTTCCATGAAAATTTTCCATGACTTCCTTTAAGTTGAACATTTTTTCATGACAAATTCATCATGGTATTGAAATTTTTATACTGTGCACTGCACCCATCAGTAATGTATTCCACTCTGCCAACTGATGGAAATGTCAGCTTAATTAAATCAATCGTTTTTTCTTGGACAGAGAAGACAAATGGTACATCGTGTCTTAGGTCATCAGAAATGAAACACTATGATGTTTCTAGTACCACAATGATGTTTTAAGGTACCATCTCCATTTTTAGAATATATTACTGAACTGAACAACTTAAATGGCTCCAGTGGTATGACTGTACTTAATTTTGAAGAACAAAATTATAATTCTCAGCGAAATCCATTAAGACCAAAACTTCATCAAATCATTTCATATTTTTATATTGTATTAAAACTCTTGTAATGCTACAACTTGCAAATATTATTTCACCTTTTGAGACTGACATGCAGCTCTCCAGTAATACGTAGGCTAACAAGGGTATACATTTAAATTCAAAATTACATCATACTGTACAAAATTATTTGTTGTAAATGTGTTATATCCAACAGTAAGCCTTATGTTATTACAAAATATGCCATGCAAATTGTATTACATATGATTTTAGCTCCATAGTCCTATATTTTATAAGATATTATTGACTTTCTAACATCCTTACCACAAACTCTGTCTTTGTCAATGAAAATACCTTTTCCGCTATTCAAAAATTTATTTATTAACTTTACATTGTAATACAACTTTTAGAACACGTAAACCCACAAATATTATTTCACCATTTAAAAGGAAATGTTATGCTCTTTTCAGTGATATATGGTTGTATTAGGGTATCTGGAGAGAGATTTTAGCCAAAGATTGTTTTTTACATAAACGTCACAATTTGAAAAAAACTATAATTTTTGTGTTATACGATTTTTTAAACAATGATGAAAAGTTATAATGCCAACACTTATAGTATAATCTGATTCTCCATTAAATTTATGACAAATTCATAAAGTTTGAAGCCTCTAGCTACATAAATATAAATTTTATTTAGAAAAACGTGGAAACATACAAGCTGATTTCCCGCTCATACTGCCATTGGAAATTACATTTTTCTAAAACTTTAAACGACTATAATTCTGAAACTACTTAATGGAATTTGGTGAAACTTTGCATTTTTTCTTATTTTTGTACACACTTAATATATACAAATTTTTATTAAAATCTGACACCATGGGTGTCAGCCCCTGGATGATTTGGCATGGAATGGCCCATAGCTATATATATATATACATATATAAATTTGAATGAATATTTTTTGGCATCTAGGGACCTCAAAACAAAAAGTTATCATAGTCTCGGGCTTAACTCTTACCATGCTACCTACGGTAATAGCTTCTTCCCTATAGGGGAAATTTGCTAAAAACTAGGGGTGTGCGAGTATTCGAACAAATACTGCAATATTCGGCTCGGCTCGAGATTTGCAAAAAGGTTTGAAGTTTGAGCTGAGTATTTAAAATGCCGACCAGTAAAAACAGTCGTCTACAAAAGTCAATTTAAAAACAACTTTCCAGAATCAATATAAGAACTCTCGTAGTTTGCGTCGGTAGAGCTCCATTCCATAACAAATATAATTCTGCAATGCTAATGCTCTCGGTCCTTCATAAAAAAATAACCAAACATTCAAGTATTGTAATATTTTAAACTGCCGACCTGATCAGTGATCAACCAACGCAATGGAGCTACTTTCTCTACACTCAATCACATCAAGTGGACCTATCACACTATTCAGTTTGCAGTGCAGAGTTGCCGTTGCCCAGTTGAGTTGTGCAATATTTCACGCTTAATAATAATTAATACAACAACCGTACTGCTCCAGAAAAAGTACCACAGGAAACAACTAAAATCCATTAAAACACTTTGTCTAATTGTTGCATCGGTACAGTCTTTTCTACAACTTACAACTTCGTACATTACACAATAATTAAATTTCCTGGAGTCTGAAAATATGTCTGGCAACACTGTTGGCATACCCCCTTTGCGAACTGCCTTGACGTTGACGTTCTAAGACGTTGAGTGAAGATGGTTATTATGATGTAATAATGATTTAATGTGGCCAACAGCTAGGGACAAGGGTGTACGTGATGAACGAGATCAGTAGAGTAAGTGTTCACCCTTACTCCACTCATCTTGAGTGATGAAGGCTTAATAAACATGACGGCGTTATAATGTGCAGACAATTTAGTACCCTACAAAAATTGTGATGGAAGAAGAATGCATTGACGATCCTCTTCCACCTTCTGCTTCTGAAACCTTCTGCTTCAGAAGCAGATATAATAGGTTGTCTATTAGGTAATACGTTAGATAAAACATAAGATAGGCCTACGATTATTAACTTATTCCTGTTAGTACAATAATATATGAAGACTGGTTTAACTATCTTATATTTATAAAAGGATAACCTAAAATTTACTATTTACAAACGGTTGAATGAGAGATAGGCTACTGGATTTTGGCAATTCCCAAGGCTAGGGCCTAAGTCCTTGGTTACATGGAGAGTACATATTGACATAGTCAATTATTATTATTATGGCTATTAATAAATACGGTAATATCTGCATTAGTTAACCTGTGGGCTCATCAGTCGTTACAAATTTTTAGTTCTCTTCCTTTACGTTATTTGTTCTCTATGTAAGCTACCTACTTTATATTGAAAAACAAATTGTTTGTTACTATCAACAAGTGGTCACAATAAATCCTCCTTTTTAGAAGCCTACCATACTTATTTCGTTATTTTCTCACTGTAGGCCTTTATTTATTTAATGTGTGAATAATGAATCTAGAAGAAGTGAATGAAAGATGACAAATATTGAAAGTTATAAATTATTTTACATTACCATAATGGATAAAATGTGTATTCTTTTAAACATAATATAAATAAAGAATACATATAGGCCTAACATGCTCAAAGCTCGAGAACTTTGGAAAAATTCTACCCGGCGTGGCTCATGTCAGAAAATCACTACCAGTATATTGCACACTCCTAGAGAAAATTCTCGGCTCAAGAAAGCTCGAAGCTCGACACACCCCTACTAAAAACGTGAATAGGCATATATATTACTTTAGGGTATTAGCTATTTTCATAGGCGTGATTCAGGAGTGGCAAGGGGGGGCGTTGCTCCCCCCATAACTTGGAGGATATATTATTGTAATATATGAAAAGGTACAATAATCACGATCACGACCATTTTTGCCCCTCCAATCAAAATACTGAAATTACACTTACGGCTATCTTCCTACCAAATATCAGCTCAATCTGTTCAGTAGTTGCAGCATGATTGAGCCACAAACTAACTCACAAACTTTCAGCTTTATAATATTAATATGATTTTCATTAATATAAGTTAAATGGCCAAAAACTAATGATACTTATTTTGTTTATATAACTGAATAGTGAGACTGTGAACCAACATTTGAAGGTGGGATTAAATTACCTCATGTAAGTTAGGCCTAAACCAAATTTTGAATTTTAGTGAAGCGGTAAAATAAACTTTGTTTTTAAGTCGTAAATGCATACAAATGTAGGCCTAATTATTATTATTAATATAAAACATACAATTTTAGTTTATTTGAACTTTGAATATCTGATTTTGCTTACTCTGTACACAAAGACTAAATCTACATTAGTAAGCTGCCATCTGCTGGCGAATAAAGGTTAGTGACTTTATGTATTGTAACCATTAAAATTGTATATTTTGTTCATTTAAATTAATGTTTTCAAAGGAATTATTGATTTTTAGGAAGAAAAACACGCCGCAAATGTAATATCATGGACTTTGGCTTGTGAATCACAGAATTTTTTATTTTGATCAGGGAGTTACGCAATCACCGAAAAATGACAGATTGACATAAATAATCAATTTTAACACTTAACTTATTTGTTAACATTCATAACAAAAACCTGAAAACATAAACTGAAAGATGAAATCTTGAGGAAAAGTGTGATAACATTATATTGTTTCCCAATATAATATCATATTTGTTTCCAGAAAGATAAGTTTTTAGAGCTTAAGGTTACTTGATTTGGGCGATTTACCTTATTCAACTAACTTAAGAAGACTACCTACCTATATGTTCGTCTGGACTACCTCTTCGTGATGGTTGTGTGGATCCTTATCTCTCCTACATTTAATTCTTTCTAAGTTGATGTCAACTACAGTAGTGGTCAATTGCAGTTTTTAGATAAAACACAGGTTTCTTTTAAGCAGGTTACACTTTAATAAAACAAATAATTTCATGAACTAAAAACTCTAGGCAACACAAAACTTACCGATCGTTGATCTTATTTTTCATCCACTGTGGGAGTGAAATCCCAGCGATGGAACGTTCTGAGTCTGATGAAGCCATTATTTTTCTGTGTATGCGGAAAGAAAACTGGTAGGTAGACTGAGTGAGTGATAAAGTTAATTGAACTGATTAAACCAATAGAAAATTAAGTTGAAAATTTTCTGATTTGAACTAGGAATACGACGAAGACATTTTGCCAACCTAGAACACACAAAAATATTTGTTTAGCGCTTTTCAAAGAGAAACATATGAGTGGCACTGACCCAATGCCCTTTCGAACCACTCATCTCTGTCCAACTTCATGAGAGGAGCCTTAAAAAGATTGAGACAAAAGACACACTGGATTTGCCTAGGTATCTAAACAAATCTC
The DNA here is from genome assembly GCA_963675035.1 of Allygus modestus. Classification (NCBI taxonomy): domain Eukaryota; kingdom Metazoa; phylum Arthropoda; class Insecta; order Hemiptera; family Cicadellidae; genus Allygus; species Allygus modestus. The sequence continues at coordinate 347,913,870 of OY776111.1, read as the reverse complement.
AAGTTATGAATATCATCTTGCCAGTTTCAAAAAGGTAACAAAAGTCTGTGATTTATTTTATCTTTACCACTTTATTATTGTTTCAAACAACAATAAATGTAATTTCTAAACCCTAGAGAACTCTATAAGGTTAAGGCCAGTATGCACGTTAGAGTCTTTTACTCTCAGAGAGTTTGTTTAGCGCTTTTCAAAGAGAAAAATATGAGTGGCACTGACCCAATGCCCTTTCGAACCACTCATCTCTGTCCAACTTCATGAGAGGAGCCTTAAAAAGATTGAGACAAAAGACACACTGGATTTGCCTAGGTATGTAAACAAATCACAAGTTATGAATATCATCTTGCCAGTTTCATACACTTAACAAAAGTCTGTGATTTATTTTATCTTTACCACTTTATTATTGTTTCAAACAACAATAAATGTAATTTCTAAACCCTAGAGAACTCTATAAGGTTAAGGCCAGTATGCACGTTAGAGTCTTTTACTCTCAGAGAGTTTGTTTAGCGCTTTTCAAAGAGAAAAATATGAGTGGCACTGACCCAATGCCCTTTCGAACCACTCATCTCTGTCCAACTTCATGAGAGGAGCCTTAAAAAGATTGAGACAAAAGACACACTGGATTTGCCTAGGTATGTAAACAAATCACAAGTTATGAATATCATCTTGCCAGTTTCATACACTTAACAAAAGTCTGTGATTTATTTTATCTTTACCACTTCATTATTGTTTCAAACAACAATAAATGTAATTTTTGAACCCTAGAGAACTCGATAAGGTTAAGGCCAGTATACACGTTAGTCTTTTACTCTCAGAGATTTTGTGATGAGGAGACGAAGTGAGGGAACCTAATATCAGCAGAGGCAAAGGTTTGTTGTCTGTCAGAGTGTGTATGTTTTGAGAACACACACACAAACACACTGACAGACAACAAACCATTGCCTCTGCTAGTACTACTAGATTCCCTCACTTCGTTCCCTGATCACAAACTCTCTAAGAGTAAACAACTCTCTTGTATACCGCCCTTTAGTTCAGTGAAACAGAACATTTTCAACTGAAAAATAAAACACTCTTGCATCAAATAAAATTTAGGCTAATATAGCCTATATTTTTAACTCTTAGAGTGCCAAGGCTTTTGAATCTGCTACCCAAATTTCTAGGTCTGCTCGTAGATGAAAACTTATCATGGGACGAACATGTCAATCTCGTAATCCGTAAGACATGAAGTGGACTTTATGCTTTAAGGAGGATGGCACGTTCATGTAATATCAAAACATTAACCTTAGCCGTGGCCATCCGACCAATTTGGTCGGATTTTTATGTCGCCTAGAGTGGCCACCGACCAAATTGGTTGGATATGACTGAAAATTTTGTAACGTTAAAAATCCAATAATAATAAAAAACTCAAAAGTGATCAATAATAGGCCTATATATCATTCAAAAGGTCACATTCTGAACTTTCATTTTATTACATAAATGAACTGTGTAGCAGCGGTATAACAATGTTACGACGATTAGAAATCAAATGAATTTTTGGTGCAACGCAATTGCTGCAGCCCACGCTCTGACAATGCCAAAACAATATTTTTGAAATCACCCAGCTCGGGAAATTTTTCTCGCAGGAAGATGCGGTTGGTACCAATGCACAGCTAAAGAGTAGCGCTTTATGTTGGTATTGATTTTTAGAATGAAATTTTGGTTGGACAGGTTATGTAATTTTCTGAAAACAGGTGTTTTTGGTTTTTTTGTATAATGGCCGATCCGACCAAATTGGTCGGATCAGAAAATCGCATTTATATGCAGTGTTATAGTTACTAGTCAAATAATATGTTATTTTGAAGAGGAAGAAATGTAATTTAGTTTTGCCGCTGGCAGCACTGTTTTCCCTTGGCTTCATCACCAAGGAATTGTTTCATTACGTCACATTTTTGCCTAATCGGCAACTGCGCAGCTGTTTACGAAGTCTCAGTTAGTTTGTTTGGCTCGCTCCAAACTGTATTGTATTTGGTATCACTGTAAACAGCAGATTTCAGGCTTTCTTCCTATGTATGTCTCGATGTGTTGTGTTTTTGTTGACAATATGACATGACATCTGAAATATGCAATGTCCAGTCCCAGTCCAAAATGGCGCGCTATATTATTGTTTGACCGCTGTAAGTTGTATAAGAGTGTTTTAGTTATTTATTTAGCCGAATTTACATAAAAATGGATTGTAGTGACATTCGGGGTGCTCTTGAAGAAAGTATTAGGCCTAGTGACATTGATGACGATTTAGAGGGTGATATAGGCAGTTATATTGAGGTGAACGACTTTCCTGATGATGTGTCATAGGCTAATTGGATTTATTTATCTGGTAGGCCTAGTGGTTAGTTATATATTTAGTTATTTAGTTATATGTATTCTATGTAAACATGTTATATATTTCTACGTAGGGAGTTGAATATAATACAACATGTTTAGGTACTTTGGTATTATACGGATGCCACTATTTTTGGAGGTTAATTTTTACCGGATACAAAGGATAACTACATAATTCGAAAAACGTACTTTTATTGACTTACTGTAAAAATTTTACATCATTCTGATGAGCGGTCTTTGTGTTGTGCCTCCCAAAAGCCAGCGATGTCCGCTAGGATCGTGTTGAATGCGTCGCCGCCGCTAGCAGCCACACCCGATCGCCACATGTACTCCGCAAAATATACAGCGCGCTGCGGCAGTTATGTTAGGATGGGTTATCATAAAAATACGTACGGTTTCCTCTTCATTTCGAGGTAAATCCCACGACCTGACCTTGGCCTATTTGGAGGGGGTTTGGCGGCCAGAAGTATGACTCATCAGGTATCATTCGATTTGTAACGAAACAAGGAAAGTCCTACAATCATTTTTATGATAACCCATCCTAACATAACTGCCGCAGCGCGCTGTATAAGGGTGGCATCCGTATAATACCAAAGTACCCATGTTTATATTGATTTGGGGGTAAAAAATTTAGCAAAAAATTTATATACTAAATATTGAAAAATGTTTTTTCCAAATACGCAAAAATAGCAAAACATTCTTTTATTTACATTTATTTATAAGTGATAAATATTTTTTACCATCAACTTTATGACTTTTTTGGATTCCTTACTTCATTAGCTTTACAAATATGTATATAGCATTATTAGTATATCATGTATTACATGACTTATTTACAACACAAACTGACACTGTTTAGTTTACATATATTTCGGGTTTCTGTTTATTATTATATTACGCCCCTAAAACTTACGAAAAAAATTCCTTCCACAACATGTTATATATTTCTATGTAGGGAATTAGACTGTTTACAAAATGTATATAATAAATTTTATATAAAAATCTGTAGACAAAATTTTACTGAGGCTGTTTTTGAAATTAAAAAAAAATTTTTAATTTAATTTTGTTCACTTTATCGAACAAATATTTTCCTAGATATTTTTTATTTAGTATGTCTAGATTCTCCTGTTCTTTCCGATCACAATGAATATGAGGTTGGCTAGGTTTACTTATACCATTGAATTTATACGAATTTTCAAAAAATGTCTGCAAAATCGCCAAATCTGCTTGGCCATTTCCCACTTCAACATTAGGCCACTGCTAGGGTTAAAAGCTATTTACTTTGCCTAAATCCATTCACATATTGCCTATGGTGTTTGTATCTATGGATCAACAAACAAAATTATCATGGACAAAATATTACTCCAAAAAAAGGGCTTTAAGACTAAGTTAATGTTGCATCTGAAACAAACCGACTCGGTTAAACAAGTTTTTTTCAGAACTACGGATATTTACAAAATACAGCTTATACATTTATGAGACAATAAAATTAATATTAAATAACAATAGAGTTGCAATAGGTGATATTGCTCACACATACAACAATAGATTACACTGGTGGTGGAACAGCGTAGGCTGGCATTTTATAAAAAGAAAACTACTTTTAAAGGAAATAAGTTTCTCGACTGCCTGACACAAACTATAAATTAAGAGAAAGACCACAAAAAGTTTCTAAATTGATTAAAAATATTTTTAATTGAATCAGCCTTTTATTCTATTCAATAAGCAGTAAAAAAATATGATCATATATCTGCATACTGCCCGCTGCACTTAACCCATTGGCTTACCTGAAATTTGTCACCTGACAAATTGTTCAGTTCCCTAAGAAAAATTACATAAATGTAGACTTTTACTAAAACTATCACTATAGCAACAATTATTGCTCAATTTACTTAATTTTTTCAGTAACCTTTAGAGAAATAAATTATCTACAAGAAAATACTTTTGACAGCATTTATGTATGGTAAATATTATATATATATATTATAAAAAACATTAATTTTAAAGGAGTTGCATGTAAAAACAAAAAAATAATGTTTCAGCCCAAAAACTATTATGTACTTGTAGGTTATTTATTTTTTACATGAAAATAAAAAATTTTTGTGATACATTTATATTTGACCTGGATATAACATATTTTCCAAAATCATATTTTTCTGAAATTTGACTAAGTTTCCCCAAGTATGGGCATATGCATACAAAATGCATATAAACAAAAAAAGAAAACAAATGAAAACGACAAATAAACAAAAAATAGAAAAAGGTGCTATCTCGAGTATACTCGGGGTTGCATGTCCGGGCTACTTTCGGCGGCCACGAGTATACTCGGGATTGTTAGCCAATGGGTTAAAGATGATTTGTCATGACTATATCGAAATTAGTCTCACTTGTAACCAAGACAAGATCATTAAAAATTATTAATAATTATTCTACCAGTATTTTTTATCTATTGCAAAAATCTAAAAGTTGGCTAATATCATGTTAAGTCTCAATTTTACTAGGTATTCATTAATTTTTCTATAATATTTATTTGTTTTGTATCAATATTATTGTACGTTATTTACAAAGCTGTAACCCAAATTTTATAAATAGATTTTTTGTTGTGAGAGCCTTGTTTAGAAAAAAAGCAGCCTTGTTTTATTCTTTAAATTGTACTTGACACCCTAAATTATATCTTTGAGAAAATTTTGCATTGACACTTAAGTTTGTACTCGTCTACACGCATAATTTGAAGTCAGTCCTCTCTAATCGTATTCCTTCAAATAGGCCTATGTGTCTGATCACATAAAAAAAGTTTAAATAACTAACGAAAATGTATTGAAACTTTCTAGGCCTGAAATAACGGTACTTTGGTATTATACGGATGCCACCCTTATACAGCGCCCTGCGGCAGTTATGTTAGGATGGGTTATCATAAAAATGATTGTAGGACTTTCCTTGTTTCGTTACGAACCGAACGATACCTGATGAGTCATACTTCCGTCCGCCAAACCCCCTCCAAATAGGCCAAGGTCAGGTCGTTGACCGGAGCGCGCGCATCACCTGTCACCGCCTGTATCTGGGTCAGTGTCATGAGTGATTTATTGCCGTGCACTAAACTTACGTTGCATTTGTTTTCATGGTACTTATTTGTAACGAAACAAGGAAAGTCCTACAATAATTTTTATGATAACCCATCCTAACATAACTGCCGCAGCGCGCTGTATTAGGGTGGCATCCGTATAATACCAAAGTACCGAAATAACAGTAATTTGTTTTAGGTACTTTGTTTCCATATAAATTGCAAACTTATGTTTTCTTTTTGTTAACAGACCTATAGTATTTAAGATAAGCTAATGAAATATTTCAAATTTTGACAACTTCATTTTGTGTTTTATTTCCAAACCTAAACGAAAGTTTATTGATATTAATAGGTTTGTTTATGATCTGTTCGCTAGACATCATGAGGATGATAAACAGTTTAGCGATATGTATTTACTATTGCTTTATACCTTGTTCGGATTATTTTAGGCTAGGCTACTTAGGTTGAAAAATTTGGATTCCATCAACAGGGTAAGAGCTCACGAATTGCCGTTTTTTGAAGACGTAAAATATGACAATTTTCTTATTTTGCCAGATGTCTGTCTGATTATATCTCTGCATTATTCCGGATACCATCAAAACAGGAATTTTTCCCTGATTGCAGTGGTACCACTCGTTTCTGGTTAGAAACAAAATTTACCTTGCTATGATTTTTTGAAACGTACTGTGTTTAGTCATTTCGTGACGCAAACATGGCGTAGTCGACCTCGCGCCAAATTTTCATTCAAATGTAACTTTGGATTACATTGTTCTACTGCTGTTATAAGGTTCATTCATGTAATAAAATGAAAGTCTGGAATGTTATCTTTAGAATGGTATAAAGATTATCCGATTTCAAGCACATTTTCAATGCTATTTATGCAAATGAAAAAAATGACGGAATTCGTTCTAATAGAACTAATGCTGTTTTACAGAACACCTGACATTCGTTCTATTAGAACGAATTCAGCTCGGAGGGTTAATATGGGTGGTCTATAACGTTGCCTATAAGTCATTTACAATAATTTATTACCTATACTGCCTATGGTGGTATTACAAATACTCGCTTCATCCTATTACGGGACATAGGAGCGTATACCTAGTTACTGCATATAAGCAATTACACTGATACACACTCTGTCTGATTTGGTATAGGCTAAGTTAATCTGGTAGACACAAATAAAAATATATCATCCAGTGGGTATGGCGTAACAAAGCTGGCCAATTATAAGCTGGCAATTGACTATTAGGTAGAAAATCTATTTTCGTAGTTCAGAAAACATAAACTACTGGATTATGAACTATTAATTATGTGGCCATCATCCTCGTTAGTCACGAGACATGCAAGGGGTCAATGTATTCCAAAAGTATTTAATATCTGCACCTTCACCCTCCCCTCGCCAACAATTCTTTCACCTCTGCTGGCCAAGTGTCAGCTTACGTTTGGCAGGCTGCACTACGTGGTTCAAAAACTGATAACTTACTATAGTCGATTAGATCACTGAGCGGTCTAGAAGGTGCTACCCACCGGCCAAGGGATGGTGCTTAGATTGAGAGTTTGAATCTCATCTCTGTTAGTGGTTTCTAAGTGCAACTAAAGGCTGTTCAACTGTCTGTGGCATAACTAAAGGGGAGAGGGGACCTTAAGCAATTGATGGACGGCACGAGTCCAAGCTGAAGGAATGGATGAAATCTCTGAGAGTTTGCATATCTTATCAGGCACATAGGATAGCTACCATTTGCGTATCCACTGAGTAACTTAATATGTTTTGTGTTCCACTGAAAACATGTTTTTTTTAATTTTAACTGTTCACACATTCAATATTAGGTATTTATAAAAATTAACAAATCCACCAACTCAACCACTCCATTCAAAAGCTTGGCGCTCAAAGAGTTAACATTAACTAGAGGCCTGCTTTAGCTATAAAACTTTTAAGCAGACTTCTATCTGCATCAAAACAGAAAAAACTTAAGTTAGGGCCTAATCACATACAGTAGAGACGCTCTCATAACCGCCCTACATAGGACAAATAACTAAAAGAGGGCTGTTAAAACAAACAACACCTGGGTGTTTTCATAACTTATTACCACTAACAGTTATATGCCTAAAACTTAACTTACAATAGTTAAAAAATAGGTAGGGTAAGTTAGGTGTAAATAAATGAACTAAGATGAAATACTTGACTAAATCTTGTTGTAACCTAAACGTCTTTTAGGATATAGTATCAGTTATGATCTGCCCAAGTTTTAAGTTAATGTTAAAATATTTGTATCTAGGCTACTGAGATCATAGGCCCTACACGTTTGCCAAAAATGTTCTGGCACTTCAGAAAGTGAAGTAGGCGGTCCAGGGTTAACTAAGGTATACCATCGGTCGAATTAAATGACAACTTTGCTTAAGCGAATAAGCCTAGAGCCTAATAAACATTGTGACAGTTGTGTTTGTGTTCCAAGAAAGAAGGGTTGAGTTTACAAACAATGACCTTCACTAAACATAAGATGGAGACGATGATGATATAAATAAAATATGGCATCAATAACATAATACTGGGGGGAAAGTGATAAACTGTCACTTATAGGAACAACGGATAAATTATATTTTATATACGTACTTTAAATTTCTTCACGAAAATGTCGACAACAGCTGCCATGTTCTTTCTCTTTCTCAGAAGGAGAAGATGAAGGATGAGGATGAGGGATGAGGATGATCAATGACGATGATAGCTCAGTCAGTCAGTCAGTCATCATATTATCATCAGTTATATCCAGTAACGTGAAGATGGAGTCAACAGACCTGAAGATACATATAGATAATAATATGTATTAAATGAAAATGTCGATATTTATTTATTTATTCATCAACGGTTACACAATTTTACATTTGTTGAACGAAATAGCGATACAATATGTAGCTAAAAATGCTCAAAAAAAGAAACAAAATGTCCAAGATAGTAATTATGTGATCCAAATGTGAACCCATGTTTAATTTGTATGTATAATCACTAACTATGTAAATAGAAAAATAAATATGCAATTTATCAACAATGTGAAAATCAATATATCATCAACATGAATAATTCTAGGAGCTAAAACAAAAATTTATATAAATATACAATACCGTGACCCCCTAGGCGCAACCAGTGGTGCGGGCCGATTTCACCCAAGTCAGCAACCTGGTGACATTTTTTGCTTATTTGAGGCTTTTGTATGTGGTATTTGTATGGTATGAACCCTAAGGCGCTCTATCCTATGGTTAAATCCGGCCTTGGAGTCAAGCATACGAGGGGTTTGTTTTGAAATTTCTTTTCGCGATTTCTTGTATCGTAATGATTGTAAAGACGGCACTGTGAGAATTTTAAAATTTTGAATACAGGTATTAACACAATGTTTGCTTTACTTGTGATAACTTTCTTGCCCTAGTAGCACAAATCGTTGGGACAACGTGGGGAAATGGTTAGCATAGTTCTTTGGCCAACGGTAAGAAATGACCGTTGGTGCATCATTGAGCCAACGTTGTATTTACCAACCAAATGTCAAAAGGATTAATATACGAATAATATATTTTTTTAAAATCATTTAAATAGCTAAAATATTGTGTCCTGGTCGAGTCTTGAACCTACGACCTTTGACTTACTGTACATACGCCTTAACCTCCACGGCCACTCTGACTCACGAAAGTGTATGGAAGGGCTAGGATATAAAAATTGCCAATAGTCTACACGACTAGGACAATACTTTCCATTAATTCTTATATAAATTAATCTACTTGCGCAAATCACTGTAATAAGAGTGTAAAAGTAAAAGTTAGAACAATATAATTAGGTTCTTTTAATTTATATGTGTCTATTCTTGCTATGAAATATGATAAACGAAACTACGAGCAAATTAATATATATTTAATGTAATTATAATAATAAAATATATGATGTTAAAACGGTACAATATAATATATTCATTAATATTAATATATAATTAATAATAATATAATATAGTACAATTTGCCAACAATAGCTTTTTGATGGCCCAACGTCTGCTGTGGTTGGATTTGCCAACGCGGGCTACCCAACGATTAGTTCGTTGGCCCAACGTCTCCTATGGTTGAATTTACCAACCGACCTTTACCCAACCACTTCTAACCATCCCAACCATTCGGGATCCCCATCATTGGGCCCTCGATGTGTGCTACTAAGGGTGGTCGCTGCGTAAAATTTTCCTGGGCTTTGTTGGTCAAATTGGTTTAGAGTAGGGTGACCAAACGTTCCGTAAAAATGGGATTATCGTATCCGGAGTCCCGAAAAAGTCTCCCGGGACGCCTAAATGCCTCGTATTTACGTTGGGTACTAATAAACACATTTTAAAATCACTGAAACTTCCTAATTTATAATATGACTTCAACTAATATTTTTCATTTTTGCTAGTAATATAGTCGTGTATTGTAGGTAGCCAGCACCAGTAGCCGAGTAGCCAGTTGCCAAAATTATATCTCAGAATTTAAATTAAATTACAAAAGCAAAGGTAAATTGAAAAATATTTATAGAGTATCTCAAAATAACAACAAAAGAGTATGTTTCAATGATTACGTCCCGAGGGAGATCTCTTGGACCCCCTTTAGCTGAAGGCTAACGCCCCCAAGCCCTCCTTTGGTGTCCCGTTTTAGCGAATTTCCCCTACAGGGAAGAATCTATTGATTGGTCCGATCTTGATGAAATTTGGTATAAACGTGTAAGGCAGCATCTATTTTCATGAGTTCGAGAACCAGACAGACAGGTCGCTCTACTTTAAGGGGGGTTTTGGGGGGGGGGGTTGTGCCCCAAAATGGGTTTTTTGAACTTTTTACATATAATTATTTTTAAACACAAATTTTGGTTTACACCATTAAATTTAGCTTAAAAAAACAATCCATTTGGTATTTTGATCATCGCTCTACGTCAATTGGTTACCGAGATATTGAGAGTACTAAACACAGTACGGTACGTTGTCCAATGTTAATCTTATGAAGAATAAGTAAAATTGTATATCTCACTTATTAATGAACAGATATTAATGAAACTTTGTATGTGGCTTTATATGGTTGGTTTTTAATGTTATTTGCATACAAAACTCATTTTTTGTGGTCCCCATGGCAGCAAACTGCGTACTCAGCAGCTATAATGTTATTCTCATGGAGAATAATAAACATGTGATATCTTGCTTGTTTATGAACAAAAATTGATAAAACTTGGTATGTTGCTTCATCTGGAGGTGATCCATTGGTATTTGTATAAAAACCAGATTTTGTGTTGCAAACCTTCATACTCGGTCCTAATATTTTTCTTATGGGGAATAAATAAAATGTCATATCTCGCTTATTTATTAATATGCTTTGATTAAAGTTGGTAAGTGGCTTCATGACTTAGTGAAGTACCATTTGAAATTCGCTGAATATGCAGGTTTGCTGCAACGGGTTATTTTCCAGTTTATAATAATTTGGTCACCTTCTGGCCCTTTAGAGCAGAGTATAAAATAAAGAAGAAGAAAACATCACAACAGCAACAGCCAACAGCTATCATCATCATATCATCGAAAAAAACAATACTGAAAGCATAGGAAAAGAGGCAAGTCAAGTAGTTAGCACAGCAGCAAAGATGGTTCTCGAAAGTACTATGATATGGTGAGTAAATTAAATTTAAAATAGGTTTTTATTTGTAATACCACGTAATATTTTAAGTTATACAAGCAATTCACACATTAATATTTACATAAACTACTAGATGAAAACAAATTCCATCGTTTCTGTATAAATTAAATAAATGAACCAACAATGATGAGGCACTTTTTGGTAGCCAACTAAACATTGAGTTCTAGTAGGCCTATATGCCTATATATGGTCCTAGATATGTCTATATAGGCCTAAATCCACATCTTTGGCTAAATTAAACTCATGATAGGCCTATTGGTGTGTTGGCACTATTGCCTAGAATATGCATAGGTCCACCTAAGGATCATTACGACCAAATGGGTAATTTAGGTTAAGGTAAAATTTAAAATGTCAAATCGCTTCTACTATTGATTGTTTAATCTCATACATTGTTGGGAACACTCCAATACTGCAGCAGAGCACAATTTTCATTTTTTATGTGAAAAAACATACATTTTCAGTACTAACTCAGGGATCCGTCACACTCACTTAACCCTAGCCATGGCCGACTGTCCGATTCGGACTGTCGGCTTTGTTGCCTTGAAGCGGCCACGATCCGAATCGGATAGTCTGAGACCGAACATTTTGAAACGTTATAAAACCCCAAATAATCAACTCTTAAGTGAAATATATAAGTATGTATCATCTGAATGCTCATATTCTGAACTTTCATTTGATTATATAACTGAACCGTGTAACAGCTGAATAACAATGTCACGATAATTATAAAATGAATGAATTTTTGGCGCGAAGCGATTTCTGCAGCCAACTCTTAGACAATGGAAAAACGGTACTTTGGTATTATACGGATGCCACCCTTATGCAGCGCGCTGCGGCAGTTATGTTAGGATGGGTTATCATACAAATGATTGCAGGACCTTGTTTCGTTACAAATCGATTGATACCTGATGAGTCATACTTCCGGCCGCCAAACCCCCTCCAAATAGGCCAAGGTCAGGTCGTTGACCGGAGCGCGGCATCACCTGTCACCGCCTGTATCTGGGTCAGTGTCATGAGTGATTTATTGCCGTGCACTACGTTACATTTGTTTTCATAATGAGTGACGTTCTTTTGGTGTGGGATTTACCTCAAAATGAAGAGGAAACCGTACGTATTTTTATGATAACACATCCCAACATAACTGCCGCAGCGCGCTGTATATTTGGCGGAGTACCTGTGGCGATCGGGTCTGACTGCTAGCGGTGGCGACGCATTCAACACGATCCTAGCGGACATCGCTGCCTTTTGGGAGGCACAACACAAAGACCGCTCATCAGAATGATGTAAAATTTGTACAGTAAGTCAATAAAAGTACGTTTTTTCGAATTATGTAGTTATCCTTTGTATCCGGTAAAAATTTAACCTCCAAAAATAGTGGCATCCGTATAATACCAAAGTACCGGAAAAACACTATATATTTGATATTACCCAGCTCGGGTAATTTTTGTCATAGGAAGTTGCGGTTGGTACAATGCACTGCTGAACAGTTGTACTATAGTTTGGTATTGATTTTTTGAACGAAATAATTATTGGACATATAATATGATTTTTTGAAAACAGGTGTTTTTTAGTCTCTGTAACGAAAGGCCAGCTATCCGAATCGAATTGTCAGGAAAATCGGATTTACATGCAGTGTAAGTTATAGTTACTAGTCAAATAATATGTCAAAGTCAAACTTTCTTTATTTATGTCATATATAAAAATATCCAAGAATGGTGTCAATACATCAGTTTGTCTTATTACTAAGTTTGGTAGTTTTCTAAGAAGTATAAAAGAAAATAATTAATGCAGCGTGATTGTTAACAAGGCTTATCTACACTATAACTCTTCGAGAGAGTACAAAGCCTTGTTGATGAGAAAGTTTTTCAATTTAAATAAAAACAATTACTAAGTTTGGTAGTTTTCTAAGAAGTATAAAAGAAAATAATTAATGCAGCGTGATTGTTAAGGCTTATCTACACTATAACTCTTCAAGAGAGTACAAAGCCTTGTTGATGAGACAGGTTTTCAATTTTTTTAAAAACAGATTAACCAACCATGTCTTTTATGTCTTTTGTAATTTTGTTGAAAAACTTAGATCCTATATATGTTGGTTTTTTTTTATACAACTCTAGCCTTTGGGAGTTCAAAGCAATTTCCCCCCGATTTCTTGTGTTATAATTGTGATTATCCCCAGTTAATTTGGTATCATCAAATTTAAATTGCAATGACCTTAATAGTTTCAAAAACATACACTCCGTAGATAGTCATTATATTTAAAGACATAAAATGCTCTTTTACTGATGTTTTTGGTTGAAGATTTAAAATAACTCTTATGGCCTTTTTTGCAATTTCAAAATGGTATTTAGGTTGCTATCAGAAGTAGCCCCATAGAGTGATATTCCAAAAGTAATCATCAAGGGAATATATGCAAAATAGACTGTTTTTAAGGAATCAGTATCAAAGAATTTTTTGAATCTTGATAAGTTTAATGCAAAAATACCAGATGATATTTTAGAAATCACTTTTTCAGCATGTGAATTCCAGGACAGATTATTGTCCATTTCTAATCCTAAAAATTCTGTGATCCACTTCATTGATTATTGTTTTTTCACTAATTTCAGTTACCAGATGGATAAACATTTGTGTCTGAGGTGTCTTGAATACAACAAAATTGGTTTTCTCAGGATTGAGTAATAGCTTCTTATCATTAAAATAGGTCTATTGCTTTAATAGGTTCAAATTATCTGTAGATGATGATTTCAATTCCTTCACCGAAGAACCTGCAATTTTGAGAGTGGCATCATCTGCGTAAAGACACAATTGGCTGCCTGCCGGTGGTCAGAGCAGGCAAACCTTAGAGAGCAAATAAACAGCAGAGGGTCCAGAATAGAGCCCTGTGGCACTCCATATTTTACTGATCTGATCTTGGATTGATGAGAAATTTTAATTTTGCTTTTGTTGTAGTAAATTATTTCTACATATTGTTTTCTATTACATAAATATGACTCTAACCTATTAAGAATGTTTTTACGAATACCAAGATCATATAAAATTGACAAAAGCATTTCATGATTGAGGGAGTCAAAGGCTTTGGTGATATCCATAAATACACCCAGTGCTTTTTGCCTGCTATCCAATGAGTCAATGATGGATTCAGTGAATTCGGTTGCTGCTATTATAACTGATCTTCCCTGCCTAAAACCATGTTGGCATTCTTCTAAAAGGCAGTTATTCTCAAAATACTCTCCCAATTGATTATAAATTGCTTTTTCAAATATCTTTGATATGGTTGGAAGGAGGAGGGATATTGATCGGTGGTTTTTTATTTGGCTTTTGTCTCCATTTTTGAATAGCGGTTTCAATTTTGAAATCTAGTTTTTCAGGAAATATTCCAGATGCAAAAGATGAATTAATCTCATGGGCTAGAGGTTTTAATAATGAAAGACTTGCTTTTCACAGGAGCACCACAGGTATCTATCTCGTCATAACCAGTGCTATAGGAATTTTTCAGATTACTAATTATGCTGCTTACTTCTTTCTCATCAACAGATTTGACTTTTAAAACATGGCCATTATTATTTTCTAAATGTACAACCCCCTTTTGACAGGTCTAGATGAGGTATGACACAATCATCAACTAAGTCAGTAAAGTAACTGTTGAGAACTTTACTAACATCATTTGGTTCAGAAACTAAGTTGCCATTTACTTTTAGATTAATGTTTCGGATTTTCACATTATTTTTTCGAGCTTCAGAATTAATTATATTCCATGAAATTTTGTTAATATTTGAGGATTTTTCTATCTTAGTCTTATTATACTGTTTTTTTCACAATACTTATTTTCTTTTTGAAATCCTTATTGCCCTTAATCTTACTAGCTTATGCAGATTTTTACTTTTTGTTTCTCTAGCTAATTTACTAAGGCCGATAAGTTTTTTTTCCTCAAATTTTAATTCTGCTGGAAACCATTTTTTGTCAACGTAATGACTAGCAAGTTTTTTTGGGAAACAGAGATTGAAATAACATACTTAAGTTTGGTAAAAAACATCATTTTTAGACTCTATAGGAGTCATACACATTTCCATCCAAGTTCCCAGTTCCAAAGCTTCAATAAAAGTTTTGATATTGGCAACAGAAAATTTTCGACAGTATTCAAAATAGAGTTTGGGTTGAAAGAATTTTTACTACTGATAAGAAAAAGCTGCCCATCATGGTCAAATAGCTGAGTATTGACACCTACTTCTTTATAATTTCGTCCATGTAAGCTAGTAAAAATGTTATCTATTGTACTCTCAGTTGTTTCTGTAATTCGAGTTAGAAAATTTACAATAGATCTTAAACCATTTGCTGTAACTATGCTACTAAGCTTATTTCTGTTTACATTATTGTAATCCAACATATCAATATTTATGTCACCCATAAATACAACATTTTTGTATTTTGGACTTAATATTTCTAATAAAATGTTTATATTTCTAATAAATTTTGATTCATTTTTTGAAATGGGGTTTCAGTAAAAGCCAGTTAAAAGTAGACCCTAATCTAGATTTATTGCTTGGTAGAATATTATAATATTCCACCAAACAACATTCAAATACCATGTCATATAGAAGCTCATTGATTTCTGCCAAATTTATTTCTTTGAATTTAATTCCATGCTTAGATAAAATAATAACCCCCACCCCGGCTATTTTTGCGCCCGTAAAATGCGTTAAGGTGATACCCATTAATATTTAGTCTTTCAATTCTAGATTTGGTCATTTTGTGTTCCGTCAAAACCAGAGCAGTGGGACTTAGCTCTTCCAGTGTAATTTATAATGAATCAAGAGAAGATTCCAAACCTCTTATATTTTGATGAAAAATAGCAAATTCTTTAGAATTTATTTTATGGGTGGCATTGTTTGATTTAGATCTAAAAAACAGCCATTTTACATCATATGATTCAACATGGCAGTCAACAGATAAATCAGTCATACTACTATCTTCTTCTTCGTCAACACCACAGATTTCACTTTCACACACTACCCCATTGAGACTTATACCCCCCTCATCACTTATCACCACTGTAGACTGCAGAGGTTGTTGACAAGCAGGGGAGCAGGAGTCCAAGTCCAAGGGTGTCATCATGGTTGATTCCAGACAGGTGGTTGTGTCTAATTGGTCTGCAGGGGCGGGTTCCCGTTGAGTATGTGGTTGTATTGGTCATTGTGTTAGCTGCAAGCTGTTGTGACTGCGACGACATAGTGATCAGCTCTTGAAGACGTCTGACTAAAGCTGTGTGAGATAACCCATTTCGTAATTTATTTGCTGAGGATTCATTATAGGTAACAATGAGGATTGAAGCACCATTGTCTTTACTGAATTTTTTAAGGTTGGCAACAAAACGATTGGGGAGTACACGATCCCTTCCTTATACATCCCATTGAAGAGCAAATGAGCTTTTTTAATTTCTGCTTTTAAAGACACTTGACAACTGGTCAAAAGCTCCATCATAATCATCAATATAGAGTTAGTGTACTTCTCTGAGTTAAGGAAATATTTAGGCTTAGTGACTAACCCATACACTGATGCTCCTTTTTCGGTTTGCTGATATGTTAGATTTTTTGCACAGTAATTTGATTGGTATGGTTTTCAAAATTGTTGCTTAAAAACTGCAGCTACTCCCTGACTCATATGTTTATTGTCATTATAATCTGCAGAAATGCATTGGGAAAAAGCTACCTCGGAGTTATGACGGTATTCATTAATTATAGAAGTCATGTTTGCCTCAGTTATTTTAATTTCCTGATCAGAGGAAACCAAATTGGCCCAGTATGTTACAGCTTCAATAAGCATATAGGCTAACTTCTTCTTCCCCCGATTATTCAAATGTAGGTAGTTTTTTGTGTGGTGGCATCGCTGGAATTTATTTAAATTTATTAAGTTTACGTTATTAATTCTAGCAGTCAGTTCTTCAATATAGTTGTTCACAGCATTTAATTCAACATTGATGGGATGGTTTAGTGGCTTGTCGAATCTGGTTGGTATTGTGGTCATGAATATTGGTCTTTCCTTGCTTATACTTCTGAGTTTTTCTTCTAAATGTGAAAATATGTTATCCAAGTCAACGTTGAGACTATCATTTGTCCCACCGATTACTATAACAGGATTTAAATCTTCAATAGCTGCCGATTCGATGACTTGAGTTAGGGTGGTATTGCCCTTACATAACCAAATGTATTAATCCTACCAAAACTTTGTGTTTCAATCATGCAGTAGAACCTCGATCGTTCGACACTCGATAGTTCGACAGTCTGTATACTTCGACACAAGCAGTGACGACACAACATGACAGTAGCGGCGACTGATAGTGACCTTGACGGGTTCGCCGGTTAGTGATGGGAGCCCGCTTATTGTTTTCGCGAACGTGCGCTACCGCCTTTTCTATAAATAACTCCCTTCTTACCCCCTTTCCCGTCCTATCCACCCCCTTCCTCGTTCTTTCCAGTAAGTAGATAAAGTCAGTTCGCTCGAGACGCTGCAGGAGTTAAACACGACTTTGATACTTTTGTGATATGCTATTGTTTTTCTGATCATAATACTCCCTGTGTTAAAATGTTCCATATACTCCCTTTAGTTTGACATTTCGATAGTTCGACACCCCTTTAGTCGGCAAAGTGTCGAACTATCGAGGTTCTACTGTACTTGCAATGCCCCTGCCTTGGCTATCTGAACAGGGGGTTAATTTTACTGGCGGACTTAAGGTTTTAGGTGCTTTTATGTATTTGTTCTTAGGTCGTGAATTTTGTTTTGTAGTCCTGTTATTCTTGTTCTGACGAGTTTTTAAGCTTTCCAGTCCATTATTGCAATCATCTGAGTGGGAATCTTTGGAATTTAAATCTTTGGAATTCAAATCGTCCTGAAGGATTTCATATCTGTTCTGTGTGATGACTGTGGATTTAGGAATGTTATGGTTTAAGGTGGTGCAGTCGACTCTATTGACAAGCTATTCCGCCTAGAGGTCAGGCCAGTCGCTGCTCACTCTCACACATGCAGAGTCCCGGATGCTCACTCACACATACGCAGAACCCTCCCCTCAACTACCCCCAACCCCCAACTTCCCCAAGTGGTCAAACCACTTTCGCTCAGCTGGGCTTGCTACATGCCCTGCCCTGAACCGTTATCAGGCACCAAGATTATGAAATGGCAAATAGCAAGCAGCACAGCGGGAACTCAACTCAAACAGCCTCTCCACATGTGTTATAAACATATTTATTTGTTATACAATTTTCAGCGGTTAATATACCATTTAAAAATGTCATATTTAATGAATTCAGTCAAGTCTCTCAAGTCTATGATATCGTTGATAAAATTAATTCAAGTTGGAAACGCTCTACTAACATACAAATAACCCCGTCGCAGCAAACCTGCGTGCTCAGCGAATTTCCAATGCATGAATATGTGCCTCGCTACCACATAAATCCACTTACCAAGTTACATAACAATACATACCGGTACGTAAATAAGTGATATATACCATTTTTATTATCGATTTATTTGGACTTTACCTATCACTTCTAGTGTTTAAAACACTAGAAACAAGTTTTTAAACCCTAGAAGCAATAGGTAAAGCCCATATAAATCAATTATAAAATTCAAATCCATCGCTATTACGAGTTTCAAAAATACAGTATAACATTTTATTTTAGGGCTGAGTACGCAGGTTCTCGCTGAAACAAGGAAGATAAGAAACTTTTTTTATACAATTATCAAAATAACTCAAGCTTCATACCTTTATTAATTTAATTTAGGTTCATAACTAAGGGAGGTAGGCCATATCAAACATTAACTATTCTTCATAAGAATAACACTAGGGCTGAGTATGCAGGTTTGCTGCTTCGGGGAAAATAAAAAATTGTTTTTAATCAAATATTTGTTTACAAAAATCGAATTGATACAGTTCATATGATAACGGGTTTTAACAAGATCCAGTATAAAATACGATTGAATCACGGATAAAATATCTGATAACAACTAAACACATTAACTTTGAAACAAAGTCTAAGGCATCATTAAACTACTGGTAGTGATCCTAACAACATATTAAAATATCAGAGCTAACCGTTTGCGATTTTAATGTACTATATATATATATATGATTGGCCTAGTAGAGCAATGGTTAAATATTTTTATACTATAGTGAAGTTTGTAAACTTCAGATGTGCCCAAAAAACGGGTGGCAGTTTGGTAGTACCATAGAAAAATAAATCAGGTACAGAAGTGTCACGAAGTAGGGAAAAAGCGTACACGCTGTCGCGTCGTTCAAGTCTGAGTTAGCGGTGCCTTGTTGCCAAGTCGGGCAGTGCGGGATTCCCAAATTCCCGCAGGGAGCAATCTCGGTCGCTTCCGCCACGGCCACGGCATCGGTAGGCGGTAAGGCTGATCTGATAAAAACGTGTGGCTGTGTGGCAGTGAAGATCACTCTCCCGTTGTATGCACAGGAAGTGGAGGATGTGCACAAATCTCGTTTCGAACTGATCTGGTACTTACTAAATTTCTGGAATGTTATTATTACAGAAGGATAAAACATGAACTGCATTAGACAAATTCAACCTTTTAAATTCCATAAATTGCAATGATGATTAACAATAAAATACCCCCATTGCATCAAACCTGCATACTCAGAGAATTTCAAATGGTACTTCACTACGTCATGAACCACTTACCAACTTTCATCAAAGCATATTCATAAATAAGTGCAATATGAAATTTTATTTATTATTCATAAGAACAACATTAGGACTGAGTATGCAGGTTTGCTGCATCAAGAACAACTAAAATCTGTTTTTTACAAATAAAATAGATCACCATAACATAAAGCAACATTTCAAGTTTTACTAATTTATATTCATAAACAAGCAAGATATCACTTGTTTCTTATCCTCCATGAGAATAACATTATAGCTACTGAGTACGCAAGTTTGCAGACTTGGGGACCACAAAAAATTTGTTTTAAATGCAAATATCAGTACGAAAAAAAAAGTTGTTTAAATATCAGTAAAACCTAAACAAATGAAGCCACATTACAAGTTTCGTCAATATATGTTCATTAATAAGCGAGATATAACATTTTACTCTCTCCATAAGATTAACATTGGACAACGTATTATGTTTAGCACTTTCAATATCTTGGTAACCAATTGACGTAGAGTGATGATAAAAATACCAAATTGTTTGTTTTTGTAAGCTGAATTCAATGGTACAAACTAAAATTTGGGTTTATAAAAAATTAAATGTAAAAAGTTAAAACAAATTTTGGGGTACAAAACCTGCTTTAAAATAGAGCGACCTGTCTGGTTTTCCAACTCATGAAAATAGACGCTGCCTTACACGTTTATACAAAAGGCATTTTTACGAAAGTTATCATGCCTACGGACACACACACACACACACACACACACACACACACACACACACACACACACACACACACACACACACACACACACACACACACACACACACACACACACACACACACACACACACACACACACACACACACACACACACACACACACACACACACACACACACACACACACACACACACACACACACACACACACACACACACACACACACACACACACACACACACACACACACACACACACACACACACACACACACACACACACACACACACACACACACACACACACACACACACACACACACACACACACACACACACACACACACACACACACACACACACACACACACACACACACACACACACACACACACACACACACACACACACACACACACACACACACACACACACACACACACACACACACACACACACACACACACACACACACACACACACACACACACACACACACACACACACACACACACACACACACACACACACACACACACACACACACACACACACACACACACACACACACACACACACACACACACACACACACACACACACACACACACACACACACACACACACACACACACACACACACACACACACACACACACACACACACACACACACACACACACACACACACACACACACACACACACACACACACACACACACACACACACACACACACACACACACACACACACACACACACACACACACACACACACACACACACACACACACACACACACACACACACACACACACACACACACACACACACACACACACACACACACACACACACACACACACACACACACACACACACACACACACACACACACACACACACACACACACACACACACACACACACACACACACACACACACACACACACACACACACACACACACACACACACACACACACACACACACACACACACACACACACACACACACACACACACACACACACACACACACACACACACACACACACACACACACACACACACACACACACACACACACACACACACACACACACACACACACACACACACACACACACACACACACACACACACACACACACACACACACACACACGCAAACACGCATACATGGTGTTTTTGGCACCTGGGAGCCTCAAAACAAATGTTATCATGGTCCCGGGCTAGGTCTTACCATGCCGACTACGATAATAGCTTCTTCCCTATTGGGGAAATTCGCTAAAACTATTAAAATTATTAAAAATATATGCATCTTTCATCTAAATAATGTGTACCGTAAGAATAATTCTAAATAATTAATATCTCGATTATTTATGAATGTATATTGATGAAACTTGGCCTGTGGCTTCACCTAGTACTGGTATATTGATATTTGCATAAACAATTTTTGTTATTGTCCCCGTAGCAGCAAACCTGCATACTCAGCCCTAATATTATTCTTATGGAGAATAAATGAAGTTTTATCTCTCCCTTAGTTATAAACATAAATAAAAAATAAAACTTGGTATGTAGCTTCACCTGGTTAAGTTATATTGATAATTGCACAAACACATATTGTTTATATTTCTTGATGCAGCAAATCTGCGTACTCAGCCTTTAATGTCGTTCTTTAGGAGAATACTGTACATAAAATGCAGAGTGTATATAACATGTTGAAATGTTAGCAGCCGATGCCATACAAATTTACTATAAATTCACTGAAGAAATTAGCTCTTCACGTAGGAACAAGTTACTGTAAAATATTAAATTCAGTAATAAAATGCATTACAATTTAATCGTTAAACATAGTTTAGTTTTAAAATTATGATTTTACCTATTTTCTGTAACCCTTTATTTATAAATCAGGGTATGTTTATAAAACATACAGAGAGAGCTTAAGCTTTTAATCTTATTATTGACGCGATGAACCCATACACGAAAACTATCCTCGAACTAAAAAATGTTTAAAGAAATCGTCAGTCAACATTAAACGTACCAGTATCTCAGAAGATTTTAAACGTATTTTTAAAGTTGGTAAATCGATAAATTAACATTGAGGCAAAATCTTTAGCATCATTGAATAGAAAACTAACCAGAGAATTCGATATTCGACGCAACCTGGCTTTTAGACCTTTGTTTTATTTGCAAGGAAGACACCTCCTCTGTCACGGGGTGACGGTGCCGGCTGTCGGCGCGGCGGGCCGATGCGGGGTAGTGAGAGAGAGAGAGAGATTGAGAGAGAGAGGAGATGTATGAGAGAGTAAAGGGATGTGCGAGTGAGAGAGAAATATGGTGCGCGGGTGCCTGCACGTACGAGTCGGGGCGATATGGGCGGCTCAGGGGTAGGTAGGTGTCTGGCGCGGGCTAAAATTGAAAAGTTTATTGTACACAACTTTTTATGAAACATTTTTACATATTGTTGTATATAACTGTCTTTGTACACCCTTGGCTTGGGTTAGCTGAAGTTTTAAAACCACTTGAATAAAAAACAACCAAGATACAAACTTTATTTCCTGAAATAATAAAAATTTTAATAAAATCCATTTAGGTGACCCTTAGTATATTTTTTGAAAATACGTAAACCAATTTTGAAACATTTGTGATTGGCTGTTTTCAACTGGTGTATAATTCAAAATACCTCTAAAACGGCACTTCAGAGGGTGAAAAAACCAACATAACGGAAATATTTTTCTAAAAAAATGTGTGTTTACGATTTGTATAATCGTAATAAACAAAAACAGTGAGAAAAAAAATTAAAATTTTTGTTGACTGCACAGCCTTAAACCTGCATTGTTGTTTGCTTTAGATTTTACTGTAGTCCAGGTATTATTCTCACACTTTTTTTGTTTTCTCCTCGAGTTATAAAACAACCACACACACTTTGGGCACTTTCGAACACTTTGGGCATTTTTTTATTAGCACACTATCTTTGGCTAATACCACATGTTTGTATCAGCTGATTTTTAAAAAACCGCCCGTGTAGGCGATACTTATTTGCTCACATGATGTTTATATAAATCAGCTGTTACAAAACAAGGTGAGCACATTATCTTATCGCCTACACGGGAGGTCCAATATCGCGAATATCGTTTGTTTTGATATTGGAAAATGTAATCAACCGATTGTTTGTTCTATCGAATGATAAATTTGATGGGCCCGCAGTAGCCCAGTGGATATGTTGTCAGGTGATTCAAGATCATGTGGTCGTGTGTTTTGTACGTTGTGGTTGTGGATTTGATTGATGATCATTTTTATTGTTTTTTTCTACTGAGTTAGGGAGCTGTTTGTTATGCTTCTTAATGATACTGCAGTAAATATGTTGTCAGTGAAGCTGGTGTTATTTAACAGGAAATACAACATCAATGACCTCTTTTCGACCAATTCTGTGTCAGTTAAAACTTTCGATAAAACTAATGTTAAGTTTGTTATCATTCACTATGTCTTTAACAAAGGACTCAATTATTCTTGTCATTTTTAAGAGGAAGAAATGTAGAAGAATTTGATTTTGCTGATGGCAGCACTGGTTGCAATTTTCTTCTTCCCAGAAGGATTTATTTCGTAATATTTTGTCCAGTTTGTCTGTAGGCCATCTTGTATTCTTGTATTGAATATCAACGGTACGTGTTCGGTATTTATATCTGTGAATTATTACTAAATATAAATTATTATTTCAAAGTTTTAGTGTTATTGAAGTGTTTGTGTGCACATAACAGTAATCTTTATGCATTATATTATGCAAAAATATTACTGAAGTGTGAGGAATAGTGTTTATAAAAAGTGTTGTGTTTTGTTTACATAACATATTGTTACATAACACATAAACAAAATAATTTATCCTAGGTGTTGTACATTTGTATGTATGTAATTGAATACACTACAACTTGTTTAGGATAAAAAAAGGTTTGGGATAATAAAATTGGTAAAAAAGTTATATACTAAATATTGTACAATTTATTTCTTTATAAATACACAAAAATATCAAAACATTCTTTTATTTACAAATATTAATAAGTGATAATAATTTTTACCATCAACTTTATGACTTTTTTAGATTCCTTACTTCATTGGCTTTACAAATATGTATATATCATAGTAGTATATACATATATTACATAACTTTTTTACAACACAAACTAACACTGTACAATTTAAACTTTTTTGTTTCCCCGTATGCTATTATATTACGCCTCTAAAACTTACAAAAAAAATTCTTTCCCTACAAAAAAAATTCTTTCCTCAACATGTTATATATTTCTATGTAGGGAATTAGATTGTCTACAAAATGTATATAATGAATTTTCCATAACAAATCTGTAGAAAAAATGTCATTGAGGGCTGCTTTTGAAATAAAAAAGAATTATAATTATTTTTATTCTTTTCACTTTACCGAAAAAACTACCGTTCTAGATCTTTATTTTATTACTATTCCTAGAATCTCCTGTTCTTTCCAATCAAAATGAATATAAGGTTGGCTGAGTTTACTTCTATGGTTGAATTTATACGAATTTTCAAAAAAAGGTCCGCAAATTTGCCAAATCTGCTTGGCCATTTTCCACAAACACCATTGGCCACTGCTAGGGTTAACCTCCCACAAAAAACAAGTTTAAGGCATTTTATGCAAACAACTGACAGAATGTTTCAGGAAATAAACAATAACAAAAAGTAACGTATACCGTATTTATTTCCTGATTCCATCTTTTAACCTTTAAAAATTAGAAAATGGTGTTGAAGTTGGAAGTGTATCATAATTTGGTACCTAATACCTAAAATTTATTCATCGGAAAACATTTTAAAATAATGGGTTTTACTATTGTGAGATGTGAATACGTTTGTTCATAAATTTTATGTAAATATATGTATATATATGAATAAAAATATATTATCGTCGTTTACTTAGTATTTTTACCCCGTGACCGGCCTGTAGCAGACGTGACCGGTCTGTAACAGACGTGACTGGCGGTTAACAACAGTGACCGTTTTGTAAACTTACATGACTTATACAACTAAAAGGTAACATAATGCTTCTAAAAGACAATAAAACCAAAATCCCCCTTAAAGTAGAGCGACACCTATATATATAAAAATATCTATATATATATATATATATATATATATATATGAGTTTTAACGAATGGTGTTAGCGAATTTCCCCTATAGGGAAGAAGCTATTACCGTAGTCGGCATGGTAAGACCTAGGCCCCGGACCATGATAACTTTTCGTTTTGAGGTCCCCAGACCCCAAAAACACCTTTCGTTCGATACTGTATATATATATATATATGTGCCGTGAACACGATAACTCTCGTAAAAATGATCCGATTTTGACAAAATTTGGTATAAACATGTAAAGCAGCATTTATGACTTTAAGTTCGAAAACCAGACAGATCGACCTATCCGAAGGGGTATTTTGGGGGATTTTGTACCCCAAAAATGGGTTTTTTGAATTTTTTACATATAATTTTTGAAAAAGTCAAATTTTAGTTTTAACCATTCGATTCAGCTTAAAAAAACACACAATTTGGTATTTCGATCATTCCTCTACGTCAATTGGTTACCGAGATATTGAAAGTGCTAAACACAGTACGTTGTCTAATGTTATTCTTATGGAGGAAAAGAAAATTTTTTTATCTCGCTTATTTTTGAACGTATACTGACGAAACTTGGTATACAGCTTCATCTCGTTGAGGTCTATTGATATTTGCTCCAAAAATTCTTTTTTGCATAATTCTCCCGTAGCAGCAAACCTGCGTACTCAGCCCCCATGTTATTCTTATGGATAATAATTAAATGCTCTGTCTCCCTTAATTATGAACATAAATGAATAAAAACTGGTATACGACTTCACCTAGTTGAGTTATATTGATATTAGCATAAAAACCCATTTTTTGTGTTCCTTGTTGCAGCAAACTTGCGTACTCAGCCCCAATGTTATTCTTATGGAGAATAATTAAAATTGTATATATCGCTTATTTGTGAATATATTTTTATGAAACTTGGTAAGTGGCTTTATGTAGTAGTAAGACATTTATATCTCCATTGGAAATTCGCTGAGTATGCAGGTTTGCTGCGACGGGGGCATTTTTGGCATCTGGGGGCCTCAAAACGAAAAGTTATCATGGTCCCGGGCCTAGGTCTTACCATGCCACCTACGGTAATAGCTTCTTCCCTATTGGGGAAATTCGCTAATACTATAAAATGTACAAATGACAAACTTCCAACATTTTCCGATCAAACTTATTAATCGGGGAGAGGGGGCATGGCCTCCAAGTGCCTCCCTTTGAAGCCCCCAGAGTATTCTATGATACTCTTGGGAGATAGCCAATAAAATATCATCAGTCAACTGACCCTTTGTTCTGCAAAAGAGGGTGATGATTTGATTCATTGCTGGTCTATAGGCTGACACTATCTTGCCTAGGAAATTCATTTCCAAACTGTTTTATATGAAAAATAATTACATGTAAAGATCCATGTCACTACAATAGGTTTAATCAAGTTTTTCAGTTTCACACCATACAAAAATACCCTACAGCTACTGGGTCAAGGGGATGTAAAGGAAGCACGTTAAGCACAAATAGGGAAGTGTCATCTCATATTGTTATAATAAAAATCTCCGTTTGTGTTATAAAATTTTAGCATGATACAGTATGTTTCGAGATATTTTTCTACCTATTCAAAAAAGTATGGTACACAGTATCTTTTTTTAAGAATCTTTGCACATTTTACTCCTTTGATCTTGTGATTTAACCAGATTATTATGCTGGTGATGGTAAAAATCATGATTATCAAAGAAAAAGTTTGGTTGATTTTTAGGCCAAGTTAAAGTTAGGCTACTAAAAATTCCCAAATATATTAAGGCTTTTTTAGCGAATTTCCCCTATGGGGAAGAAGCTATTACTGTAGTCGGCATGGTAAGACCTAGGCCCGGGACGATGATAACTTTTAGTTTTGAGGTCCCCAGATGCCAAAAATATCATCCATTCAAAACTATATATATATGTGTGCGATAACTCTCGTAAAAATGGTCTGATTTTGATGAAATGTGGTAAAACATGTAATGCAACATTTATGACTAAGTTCGAAAACCAGCCAGATTGCTCCATCCTAAGGGGTATTTCGGGGGTTTTGTATCCCAAAAATGTATTTTTTCCATACAATATTTAAGTAATTCAAATTTTACTTCTCACCATTGAATTCAGCTTAAAAAAAAAAACAAAAAAAAAAAAACAGTTTGGTGTTTTGATCATTGCTCTACGTCAATTGGTTACAGAGATATTAAAAGTGCTTAACACAGTACGTCGTCCAATGTTATTCTTATGGAGAATAAGAAAAATTGTATATATCGCTTATTTATCAACTTATCCTGACGAAACTTGGTATATTACTTCATATCGTTGTGGTCTATTGATATTTGCACAAAAAACGATTTATTGGTTGATAGTTTCCGTAGCAGCAAACCTGCGTACTCAGACCCCATGTTATTCTTACTGAGAGTAAGTAAAAGGTCATCTCCGTTAATTATGAATATAAATTAATAAAACTTGATATGTCGCTTTACCTAGTTGAGTTATATTGATATTTGTATTAAAACCCATTTTTTGTGTTCCTTGTTTCAGCAAACCTGCATACTCAACCGCCTGTTTTTCTTATGGAGAATAATTAAAATGTCATAAATCGTATATTTATATACTTATATAAAGCTAGACGGGTTCACTCACTCACTGACAAACTATGAGGCACGTCCCGTAAACGAACCCCCCTCGACCCCATACTTGAATTAAACCTCTTGACGAGAAACTCCCAGAAAAATTACTAAAAGTTAACATTAGAGTTTTTGGGGCGGGGAAAATTCCCTTTTTTCAATTTTTCCACTTTGAGCGTGTTTTGTACGGAAACGGTAAGAGATGGCAAAAAATGTTAAATTCAAAAGTTGTAGAACATTTAATTTACAACTAACAATTTTCTGTTAGATTTAAGATCCGATCATCCGTTTAGCCGCTATTCATCGGAGAAGAAGACATTTTGAGTATTTTGGCCCATTTAAATGTGTACAGTTTTGGAAAGCTGTTTAATGAAAGCACACTATCTTTGGCTAATACCACATGTTTGTATCAGCTGATTTTTAAAAAACCGCCCGTGTAGGCGATACTTATTTGCTCACATGATGTTTATATAAATCAGCTGTTACAAAACAAGGTGAGCACATTATCTTATCGCCTACACGGGAGGTCCAATATCGCGAATATCGTTTGTTTTGATATTGGAAAATGTAATCAACCGATTGTTTGTTCTATCGAATGATAAATTTGATGGGCCTACAGTAGCCCAGTGGATATGTTGTCAGGTGATTCAAGATCATGTGGTCACGGGTTTGAATCCTACTTTTGTTGCTTACTTTTTGAGGTCTGCAATTTATTTCTGTTTAATTTGACTTTATTTTGTTTTTACAAATTCATTTATTTGTAATTTGCACAACGAACAGCCACCATACATCGCTCTGCGGGGTTAGGTTAGGTTACTATAATTCTGTCGTAAACTGAATTCTAATTTGTTATTTTTTTTATGTGTAAATCCATTTGTTATTACTATTTGTAGAACTCCAATTTAACATTGCAACCACAACTTTTGTATTTATATCTGATTGACTTTGATTGAGTGAGCACTTTATTTTTTGCTTTTATTCACCTCGAAACAACCATCATAGTCGAGAGTTCATTCGATAAAACTAACAAGCAGGCGGTTGGTCAAATGTTTCGATATCGAACCGATATGGGACTGCCTCTGTAAGTGTTAATGTGCTCACCAAAGGCCATTGTATAGTTTTTCTTCATGGTTAATGAACTACAATAGTTGAGTTTAATTTAAACTTGAGTTGACTGAGGAAGGTAAGTGAACGAAGCGAACTCCAAAAGGGGGTTTGGGGGCGAAGCCCCCAATGGCGATAAGCCTAGTGAATGTATATTGATGAAACTTAGTATGTGGCTTTGTGGTATTAAGATACATATATATGCATTGGAAATTCACTGAGTACGCAGGTTTGCTGCTACGGGGGTATTTAAGGTTTATATAAAATTCATAATAAATTCTAGCCACAAAAGTAATAGCTTAACTTTCAATTTTTTACAGTGTGGACAACAGCGACTATATGAGGAATGGAGACTTTCTGCCTACAAGATTGCAAGCACAACAAGATGCAGTTAACATTGTGTGTCACTCGAAAACCAGATCAAACCCAGAAAATAATGTTGGACTACTAACCCTTGCCAAGTAGGTTAACAGCAAGGCTTGTTAAAGTAATAACACAGATCAGTACGGTACCTAAGCTTGTTTGTACAAGATCCATTCCCCTCAATAGTACAGCACTGTAACTGATTATTGAATTCTAGTGTCAAGTGTCTACAAAGATTATAAACATATCTTAATACCGTGCAGAGTTTGATTTCATGTGTAGCTGCTTTGTGAATAGGGATTCACCAAGTAAATTTACCAGGATAGGCTGGCCACAGACCAGAAGCAGATCTAGGAATTTGTTGGGGGGGGGGGTGCACTTGAGAATTTAAATTATTTTATTGACAGCATTTTTGCTATAAATAAAAAGAAAATGAAGCTGTTTAGTGAACATGATAAGGGTTTAAAATAAAACCAATAAATATACTTACCGTAAGATGTTCTGTTTATTCCATGAAAGAAATAGAAAACAGTAATTCATGAATTTATATGTCTTACAAACTGATATAACCAACTAAACTAATCCGGTTATTTACATCGGATTATTGAACAAACTAGAAGTTCTATAGAAAATGTTTTCCAATAACTTTTTAATACCAATTAATTAGCTACAACTTTCTCGCTGGAAGTTTGTTTCTACCTCAAAAATATAAAAAAGGTTTGTGCTTACTGACTTTTTCATGTCACTCTCTTACAACTTTTTAATATGTTTCATTATTAAAAATTTAACATAATTTTAAACTAATGTATATTTATACCATTATATGCGGCAACTTATGCAGAAAAGGAGTATATAAGTTTCATTGTAGTTTTATTATTCTTAAGAGGTCCAGGAGTGTGTAAACGACAGCGCGCTCACCGCTCGGGATTACTCTCTCTTCTGCCGTGTCCTACACTTTTGGTGTAGCCTGATAATTCAGTTTTCTGCTAATTTTTGAGGCTGACAGATCGCGAGCGGAACTGGGGGACCGGGAGGGGGATGAGAATAGGCTATGTGCTGAATCGTCGTTATTGGTCAATAAAACTTACCTGACACATTGGTCAGGTAATTCAATAATATTCCCTACAAAAGATCTGGCTGTCTTTCATCCGATAAATGCAGCCCGATAGCGATAGGGGTACGATTAAATTGCATTAGATTGATATTTTTGGTAGATGATATGTGTCCCGGTTGTCATTTATGAAAAAAAAAAACATGTAAGGGTCTTCATTTTCAGCTTATAAAATCCAATTAAATGCCTGATTTTACCTGTTATGAAGTGGAAGAATTGCTGTTAAAACAGTTGAATCATTGATTTTGGCATATTGAAAGCGATTCGGCTTTGTTTATCGCTGTGGAGATTGCCAATTTTGTTGAATTAATGACAGTAGATTGCCCTTTTCGGCATATATTGTTGGTTGGTCGTCTTTGTTGGCCGATAAAGTATGTTGTGTTCATCGTGGTCGGGCTATAATATGCAGTGAATTCAGGGTGTCCGGCGACCGGGAAAATCGGGAAAACCGGGAAATGTATGGGAACAATATGACTGCAGGAATTATACGGGAATTTTCCTATTACTTCGGTAATATGCGGAAATTTGCCAAGCAACAATTTTTTATTTATACCTTTTGTAACAGGAACACTTTAAAAGGAATTAAATGTTGATAACTGTGCGCATTGCAAAACACACCTTTACCTAATAGGGATATGAACATATATATAAACAATAGATAGATAGGGAGTTATTTGTTTATTTACCTTGTTACCTTGACTTTCCTATTTTACTGCATTTTATTTCAATTATAGGTTTTGCTACATGGATAACCTAACAGCTGTTCTTGGCTTAATTAACTCTTCACGTCTAATAATTATAACAACAATTAATGGCTGTCTATACTACAAATAATAAAACTGATTTACAATACAATGACTGGATTTATTAATTAAGGTTGACATTTCAGGATAAAAAAAATAGGGATTCACAAATTATTGTATACAAATATAGGAGATTAACTTTAAGATATTTATTATTTGATACATAGAATGCTCAGGGTTTACACAGTGTTTATGGAATCTGCAGGGGGGGAACTCGTGCGGCAAGAATGACTGTCTGTTCTTGTCTTAGTAAAAATATCTTTTATTTTTAACTGAATATTTGGTTATAATAGGAATTTTGATACATCGTAAGTTTTGCCAATGAGGATCTCAGAAATAAAAAGTTTGTAATGCACTGTTATTGGCTTCTTTCAGTCTTGAGGAAATAGGTAGGCTAAGCCTTGAAACTTTAGTCTATTGAGAAGTTAATTGATAGAAAATATAAGTCCAGAGAATTAGTCTTGAGGTTGATATTTTTAGTTTGCTTTAAAGTATTTTAAAATGCTAGAAACGATATTAGGCTTGAAAATTAGACACCAATTATAATGCTTGCTGCAATCTACAAGGTAAGTTGGAGTGATCTCACCATAGTCTTATATTATTCATCACTGGCATTTCTTATTGGCCTTGCAAATGGGGTAAACCTTGCCAGTGACTCTTCTTACCTAACAAAAAGAGTGGGTTGTTTGGTCCACTACACTTTTTTATAGGGAAAAATGTTAATTTTGGGTAGATGCCCAATAAAAAAGCTATCACTTGGCCATCATATTTTGGAACTAATTTTTAAAATTGTATCAGCATGGTTCTCAATAATGTCAGTCACAGCCATATGTTTCTGAAGTTCTTGTAGACACTGTCACTAGTTTTAAACACTTGTACTATATCAAATTGAATTTGGAGTGAGATCAATTTTGAAAAAAAAAAATAAAATCAAATAATTTGAAGCAGTTTACATGAATGAATTAATGAACTTTCTTATTACCTAGATAGGCCTATTTTACATTAATGTGGGGTTTATTTATTATATGGTAAATTTAAATACATCAAATCTATGAAGTGTTGCAGCATTTGTTATTTTTGTTGCCTGTAGTAAGTTAGTTAGCTGCGGTAACAAGTAACGAAGACGATAATCACGCTATATTTGCGGCTGTTTTTTTTAGGCCACTAGGTTGAGAATCGCTATAAACCACTTACTTCATTGGTTAGCGACTGTCGGAAGGTCGAGAATCACTTGACTTAACGTTGACGTTCCAATGTGGACCATTTGGCCATGTTCGGAAGGTTGATAATTGCTTGACTTACCAATTACGTTCCAATATGAACCATTTGGCCATGGATGGAAGGTCGAGAATCGCTTGTGCCAGTGGAATCAATGATCATCGCCGGCAAGACCCGATCACGCCAATATTGTTTCTTTCATCACAATATTATTTCTCTAATACAAATTAAAAAATTGAAACTTGCATGGATGAATATTGTTTCGTTTTTTAATATTGCGTTGAAAAGTCTTGCGGCCACTCCACGACTACTCACCGCTCGACCCAGTCGACCCTTGCCCCGCCCTGGTTTGCGAGTTACATGCAAACTTCAGTAATCAAAGATGCAGTAGAATACGTCTTACAAAATATAATGTGGTTAGTGGTGGCCAGTGTTAGTAATCATTGAACCTGGGAGGCTGCTGAGTTATCGGGGTCCAGGCCAGGTCGTCCTATCTCTTGGCAATCATTGTATTATAGGTAGACTAGAAAACAACATGTATTGTACCGTTTTTAAAACTTTATCCACAGTATGTGGTTTTGGGTTTTATTATTCTGGTGATCCAAAATTGGCAGTTTTAAACCATTTTTCTGGTGTTGTTATATTAGAATACACCTGTTAGACTTGACCGTTTTAATGGACATTTTATTTATGCTATTACTAGACCCGGTTGAAAATGGAGTAAGTAGCTGAGGAAGCAAATAACTTCCGTTTCCCTCCGTCATGGTGACAAAACTCCTGTCGCATCAAACAGCGCGGCGTTGGCGTGGGGTTCATGAGTCATTCCGTGTGACTGTCATTGGGCCGATGCAGGAAATAACTTAGGCCGTTGCACCCAAAACGATGTTTAGAAAGCTCTACTTTTCTCAATAAGCTCAACAATAAAAAACATTATTCTGGAAAAAATCATCTGGAAATTCGGAAAAAATACGGGAAAAACGCGGGAAAAATACGGGGATTTGGTGAAGCTAAAACGCCGGACACCCTAGAATTGATACTTTTCGGTCAGTATTGACGATTTTAGTAGATAAAACAACTTTCCGGTTTGGTGAGTTTACCCACTAAACACAGTCTGACTGGCTTTTTGACCATTAGAATGATGGCTGTTTCTGTTTTTCGGAGAATAATTACAACCAAATTATATTGCTATTTTCGGCAGATGGTGTATTGATTGGTTATTGCTTCCTTCCGATAAAACATGTTTCAGTCTTCTTTTTTGGCATCTAATGTGTGGTTTAATCACCGATTCAGGCCAATAAACACTCGGGTCGGACTATGAAGTTGTTTTCATAATATGGGTTTATAAATACCTAAATAAGTTTAGGCTACTTAACTAAGCGTGATATCTAGGCAAAACTACATTTAATTTATCAGTAACATCTACACAAGTTAGCATCAGCTGTCCAGTAGCTGACCAGTAGCGAACGTGTTGGTAAAGCACCTAACAGTCAGTGCCATTGGAGTTCAAACCAAGGAACATAATACAGTTGAGATGTACAGAAGTTACTGCTATAAAAGTTCCAAAAATAAACCAAAACACACCATTCAGCTGTCAAAATAATATCAACCAAAAGACAACCATGATGCAACCTGGCATGATTAAGCAATCACAGAAAAGGAAGCAGACGACAAGTTTTAATAATAAAAAACAAAACCCTTCAAAATGGTTAAATTTGATAAAAAATACAATTAAGACTATTATTACCAAATGCAAATAAATGTTTTTTCCTTTAGTATGTATGATATGCAACACTTAAAAAAACATAGCCTATACTCTCAAAATTAGATGAGATGTAAAAACTCACCTCATAGAATTACATGGAGCTCTGCCCAGGTAGACATGTGCCTTTTGTGAATCGTGTCACATATTCATTACAGGGTTAAATATTGCTGTCATTAGAATGCTAGATCTTTTTATAACTTGGTTACAGCCAGTAGATCCACTCAAAAGTGAAATATTTTGACAAGCCCTATTTCAGGCAGAATCACTGTACTCTGCAACTTGTTTGTGCTTGAACATCTATTTTTCTTTCATATGGATTAGCATAGTCAGTTATGAATAATTTTGTTTTGTCTATTAAATAATTTATATCACTGTTAGGATAGTAATATCTCTAAAAATTGACTCAGGTTTTTTTTGTTCAAACTTATTTTTAATAAAAAAGGAAAATTAGTTTTTCTTACGACCTGTATTGGGCCTGAATAAATATGTGTGACTGTATGGTATGGCTTAACATTACTTGACTCATATACCTCAATACATATGATTGTAAACTCAACCATTTATTTGTCTATAGAGTTGAAGTATTGGCAACTTTGACCTCGGATGTGGGAAGGATTTTGTCCAAGCTTCACCAGGTGACACCTGAGGGGAATATCAATCTTTTGACTGGGATTAGAATAGCTCATGTAAGTATTAAGCTTAACAAATACATTTTATACTTGAACACAGTATAAAAAAGAACACTAAAAGTATATAGTTAGGACGGATGGGATGTGATTTTCTGGTTAGTACGGGATAGGATAGGATTTTTTGTTCCTGAATATTTTCTGGAGTTTTGAGCCCCGTCCATTCCTAGAGCAACCGTACTGATAACCAAGGTATTTGTAACTGATTTCTTAAAAAAAATTACTGTATACATAATGCTTCATGATGACTCATCAATGTGTCAATTAAAATAATGCATCATCATCTATCATTCAAACATAGCTTCATCTGACTTATTGTGGGAATATTCTTAATGATAAAATCCCATGGTTTGTTGTTGAAATTAATTCAGTATTATCTAAATTGGGGGAAAGTGCCTCAAGAATGAATTGCTGGCAACTTTTGTTGGGCCTAATGTTTATTAATTAATTTTCTTTAAACCTCTTTCTTACTGGACGAGTTTGACCGGTTTATCAGCCATATAATTTTACGTAGCTTTTAAATCAAATTTAAAAAAATAAGAGCTGTGAAAATTTGAAAGATGTTTTGCGTAATATTAACAAATATTGTAGGTCAAATTAAAAATTAAATTTTTTATTTGTTGAGGTTTTAAATATAATTTGTACACGTTTTCAGCTTGCCCTGAAACACAGACAAGGAAAGAACCACAAAATGCGCATAGTAGCGTTTGTTGGGAGCCCAGTAGAACAAGAAGAGAAAGAACTTGTGAAATTGGCAAAACGACTGAAAAAGGAGAAAGTTAATGTGGATATTGTCAGTTTTGGTGAAGAGGTAAAATCTGAAATATTAGGACATAGCCTAATGTACTAACAAATTTA
Source organism: Allygus modestus (assembly GCA_963675035.1). NCBI lineage: Eukaryota > Metazoa > Arthropoda > Insecta > Hemiptera > Cicadellidae > Allygus > Allygus modestus. Next base: position 347,877,742 of record OY776111.1, on the reverse strand, counting down.
CCAATTAATACCCAAAAACCCTCAATACCCTCAATATTTTTCTGACTTCCTATAAGGAACGTCTGGAGGAGATGCCTAAGATAAGCTTGGATCTATTTTAAAGTAAGATTGACTTTAAGTACAGTATAAGGGCTTTATTGGCAGATTACATAAAAAATCCCAACATAATAAGGGTGATAATAGCATTTGTTAGTGATGGGTATCTTATTAAATTAAACGACATATTGTCCAGGAATATTAACCCTCTAGGTGTCGCATCAAAAAACCTGAAATGTTACGCCATTTTTTTAACTTTTGCAGAATTTTATATAAAATGCTATAAAAAAATAAAATTTTGATATATTGGTAAACAAGTATACATTTTCTTAGAGAGCAGAAAATGGGCTATCTTTTAATATAAAATTTGTTGGCCTAAATGTATGGTATAACAGTCCGGCTTGGGTTCAAATCTAGACAACCCAAAAAACAAATCTTATTTTTTATGTTACGAGACCCGTAGAATATATTTAGACAGCCATAATAAAAAATCCAAGATATACATTTTGTTCAAAATTTAATAAGGAAAAAGAAAATATACATATATACATATGTATATATTATATAAATATATATATACATATATATAATACACAACAACGTAACCTCACATTACAGCATTCCTATTGAAAACATAACTAAACAGCTGATTAAAAACAGCTGCAAAAGTATTAGTTCGCAAAAGGGCGAACATTATTAGTTGCCATGAAGCCCAGACGTTGCCGATCACTTTGGTATAATGGATGGTTCGAAACGACCGATCGTCAACGAGATATACGCGCTAAACTGGATGTCCGCAAAGTCGACTGAAATCAGTCGATTAACACTCGAGCGTCAGAAAAAGTCGACTGAAATCAGTCGATTGACACTTAGAGGGTTAAGTATATTATACAGAACTCACAAAATGCAACTTGACATGAACGGGGCAATTTCGAGAAGAAGAACTTCCCTCTCCAATATCATTGCTCCGTGCAGGGTGGCAACATGACAACATTACAATAACCAGACTGTAACAGGACACATACAACACTTCCCCCTTTAGAAATAAAATCTTACTTTTACAAAGTCATATAAATAATGAAGAAGGGTACTTTCACACCAAATCAAAATATTGACATAATTTTTTTGTTTGGGGGGGGTTTATGTTTCATAAAATGGCTTACCAATAAAATTATATAATGGTAATGGTAATTATAATGGTATATCAATAAAATTATAACTAAAATTTGAAAATACCTCCGTGACATAGAAATAACAAAGTTCAAGTGTAAAATATAAATTCTGCTTTAAAAGACAATAATGTTTAAGCTATAAACCAACAAATAATTTATCCTAGGTACCGTAAACAATGAAAATTCAAATTAAGTTTTATTATAGGTTATGTTGTACATTTGAAATCAAAATTATAGTTCTCTTAATATACATTGTTTCGTGATGATTAAGAATAAATGAATGAATGCCCTAACAATAAATGAATAGGCCTTATACAATTAGGGCCTTCTACCACAATTTTTATTCAGCTCTTGCCATTTCAAATCAAGAATTTTTCTTGCCTTAATTAATCTTCCAAATCTACTTCTATACTAGGTGTACGCTCATTCCTCGCGTATAAGGATAATTGAAACACATGATCAAACTTAAATCGAGTCTCATCAAAAATTCAATATCTGATTTGAGTAACATCATCAGAATACATTCCGTTATCATTTAACTGCCGCCAGAGTCCGGGTTTTATGTCTATATAGCTATAGTTTTAGTCACTTCTCCCCTAAGAATCAATTATTGCGGTAGCTGAGAGGGTATCGCACTGGCTCTTGGAGCGTTAGCTCGCAGGTTCGGATCCCGCCGCCGACTTAACATTTTATCCGTATAAAAACATACATACATTTATCACTTGTTTTTATCAAAGTAAATGTTGTATAAATACGTAAATTTATTTATTTTTAAAATAAATTGAAGATTTCAGGCATGGTTTGTTGTTAGGATTGGCATGGGTGCGTTATCTTAGAACAGATTATTTTGGGCTAAGCAGTGACTTTAGCAGTGTGGTTAATTTAACTTTTAAGAGAATAGCCAGTTTTCTATATGAAATAATGTTAACAATTTCTATAGGCCAAGTCAAAATATCCTTAAAGATTAACAATAAGTCGTCAGGTCCAGTTATTTAGATGAAAAAAATGAGATTTCAATATATTGTTTCAATAACCTAGCCCTTAGCGGTCGTATTTATCGTTCTCTTTTCCTTCCCTACAGATCGGGAAGGCCACACTTAGTGGCCCTCTCATTCTGTCTAATGACGCGACATTGTCAGCGCTGAAGGTAGCCCCACAGCTCGGGCCGGCCACGCGTAGTGGCCCTCTACGCGTTTCCAGTTCAGCTCGGCTGTCCACCCCGTAGTGGCCCCCTGTTTCTCTTCATATTATTTAACATTGTAATTTTGTTTTCGATTCTCTCTGCTTGGGAGGTGCTGCGCTCTCTCGGCAATATTCGGAACTATCTGGAGACAACAACAAGACAGTGTATTGTTACCTTATCACAATATTATTACGTTAGTCATTGTTGTGTTATCAGCATGTGTTGTGCAACAGTCCCTTTAAAAGGCTTTTAATTTTTAATAAATTGATATTTATCATTTAAAAATGGCCGGAAATAGTGACCTAACATCGGATACTATACGGGATTTATTACAAGTCGACGAAGATGACGATCTTTCCATGTTGTTTGAGTTTGAAGTTGAAGAGGAGGATGAGCAAGTAGGGGTTGAGGGTGGTGACGAAAATATTGAATGTATTTCTAATGATATTGACAGTCAACATGACAGTGATGTGGATTTTGAATTAAGTGATAAAGAACTAGACAGTGATAGTGAACTAGAAGACAATATTAGCGATGCTAACGAGGGTGTAGCTGATGTTGAAGAAGCTGCTGTAGCTGATGTTGAAGAAGCTGCTGCAGCTGATGTTGAAGAAGCTGCTGTAGCTGATGTTGAAGAAGCTGCTGCAGCTGATGTTGAAGAAGCTGCTGCAGCTGACTTTTGGCGAAAGTGGGAGGATGATGATGTAAGTTTCCGTGAATTTCAATATAAAGCTTCGAGTGGATTCAAACAACCACCAAATTTTGATCGAAACTCAGAAATTGAGTATTTCCAATTATTTTTCACTGATGAATTATTAGAAGAAATTGTTAATGAAAGTAACAGATATGCTCAAGCTAAAATAAATCAATTGAGACCCTTACCAAAAAAATCCATGTGGTGGACATGGAAGGATATTACTTTAGTAGAGTTTAAGGCATTTCTGGGGGTCATAATTAATATGGGCATGCACCCAAAGCCTGATATCGACGACTATTTTTCAAACGATTGGTTGGAAAACCAGCCTTTTTTTAAAGACATATTTTCCAAAGAGAGATTTTTACAAATTTTTTGGAATTTGCACCTTTCTACACCTCCAACCAGACCAGTATTAGGTGCAATCTCTCGCTCTGCTAAAGTGAAACATGTTGTTAAATATCTTGACACGAAGTTTAGAGAATATTACTGTCCAGGCAGCAAAGTTAGCGTAGATGAGAGCACTGTAGGGTTTAAAGGGAAAGTATTATTTAAATGTTATAATAAGGAAAAGCCTCAAAAGTGGCACATTAAGGTCTACGTTCTGTCTGACTCGAGTAATGGTTATGTGTGTGCAATAGAACCATATCTAGGGCAATCAACAAACAACCTACTTCTTAGGCCTGATTTACTTACAACAACTCGAGTTGTGTTGACTCTTGTTGACAGAGTTGGACAAGCTATAGGAAGTGTTGAAGGGTTGCACGTATTTACAGACCGGTTTTACTCTAGCCCACAATTAGCCGAGGTTCTGTATGAAAAAAAAGTTCACTTAACTGGAACGGTAAATAGGGCACGAAAAGGGCTACCTCTAGCAGTTAAGAAAAAGAAAAAATTGAAAAAAGGTGTCGTCAACGCATTTAGAAAAGGTGACCATCTATCTGTAATACAATGGAAAGATAAAAGGGAAGTATTAATGATAACTTCTTTGTATGACAACTCGGTGGAAGAAGTAAAGAGATTCGTTAGGGGTGGAGTTCAAGAAGTTGTTCAGAAACCTTCAGCTGTTTGCAGATATAACGAAAACATGGGTGGCGTATACGTAGCAAACCATTACATAGCTACTTATTCATTCGCCAGAAAATCAATAAAATGGTGGCGTAAAATATTTTTTTGGCTAATTGAAGTTGCTGTTGTGAATGGATTCATAATTTACAACACCAACCGAGACCCTGGCAGACCAGCTGTGCGTCAAAAGATGTATCGTAAACAACTTGTGAATCAGCTTGTGGGTGATGTAAGGAACACAAGCAGGAAACGTGGACGCCCATCAAACATCACTGAAGGAGACCGCCTGAATGGAAAAACACACTTCATTTATGAGCTGGAGGGAACTTCAAAGAAGGACTGTGCTGTTTGTACAAATAGAGCAGCTGGACAACGTAAACGAACCAGATTTTACTGCAAGACCTGTGAGAATAAACCTGGCTTACACCCAGGAGACTGTTTTCATCGATATCACACACTGAAAAAATACAAAATCGTCTAAATCAACTCAAGTAATGTGATTTTTAACCGTAAAAGATACTTTGCTTTTTTATTTTATTTAAGAGTATTAATAATTTAATTGTTATAAACGTTTTAATATTTGAGTAATAAAGTAGTTATTAAATACGAGTGTAAATAATTGAATCCTAATGATGACCGACTTTACAGTCAAATGTTAGGTTAAACATCTGTGTTTTGGAGTTAAAAGGCTCGCCATAGGGTATTTAATCCGAGCGTAAGACGTAAACAAGCGAAGTAGTAATGGCGGCCAACTACGCAGTGACGCGGGGCCACTACGAGTGGCCCTTCCGAGCTGTAGGCGCGTCACTTCGTACATATATTACACCTTGTCCCGTTACGGATCTTGTGGCCACACGTAGAGGCCTTCCGACCGCTAAGGGCTAGGCTATCATGAAATTAAATGCTATAAAAATGGGTTGGCCCAAGTCCGTACATGAAACTTCTAAAATGACAAGTAGCCTAAGTGTATATGCCTACATTTTATAGTCATAGGTCCAAGTTTATGATGAAAACAGCTCACTATAATCCAAACCTAGGATATGTCAAATCATTTCAGATAACCTGTATAAAATGCTTAGTTTGGTTAGAATAGTTTAAGGCTTTTGTTTTGGTTCCCTACAACATTCCTGGTAATGTGTTTAAAGTATTTTACAACAGTTGTATTTTACAAAATGATATTTCAATATATTGTTTCAATAGCCTAGGCTAACATGAAATTCAATTCTATAAACATGGGTTGGTCCAAGACCGTACATGAAACTTCTAAAATGGCAAGTAGCCTAAGTGTGTAGGCCTACATTTTATAGCCATATAGGTCCAAGTTTATGAAGAAAACAGCCCACTATAATCCAAACCTAGGATTTGTCAAATCATTTCAGATAACCTGTATAAAAGGCTTAGTTTGGTTAGAATAGTTTAAAGCTTTTATTTTGGTTTGCTACAACATTCCTGGTAATGTGTTTAAAGTATTTTACAACATTGTATTGCCAGTTTAATGTCGGCTTACTCTTACTGTAATCCAACCCTAGGCTATGTCAAATCATTCAAGATAACCTTCCGAAAAAGGCTGTTTGGTTAGAATAATCTATAGCTTTTATTGTGGTTACCTACTACATTACTGGTAATGTATGTTAGGTAATGTAGACAATTTTTTATTATTAATTTAGTGAAAATATAATCGAGCAAATAATTGTCCTACAAAATAAATTTTAAGGTGGTTCGCTTACTGTGACTAACTTCATCAACGCTTTCTAGACAAATTGAGGCTTTGTACACTTTATACACATGACAATCCCAATATTATCAATTGTCTAAGAAAACAATTGTGTAATAAAACAACCTATTTTATAAGTTAAGTTAATATCTTAGTATCTACAGTCATCAAAAAGTTATTTTTAGTTTTCGATCTGCCACACGCTTCGTCTGTCATCTGCCACTGTTACAATCGTCGCCTCCGACGACTGACGACTGATGATATTTACACGGAGTAGGCATAGTAAGGAAATATTAACTGTATGGATATTTTTTTCAAACGTACACTTAATAATTTTATAAAATAAGAAATATGCTCACAACTTAAAAATATACTTAGATTTATCTCTCTTGTGTGTTTTTTTGTTGGTAAAAAACCTTTTATCCAGTATAAAAAGTATACTCTAGTAAACTAACTATTGTTACTCTGTTGTTGAAACATAGACGTCGGCTAAATTTTAACGATTCAAGTACCACTAAAATGGCTTCCAATGTTATTCTTATGGAGAAAAAAATAAATTTAGTTTTAAGATAATTTGATTAATACAGAACGAAATTATCTGAATAACGAACTTGACCGAGATTTTGATCTGCTAAGTTTTTCTGGAAAATTTTAAGTTTAACTGTGGAGGCATTCTCGAGTTAATGTGGTCACAGACACGCCAGTTGAGTTGATTCTCTTACCAGTCCAAGCAGTAAAGTTGTGTATAAGGATAACTTCACTTCGTTCAATTATCCAACTAACCAACATTTTGATCTGACCTCTCAAAATTCCCATTTATACTTGACAATGGTGTAGTTATTACACGACCAGTCACTCCAGGTGACTTACTACAGCTAGACATACTCCCAGGAGTAATTTCTCTGATTTCTCTATTAGGCATACGAGTTTGACCAGAACTACTAGGATTGCAACTAGGCCTTTGTTCATAACTTCATGTCTTTGAACTGGAGTTTTATCAATGTCGAGTAAATCATCAAAATTACTATCATTAGGACTTTAAACACAAGATCTTTTTATAAACGCAGAGTTTCTGCAAACTACATTACCAAGCTTATTCCTAACCCAGTATGACCTTGGAGCACTGTGCCTACTAATTACAACTGCTGGTTCCCATGTTTTGCTATCCCTATCTCTTAATACAATGTTTTCATTAGCATGAAACGGTTCTCTTTCTTCTTTAGCACGCACATCATAATATTGTTAGGTCCTTTTCTGTATCGTCAACAACCTTTGCTGAATATTTTGTTGCACTTTTCGAATACTGTAACTTATCTGACATTGGAAGTTTAGTTCTAGTTACTCTAGAATTCAAGATTTGAGCAGGTCTTATGTTATAGATAGGCATGTTTCTATACTCAAACAATGCAATGTTCACATCCTCACCACTGTCCTTACATTTCTTAAGCAAGTTCTTACAGATTTGGACAGCCCTTTCAGCTTGTCCGTTCGATTTAGGGTACATTGGGCTAGAGTAAACAAAGGCAAAATTCCATTCTTTGGCAAAATTTATACATTCATATTAGTTGAATGTCATGTTATCAGTTACAACTTCTTAAGGAATGCCATGTGTGGCAAATATTACTTTCAACTTTTCAATTACCTCATGTGCAGTTTTGTTTTGAAGCTTAACTAACTCAAGAATCAAGAACTTTTTATTGCCTTTAAACACAAATTTGTGCAATTGACAAAATCATAAATTGATCTACAAATTTACTGTTATAAATTGTACATAAATACAAAGTTAATTTCAATAATTCAAAAACCCAATAATAATGATAACTGTAAAAGTTAATAACAATATAAGTAATAAATTATTGGTTCAATAGGTATAAATAAATAAACTGATCAAACTTAACAAAACACAAATCTAAATCCTTAACATACTTTTATATCACAGGCCAAATATTCGTTGACAGCATAAAATACGTTCTCCCTCATCCAAATTTGTATTATATTTTCAAACTTTTAAGGGTACATGAACTTTCTGGCAGTTTATTAAATAGTTTGATTTTCATGTAGAGATGACTATTCCTAGTTTTTTACAGTCTAACTGAAACTAAGTCAAGAAGGTAATTTTTCTGGTTGAATAGCTATGGGTGTCTTTTCTAACAGGATATTTACACAAAGACTCCTTTACATCCATTAGGCAGCAGAATATATATATAGATTTGGAAGAGTCATTATTTTAAGATCTTTAAAGAAAGGTACACATTATTCTCTGTCTGCTGCATTTTTTATTACTCTCAATGTTTTTTTTTGCCATCTAAAAGCAATCTGTGCACTGCAAGAATGGCCCCACAGAGTTATGCCATACCTTAAATATGAATGAAAAAAGCATAATAGGCATTTATCAACATATTCTCAGTTACACAATTTCTTAGTTTTCTTAACAAAAAGATAACTCTACTTAATTTTTTACACAGTTGTTCTTCATGGTTGGCCAAACTTAACCTACTATCTAGATGTATACCTAATAACAGGCTTCATGCCTTTATAAATATCATAATTCATTGGGGAAAAAACTGTATGTTCTGTCTTTTGATTGTTGACAGTCAAAAAGTTGCACTGAAACCAGTAACTCTATCCATTTTGAAAGATAATCCATTAATACTAAGTAGCTGTCACCTGCAAAATCAAATAAATCACAACAAACTTAAAAAAATTGCAAAGATGGTATTTCATGAGGTATTATTGGCTCTTTAATATTTCTAGACCCATATTTTTCACAAACAGAACATTTTAAAATCATGTTTTCAATGTCACTTATCCCTGGCCAATAGACAATCTATGAGGCCGTAGCTTTGGTTTTGTCGATGCCAAAGTGGCTTTCGTGTAACTTACTTAATATTTCATTTTTCATATTTACAGGAATAATAACTCTTGTCATTTAAAAACAACAACCCTTCGTCTTCAAATATTTCTGCCTGCATATTGTAGTACAATTTTACGCACCCTTTACATCTTTTTTGGCTCTAGGCCAACCATACCTAACATAACTACTCAAAGTTGACAAACAATCATCATTTTCTGTTTTTTTGCCTAATTTTACTCTTGATTCTATCTGACATAGATACGTGCTTAGCTAGACCTATGCAATGAACAATATCGTTACTAAACTTCCCAACTGTCATCTGGTTCTAATTCTTTGTTGAATGACATACTTAATAAATCTGCTACAAACATTTTCTTACCTTTTAAATACTCAAGTTGAATATTATATTTCATTAACTTAATTTTCATTCTTTGAAATCTTGGTGACATTACTTTTATAATGTGTTTACTCATCAAGATGAGGTTTGATTTAAAAAACAGGAAAAATAGAATATTTGAATACCCTCTGTGATTTCCATAATATGTCTGTAGACTGCTTCCATCCCTGAGGGCTGCCTGCTCTTCCTACAAACGTAAATCATCAACAATCCTGCCCTACAACTATTAAAAAAAAAATGTAAAACAGTATTATGTTTTGGGCTCTATCACAAAAATAAATATTGGGCTGATTCTAGGTTTCATACCGGAATGAAACATTGATACTAGATACTGAATATTCAAATGTCATAAATACTCTAGGGTTATGCTCAGTTGCATTAGGTATATAAAATTAGGTATTAGGTCATTGTGAATATAAAATTAATCTTATGGGCAGGATATTTTATTGAATAAAGTAATTTAAACACAGGTAATTAATTGAAAGTGGTAGAAAGTCATAGACTGTAACACAATATACATTCAACTCCCGATTATCAGGGGTAATGACCGGTTGGAGGGTCACGGATAACCCAAAACCACGGTTAAAACAAAGGGATCCATTAAATGGAATATTAGAAGTATAATAAATGTTTATTAACATTTTTATTGTATAATATTGTGTTTTATTGTTATTTAAGATATATTTATGTAACTTAAATACTTTTGAAAATCTTGAAATTGTGATACAATCTACAAACAATCAAAATAATAATAGTTATATTAGCAATGGCTGATAGCAGTAAATACTATCAAAAAAGCCGAATGATATTTAATAGGTTAAAGATCTATTTAATAGGTTAAAGATCTCTAAACACTGAACTCTCTAAACTACACTGAACAGTATGCTAATTAATTCTGCACTGGGGGAAAAACCCCGAGTAGGTAAACAGTGGGTGAACAGCGGCGGGAAGGGTGATTGTTTTGTGATTCTATTTTTAGACGTCCACGTCCGACCGTCCGTCCGTCCATTAACTCCGTTTTTATATAAATTGTTACTATCAGTTTTTTTAATGCAAATTTCTATAGGTAAACTTTAGTTTATTTTACATGTTTATTAGTTGGTTGGACATAGTTGGTTTAGACTTTTCTTCAAAGTTAAACAGCTGCGTTTGTTAGGTTAATATACATTGAGTGATTTTCTACTGTGGATGCTATTGTATCACAGGTAATATACATTGAGTAATTTACTACAGTGGGTGTTAATGTATCACACTTGGTACAGTCATTAATGTTTCTGAGAAAGTATTTATAAATTTTAAATATGTTTAGGTGAGTGTAGGCTATATGAATGTGCCTTCTGTTACAGATATTAAACACTGAAGTGCTAACATCCTTTATCAATACTCTCAATGGCAAAGATGGAGGCGGAAGCCATCTTGTGACGGTTCCTCCAGGCCCTCATCTGTCCGAGGCCCTCATCTCCTCTCCAGTCATTCAGGTATTGCTTGTTTTGAGTTAGCCCCGCCTTAAACTTCCAGTTTGAATGTAGACTCTCAGAAATCCGGACTAATATGACGGATTGCCAGTCCAGATTTAAAAATATCCTAATTTTCCAGAGGTGGGTATGAGTTACACAAGACACAAACAAGGTAAAGTGACATCTGCACTAATTAACAGAGGCAGTGAACTGACACTCTCCTGTCCCTTCCCCACTCGTGCGGCAACTTCCACTGCCTCTTAAATCATAAACTTCATTAGTTGGATTAAAACAGAGCGCCTGACAATACATGACATTAAGTTGTTTTTGGTGTGTGCTAATCATGTGAAAACTGAAGGCGCTAAAACGTGAAGTTTAGTTTTTGCAAACAAAAATCAAGATGATCGATCGGTTTGAACTACTCAGGAGTCTAGCCTAGACCGGACTGGATTTCTCAAGCGTCTACTGTTACTGCAGTTCATGGTAAATGGTAAAAGACAATGTTGATGCTGTACAACAAGGGTGAAGTGGATTGTCATCTTGTGTCTGTTTCTTAAGGTCCCTCAAATGTTTTTTTACCTTAATGGTTTCTTCTTGTTTGATTTTTTTAGTTACTTGTTTTTTATTAGGGCAAATTTGGTTCTATGTTAATAACTTGGTTGATTGTTGTGTTACGTAATGTGATAAATACATATGATTTGTTGTGTTATGCAGGGTGAAGATGGAATGGGAGGAGCTGGACTTGGTGGTGCTGGATTTGAGTTTGGGGTTGATCCTAATGAAGATCCAGAGCTGGCATTGGTAATTACTACATACTGTTGTAATGGAGGGGGAGAGATAGTCAGTTTTATTTTAATATTTCTGAAGTTAAATATGGAAGAGGGAAGTCAAGATTGTGTAAGGAGGAAGTATTGGGCATGTTGTGTGAGTAGCCTGGAAAGTATAAAGATTAATTTAGAAAAACTAGTGACTATAAAACTTACTTAGGCCCCAGACCTAACAGGCCCTGGACCCTGGGGCTGGGGGCCTCAGGGTCCAGGGCATGTTAGGCCTATAGTCACTAGTTTTTCTAAATTAATCTTTATTCTTTCCAGACTACTCACCCTTTAATAGTTAATTGGTTTTTAATTTATTAAAGACTTTCCATTGTTATCATATTGATATTTTACTGTTTTAGTCACCATTTGTAAATGTAGAGTTTGGTCATTGATTAATAAAAGTTATATTATTACAGTACATGTTTCTTTAGTTTATTGCAGCTTGTCCTCGTGGTGGCAAGTGGGTTTATGCTGTTTGGCCAGCAGATAAGCTTGCTTGTCCGCCACACTGTTTTATTGGTTAGTTTAGAAATTGACGTCCCTTATAATATGTTCAGTGGATCTGTTGATAGTTGAATTCACGTGTAAGTTCAGCTTTTTGTGATATAGTTTTATTAAATGATTCTAACATCTTAAAAAATGACTATAGCACAGATATCACAAAATATAGATCAATAATATTTCAGATTCATAATAACTTAATCATTCGTTTTTATAATATGTACCTATTTAAAGTGTGGTGTACACTTTTTAATTTGTAAACATATACATTAGGTTTTTTTTGAGAGATGGGAATAATTGTCACTTATGAGAAACGTGTAACACCATTCCATTACAACTTGGTAACAGGTTCCAGTAACCTCTTCCGTTTGTGCTGTATCCCCACCACACTGTGACACATCCAGCCCGGCGGGAAAGTAACAAAATTCTCGTTGAGTGTTATTGCTCTACCCTTACTGACTGTACGTTCGTTTCAGCCCGGCTGGGCTGTAAGTTAATTCTAGTATGGGTGTTACCGTTAGCTGGAGGATCATTCGTTCCAGTTTGGCCATAATGAAACGTAACCATGCTTATATTGTTGGTGTTAATGTTACTGCAATACGTACAGTTGTCGTTTACGTTTAATTTTGGCTGGAATGGAATGTTTCCTCACATTAAATAAAGTTTGGAGAGCTTCAAAGGTATCGGTCTTGACTGAACCGTTACAAGTAATCAGTTCAGAGTCCGCAAAGCGTGGAGCAGATTGCGTTACAAAAATAACAGGGTATTTTGAGTAACGTGTTATCTTGGTAACAGGTTATAAGTTATTAACAGTGTTATTTATCCTGTTACGTTAAATAACGCACATCTCTAATATAATCCCAAGCTTGAGTCCAACAGTGGAATTATACATCATGCCAATTGTTCCTCTGTAAAATCTGTAATAAAAACTCCTTCTAGTAACTAACCACCAAACAAAGCAAGTAAAATGTGTTGTCATTTTTGTTTTATACTATAGGCTTTAAGAGTGTCCATGGAAGAACAGAGACAGAGGCAGGAACAAGAGGCAAGAAAAGCCAACACTGAGAACAAGGAAGCTGCCCGTCCTGATACAATCAAAGAAGGTAAGCAGACACTGTGAACCAGTATGGGTTTGAAAACTATCAACTGATAATCATGCGACCCACAAGAAAGTGAAACCCGCAGTTCAGTGTTACAGGTGATTTTGAAATAGTCAATTAAAAAGCAAGTTTTTTACTGCACCTATGTTCAACCTTTAAATTGTAGTAAAGTCTAATTCAATTTGATTGTTTATTCAAGGTTTATTCTGGTCCCCGAGATAGTTGGATGAGTTGGCAGATACATTTACCCATTAGCAACTTTGATCATAGGCTAAGCTAAAATTTTTTTAGTACTTCTATAGTATCTGCAAATGGAAACGTGCATCCATTTTGTTTCATTCTGGACCCCGATTTATTTGGATGAGTTGGTCATCTGCTGCCATTAGTGATCCTCCGCAAATTAGCAGCATAAACTATTCATTTTTAGGAGTTAAAGAAACTTGGACTCAAGTTCAAGTATAAAATGAGTGTTAAGAGTATTCAAATTAAAAAACTTGAATTTTAAAATACTTGCACACCCCATGATTCCAGACTTGAACTGTAATGTCAGATCAAACCAGAACATTAAGGAGTTTATTTCATCATGTCATGTAAACAATCTGGCAGGATATTGATTTTTTGTTTGTTTGTGTAAACGTGCCTGTATCAGAACTTAAGACAACTTCCCATTAATTGTTCTATTAAGCAGCAATACAAAAAAGATTATAATTTATTTGACTCTTTTGACTTGAACTGTTTAGGAAACCATAATAAATTTGTATACATTGGTAAACGTGTGTAGTATACCAGTTTTAGTAAACATGGGATCAAAAATCTGTCGGTTTTGTGTATTGCGTCAAATGAAAATTTAGGTATTGCAGACCTTCCTTACGATTATCCTAAAAATGGATCCAGAGATATATATGTTTATCCACATTAATAATGAATGTCACTTGTGATATCATGATTACAAATAGCAGTTGTATGATTTCTCACTTTGAAATAATAATAATTTTGTGATGTCGCGTTTGTTTCTGAATCGTCTGTTGACACCTGCATTTGCCAATTAATGCCTGGCCCGTCATAGGGGACAATGAGGAGGCCAGCCTGGAGAGGGCATTGGCCATGTCTGTAGAGGGGCAGACCCAGCCTCCGCCCCTTCACCAGGCGCCGGACTTCAGCCACATGACGGAGGAGGAGCAGATCGCCTTTGCTATGCAGATGTCGCTGCAAGACTCTCGTAAGTCATTTTTGCTTCTGGTACTGTATCAGATTATCACATAGTCGTATGGACATGTTTTTGGTGATTCTCTTTTAGTTTTTCATTCAGAACGAGGGTGATGGTACATACAGTAACCTCATTAGTAACTGGCCATATTTTAATCAGTACATTTTTAGAAACCACTATGAACACCACTAACCCTTAAGTTCTTTCAGTGTTGTGAGTGATGAGTTTTTGGGCCATGTTCAAAATATCTATCGGCACTGGTCTCCTGAATTAAAACTCAGTCTTGGCTGAAAATGATGGCCCACTTGATCTCCACTATACAGGGTGAGTTTCTACTCGCAACATTAACTTCGCCAGTGAGTTCTCCTTACAAAAAGGAACAAAAATTGTCCTATGGAGCCATGTCTGATTCTCAACCGTTTGGCTGTATTGGGGAATTTTGTATTTTTTCAAACTCACATGACTTGGTCTCATTAATTGAGCTATAAAATTGTAACCAGTCACTATAACCAATTCTAATTATTACCAATAGGAAGAGCATTAAATTTGCAACAAATCTGAGGTTTAACGAAATAATAATTGATTGAAAACACCAGGTAGTAACGCTAATACGTTTAAATAATGTTTTCATTGCAATTTTAATGCCCCATTTCATCACCTAAAAGTTATGCTGCGTGATGTCAAGTTAAATGAAAAACTTTCTTTTTTAATAACCTTTAAAATTATGTGCTATAATAAGGTGTTGAAAGAAAAAATAAATACCTAAATTATTTAATAACAACCTTGTTTATTATTTACAAAAACAACAAATGAATTTAACAAATTTAAGTATGTTTCAACGTACAGCTGGTTAACAAAGTTACTTTAATAAATTTTCAAAATGTCCACCATTAGCATTGATGCACGCACGGACCCTCTTCCTCAGTTCTCTTACACAAGCCTTCAAGTTTATTTCATCCCGAAGATGATTAGCTGCTCTCACAATTCGCTGCCTCACTTCTTCTGCAGAGTGTACAGGGGTACGGTAGACTTCTGCTTTGAGAAAACCCCATACATAGTAATCGATTGGAGTTAGGTCTGGTGACCGTGGAGGCCAAGGAACAGTCCCTCCTCTTCCAATCCACATAACAAAGGTACTATTGATGTACATCAAGGCTAAAGTGCGGGGGTGCACCATCTGCTTGAAAAATAATTTGCTCGCGCAAATTCAGTGGCAAGTCCTCAAGGAGCTCTTGTAGATCATCTCGGAGGAACTGAAGGTACTGAACGCCGTTTAGTGACGTAGGTAGGTCAAGATATGGACCTACAAGATGGTTACCAATCAGACCAATCCACACATTTACTTTAAACCTAGTCTGACTGCTCGATTCTCGGGCAAGATGTGGGTTTTCAATGTCATAATAATGCTCATTGTGATAGTTGAAAACGCCATCTCGCGTGAATGAGGACTCATCCGTCCACAAAATTCTCTTTAAAAAATCACCACGATCATTCTGTTGGATCCATCTACAAAACCGCAGCCTCTGAGGGGGATCCCGTGGCTCTAGAGTTTGAACACTGGTAAAATGGTAAGGATGTAGCCCTTCTTTGCGTAAAAGTTTCGAAACAAACGTCTGACTCACCCCCACTTCTCTAGCAATAGCTCTAGTACTAGTTCTTGGATCTCTTTCTACGCAGTCCAACACAGCTTCTTCCACGCCAACATCTTGCACAACGTTGCCAACTGAACGCCCATTAGTGGGAAACTTTCCATTTTCGGTCAAACATCGATGTACCCTAATAAAGATTCTAACATTAGGAAGTCTTCTATTAGGAAAACGTCTACTATACTCGCGACGGCTTTCAGTCGCGTTACAGGAACAGAATCCGTACACTAAATGCATGTCAGCATATTCTTGATTAGAAAAAGGTTCCATAGTAAAATACTAAATCCACACAATACGAAAAACGCATGTATAAACATGTAATACACTAAATGAAAACAATTTAATCAACAATGGATGTTTTCAACAGCTGGTTCATACCAGCTGATTAGCTAAACAAAATAATAGCAGCTGATTCATTCTAATAACAGTTACAGCTGATTTTGCAACATTCAAAGATACAGCAAACTGTAACTTTGAAAGAGCAAAATAATAAATGAAAAAAAGTTTTTTATTAAATATTTAGGTATTTATACTGTATTTTTTCTTTCAACACCTTATTATAGCACATAATTTTAAAAGTTATTAAAAAAGAAAGTTTTTCATTTAACTTGACATCACGCAGCATAACTTTTAGGTGATGAAATGGGGCATTAAAATTGCAATGAAAATATTATTTAAACGTATTTTTTGCATAATTTGCGTTACTACCTGGTGTTTTCAATCAATTATTATTTCGTTAAACCTCAGATTTGTTGCAAATTTAATGCTCTTCCTATTGGTAATAATTAAAATTGGTTATAGTGACTGGTTACAATTTTATAGCTCAATTAATGAGACCAAGTCATGTGAGTTTGAAAAAATACAAAATTCCCCAATACAGCCAAACGGTTAAGAATCGGACATGGCTCCATAGGACAATTTTTGTTCCTTTTTCTAAGGAGAACTCACTGGCGAAGTTAATGTTGCGAGTAGAAACTCACCCTGTATACATAACACCTTGACTTGTTTCGGCGTTTTATCCTTAGATGCGGAATCGGCTCAAATCTTGCTAATCTCTTTGGTAATGTATAATTAATTCATCATGTGATTTAAGCCAATCTTAATTATTCCTCAGCAAATTCAAACTGTTGTCAGCTTGGTTATATTTTACTATCTTATCTGTGTTAAAGCCAATCTGGTCAAAGTTGTGAACAATATTTGTTATGAAAAAATATATTTCGAACAAATATTAATCTTATTTTAGTGAAGTAGTGTAAAAATAATTGTGTTGCAATAATCTTTTATGATTTTCCAATTTTAATTAATTTGATGAAAGCTTGTTTATGTTCGATGCACAGATCTTAAGTTTGATGGAACAGGGAAAGTAGGGTTGAACTGTCTGTTTTGATGGTATAATTATTTTCATTCAATATCAAATTTGTGACTGTACGTGTGTGTTTCAGATTTTTGTTTTAGCAAAATATAGGATAGTTCAGTAGTTTATATTCAACTTGTGTATAAAGGTTTGGCAGGAATTTAATGACATTTGAGAGTCATTGATTTAACCAGCTAAATTGCTATGTAGCCAGGGCCCCCAGGTGGTCTATATTTTAATAGGAAATAGAGCAATTATTTCCAGAAATTGCTTTCAAGGACAAAAGGTACAATGTTAAAGTCATTAGGCTTGTGTTATTGTCATATGTGTGACGTTTAATCTGGCTGCCAAAAAGTAGCTGGTTAGTTAGACATAATGGAAGGTATAACTGCTTCCGACTTGTCATGTAACTGATTTCTGCCTGCAATGGGTGCAGTATATTTGGGCTTAAGCTGTAGTTGAATCTGTATCCATTGTCCTGCACTGTTGCGATGCCACCACTGGCAATTGGTTGATTGGCAAATTATAGTAGTTTGTGGGAGCCCTGTAAAATGAACTCTTTTAACATTTTTAGTCTCTTGATTTAGTGTTTAATGACATGTTAATTTTTTCAGAAGAGCCTGCTTCTGCCAAGGAATCTGAAAAGAAAAAAGATGAACCGGCAGAGACTCCAATGGAAGTGGAGGACTATGCCGAGGTCATGAATGATCCAGAATTCCTTCAGAGTGTTTTGGAGAACTTGCCCGGAGTCGACCCCCAGAGCGAAGCCGTTCGTCAGGCTGTTGGCTCATTAAACAAGGATAAAGAGGCTAAGGATAAAGAGGCTAAAGACAAAGAGAAGAAATCCAAGGATGGTAGCAAATAAGTTCTATGTAATTCAACTATCTTAACTATGCTTTATAATTAAACATTTTTGTTGTTATAACATATTATATCTCCAAAATTACGTATTTTGTTTTTCTTTGCAAAATATAGATTTTTGGAGTGGTATATGACTATTATTAAATAAGCCCTATTGACATAATAATTGTTACTATCACCTTTCAGTTGAATTCTACAAAATGTTATGTAAATTTAGGATCTATCTCACTCCATTTCCCACATGTGATTTTTAATAAATACGAGGTTTTGGCTAAAAAATAACTGGATTAAAGCTGTCAAATTATTTGATTTGATTCCTTCACAACTTTGACATCATCCCCTTCAATATACTCCCCCCCTTTTCCCCTTATCCCTACACTGTTACATACGGATTTTCCGCTTATCGAAGCAGTATTGAAAGTCATTTTCTGTAAGCGTTCATTGTCTCCGTAGCTTTCTCACTGCATCAACCGATTCAAAATTGGTTCCTTTGAGCACAGCTTTCACCTTGGGGAACAAACAGTCACACAGCAAGGTTTGGTGGATGCTCCTACAGAGGGATCCCGTGCTTGGCCAAATTCATCTTGAAATCCAGTGCAGTGTGGGACGAGGCTTGTCAGTGGTAGTGTGGTCCACGACTTGCTTTCCCACAGTTCAGGTAGTTTTCTTCTTACTCGTTCACAGAGAATTGTCTTGGTCTCTAGATAGTAATCTTTATCCACTGTTCCTTCTGTCACACAGTTTATGTACACAACTCCACAAATGTCTAAAAACTCGATCATTATGGCTCTGAATTTGGATTTTCAAGCTTTCCTCCTCAGTCTTGGTTACTGTGGAGTCTTCCAGTGCATCGATTGACACTTGGTTTCTGGATTGTACATGAAAAACCATGATTAATTGTTAGTTGAAAGTAAACAATTCCCCTTGTCAGAAGAATCAGTTAAAACCTTTGATGATCTCAAATGTTACGTTTTCCAATAGTTTAGGCTTCTTTTTGATGATTTTCAGGATGTCAGCACAAATGTTCATCCGTCAGTCCTTTTGTTCAGGTGTGAGGATTTTCGGGA
The DNA here is from genome assembly GCA_963675035.1 of Allygus modestus. Lineage (NCBI taxonomy): Eukaryota > Metazoa > Arthropoda > Insecta > Hemiptera > Cicadellidae > Allygus > Allygus modestus. The sequence continues at coordinate 347,858,613 of OY776111.1, read as the reverse complement.
CCACTTTAGAGAAACTTTTCGCATGTTCAAATGCTTGTACAAAATCTGCTAAACCGAACTTTATTGATTCCTACAATCTCCGAAACTTAATGGACGGTCTTTTCTGACCAAAGTGCTGAGTTTTGTTGATATTTTCATCCGTTCTCGACGTTGAAGGTCGTCCTGGTCATGGATCATCTTCAATCTCTTCTAGCCCCCTCCTTAAATCGTTTAAACCACTCAAAAACCAGAGTGAATGACAAACGCTCATCGTTGTAAACTTATTTCAACAAAATATGGAGGTTATGTAGTGGTCTTCCTAAGTTTCACCAAGAATTTTAAATTGACACGTTATTTTTTCAAATCACTTTCCTGTGGATAGCAAACACAACCAGACAAGCACGGCGGTCAACGTCCAACTGAGCGACCATCGGGTGACTATATGGCAGGAATGGAGGGGGGGATGTCACATGGCACTGTGCTTGGCGCGGTCGACTATATGGCAGGAATGGAGGGGGGGATGTCACATGGCACTGTGCTTGGCGCATGCGTGTTCGCCCCTGTTGAAAATTCAGTCCGGTTATTTTTAGCCAGACCTCGTACATCAAATCATAGGAATCACCTCAGGTACAGACAAGTGTTTTAGTTCTAACATTTTATGGCATAAACATTACAAAATCATGTCTGCCATTTTCCCATACAGAGGCAAAAGGTCACCTGACCTGAAGTAGAAAACTTGGTATTCTTTCTAGGAAAATATTTCTGCTTGCAATTTTTAAACTTATTATAAGTTGCCTACAGATAAAAGTTTTTAATTGAGCGAAGCTCTCTTTCCCTTAGTTTGTCACTGCTCTGTAACGGCATCACAGTGTAATGGCTTTACCGAATGATTTGAAATTTGACCAGTAGCTAGGTGATACCGAAGAGAAGGTTTTTCTTTAGAGAGATTTGCAAAATTCCTCCTGGGTTACACCTCACTGGGTCTTGAAGTCCACATGTAATTGTAATGGAAGAAATATTTTATTGGGTTTATGTTACGTGTTTTTAACTGATTTATTTTCAATTAAATTAACAGCTGTTAAAACTGTCACTGTTTTGTTTACATTATTTTAGGTTTGCGTTTACTAAATGTAGCGTTCTTTCCCGTAGATCGTCTTTGTTCGCGCTTTAACGTTGTAACTGTTGCTTCACTTATTTATTAAAGTGTAACGGCAGACCATCCTAGTATATTACTGAATAATATTGAGTATTATTAACATATTTTTGTATGAAGGGAACAATCTAGTTAGATATTATAAATAACATCTTAATATTTTTTGGCATGATAAATCACTTTTTAGGGTATCGTAGTGTGAAATGCAGAGGTGAGGGATGCATCTTTCATACCCATCACTTATATGATGGTGACTCCCCACACACCAATGTTATCCATCTACCATAACAAAAACAATGAGCCTATATTATTTATGAAAACATAACTTAATATTTAGACTCAATAATCTAAATTCATAAAATTTACATTACAAATTTTAACTTGCAATTAAGTAAGACCTTACTGGGACATTTCCAATGCATTAACATTTTCCAGTTTGTTTTTATAACTGGAAAATGTTTATATGTTCTTGGGGTTGACAGAAAAGAGCTGAATTTTTGTAGAAACCCTCATAAGTATCTAAATTCACATCTGCATGGGCCAAATCCAATTCCCAGCCTTTGATTTTTACTTTCTCCCCCTATACATAGTATATGGAGAAAATATTGCTTTAATCAAAATTTTTGAATTTGAGTTAATAGTGGAAATATTCGTTTTGGTGCTCCCTGAACCCAAAAAAGTGGTTTTTACGTGGTGTGTGTGGGGGTGTGTGGTGTGCGTGTGTGTGCGTGTACAGAGCTAGAGCCCTAACCTATGGACCAATTTTTATGAAATTTGGTATGTAGGTACTAATCCTCAATACCTCCAGGTTTTTTTTCATTTTTTTGAATTTTTTATTTTTAACGGTAATTATCCCCCAAAAAACATATAAAATCCAAATTTCTCAAAAACGGCTCTAACGATTTTGATTAAATTTTAGTGGTTTGTAGAGCTTTAGGTTTCCAACAAAATGACACCACTCGCATTTCTGGAAAAATTCAGGTTCAGAAATTACAAAACTTAAAACGTCCAAAATTCACTTTTTTGGATTTTTCATAAAAAATCATAAATTTTAAAAAAGATTACTATTCACCATTAAAAAGAGCTCAAACAACTAAATAAATCAGTATTTTGAATTACTATTCTACGATTGCTAGTTGCGGAGAAAATTGAAATTTTCATTTAGCGGTAAACGCAGTACGTTGTCCATTGTTATTCTTATAGGGAATACAAAAATAACTATTTCTCTCTTATTTACTGATCAATTTCATTAAAACTTGAGATGCAGGTCAAGTTAGCATTAACAGAGTATGTTCAAAATATGTTGCCATTTAACCCTGGGGGGGGGGGCAAGGGGGCATTTCCCCTTTCAAAACCACTGTGTGTAGCAAATGACTCTATAGGGCCTCCCAAAAAGGGATTTGGGTGGATCAATATTTCTGAAAACAACTATTTTAGACAATTTTCTGTACATTAATCTGTACTTCATATTATATATTTAGTAAATAAAAATATTTCATTAATGTTTGGCTAAAAGGGAGAAAGTATGTGTCATTTTCCTGATACCGTTTATAGTAATAAGGTTCAATTGTTTTTTTTTATTATATATTTTTGAGTAAAACACAAAGGGCCCGGGATAAAATTGGCAACATGTTTATTTCTTTTTGAAACATTTCAATATAATAATTTGAATAAAGTAACATAAATTACAAACAGTACATAATGATATATAAAAACTATCAGCCTAATAATGTGTAAAATTAATAATTAATAGAAACTCACGTTTCATAACTTAATACAATGTTATCATTGCATGTTATCGGGTATTAATCAGAAATTATACCAGTGTAATAATTTAAAAAAACTCATTTGCTACCTACTAAAATAATTATTAGTAAGAAATTGTGATTTAAAAAAAAATCTTAATTGATTGGGAATGAGTACAAAACACAATGAACAAATTTGTAACATTTAGAACTGCTCTGAAAACAAAATGTTTAAGGCATTCTCCTAAAATGATCCTGATCGCAGCAGCTTATGCCAACAACTAATGACGATCTTTATCACAACTGTGAAATAACATATATAAATAAATAAATGTATATATATATTTTTTTATGAAATATTACACCCTGTATTTGTTATTTATAAGTTGAGTAAACACCTTGAGGTACACACACAGGATGATGTTTTGGTTTCAGTTAAAATTACCTTAAAGAACCCAGTAATTTACAACCTGTCACTTGTTCTCTGATTCTAACTGTAGGTTTAATTAACATACTCTGGCCTATACAAAATAGAGTGTACATTTAATGTGTGCAGTTCTTTCATTTTACTTTCCTGCATAAATGAATATCTGAATTTATACATTCTAATCTGAGCACTATTTACATGTAAGGTAAATGATATATTTAAATTTTAGTATTCTCTCGATTAGGATTACTGCTGTGGGGTACTAGCGATTCCCACTACCTTCTGATAGTGTTCCGGCATGGAGAGGGAGTCCACAAAGAATTTGCCCAGGTCATATTTAGAGATGACCCGGTACCCTGTGGATGCCCCATGCTTGGTTATGTATCCAGTCGGAGGTTCGTCAGCTATGTGTGGCGGGTTTACTGCTATCCACTGTAACTCACTGTCCTTGAGTGCATTGAACATTCTCTGGTGATCTGCATTAACCTCGTGAAACATTGCAGGCACTTTTTCCGGCTCGTAGAATAAGAAAGCTGGAATAAGTGACATTTATGTTAAGTATGAAAAATTGATAAATAAAGGTTTGTTGTCCAATAATATTATATTTAATTGTGTGTATGATTTCAATACAACTCAACAAGGTGAAGCCGCATAACTAGTTTTTTAAAATTTATGTTCATAATTAAGGGATACATTACATAGTACTTACTCTGCATAACAATAACATGGGGGCTGAATACGCAGGTTTGCTGCTATGGGAATAATTGGTAAAAGCTGCTTTTTTGTGCAAATAACAATAGACCACAACCAGATGGAGCCGTATACCAAGTTTCGCTAGTACACCTTAATAAATAAGCGAGATATAAAATTTGTCTTACCCTCCATAAGAATAACATTGGACAACGTACCGTGTTTAGCACTTTCAATATCCCTGGAACCAATTGATAGAGAAATGATCAAAACACCAAATTGTACGTTTTTTAAAGCTGAATTCAATGGTAAAAACTAAAGTTTGACTTTTTTCAATATTTACATGAAAAATTTAAAAAACTCATTTTTGGGGGACCAAACCCCTCAAAATACCACTTCGGATGGGTCGAGCTATTACGGTAGTAATATAAGGGTTTTAAAGATATGATGACATGATTTTGTGCATTAAATGTTGCGTAAAGACTAAATGGATCGGCGTACCTGATAAACAAACAGACACAACATTGATGTTCAAGGCTTTCATTCCTGCAATGACATTCTTTAACCCTTCAGACATTACGGTAGTAGGACCTGGAACAAAAAAATAAATTATCTTTCCTTGAAAAAATATATGAAGCTGATGTCAAGATGCATATTTTTTTAGGTTATCTCAAGCCCCACACTACTTGCGAATAACGCTTGAATGTTCGACCGAACATTCATCACTGCTTATAAACAATGTTACAAACTTGGCATTCAGTGTTCATGCAGCTCCCACACTATTGGTGAATATGGCAAACATTCAGTATTTGGCCGAATTGAGTGTATTCACTAGTACTGTGGGCTGGCTTTAGACAAATGATAATAAAAATCTTTCTAGCTAATACAAAGTAAAACACAGCATAATATGCACCAATACGAGCCTAATTTTTTTATCAGCTGTGACAAAATCACTGGTGAGCAGCAAGTTCTATACAGGGTGTCTATTAAAGAACTCCGGGGTTTTAAGACAAAATATTTTAATACAGTAAAAAACGTACATACATGTTTTATACATGATTAGAAAGCTTACATTTTCAAGATTTTTTAACAACTTAGTAAAGTTCAATGTGAGCTCCGTTAGTGGCACGGCACACGTCGAAACGGTATTCTACCTCTTCCCATGTCCTGGCGAGCATGTCTGGGGGAAGTTGAATCTTGTAGGCAGTTAAACGAAGTCTTTTATGAATTACCTTATGGACTGTTGATCTTGGTAACCCCAACTCCAGACTGCGTCTTGTTAACGATTTCTTAGGGCTTCGAGTGCATGAAGCTCGGATTCTGTCCACATTCTCTTGAGACACACGCGGCCTACCCGGCGACTTTTGCTTCAAAACACTTCCTGTTTCCTTGAACGCAGTTAACCACTGACGAATTGTTTTGTCTGTAGGCGGGTCAACACCATAGCTACGTCGAAAGTTTCTTTGTACAGTAACAACAGAATTAGTTTCTATGAGCCAAATAACACATTGAGCCTTTTGTTGAGGCGTCGCCATAGCACGGCAGTCCAGACGACACTGACTGCCTGCCGCAGCCGCTACGTCATTTCAAGGTCAACGCTCCGCAGCGCTGCCAACTGTTGAGAGAAACATTCCCAATTGGTGTGAGTAAAACTCTTTGAGCTGCTTGTTTCAAAGGAATTGATCAAATTTTGCTATCTTTTATAGTTTAAAAAATATTAATTTTTTAAACCCCGGAGTTCTTTTATAGACACCCTGTATTATGGTCACACTAGTCACATAAATGGGCACCCCATTTCATCAAGTGAAATGTTATATTGAAATATAATATAATCTTATATTATTACATATTAGTAAATAGTTTTATCGTTTATTTCCCTCTCTAAAATATTATTAACACAAAAAAAAAACATGTTGGAAAAAGTTATTTCCATAAGGGCATTTGGGGACTGAGTGTAAAGGTCGGTGCTTGATGTGTTAATTAAAAGGAATTGAGATGGAGGGTGTATAAATTTCCTTATAATTTACACTCGTCTTTAGGGCTCTGCCCCAAAGGTCTTCAAAGCTTCAATGTAAATTGTATGGAAGAATATAAATCAATTTGTATATTTATCAGCTGTTGACACATTTAATAAAGCACAGCAAAACAGCAATAACATATAGACATTAGATAAATATGTAGTTGCTACATGAATGAACACAGTAGGCTCATTATATTCAGAATATATGAGGGGTGATATAAATTCAGAAGCATGAGAACATTTGCTGAATTAAAGCTGTGGGTCCTACTAGTATTATGAAAAAACCTTGATAACAGGTATAACTTAATACCCTCGAAGCAGCAAACCTGCATACTCAGCGAATTTCAGATGCATATATATGTATCTTAATACCACATAAATCCACATACCACGTTTCATCAATATACATTCATAAATAAACGATTTATGACATTTTAATTATTCTCCATAAGAACAACATGGGGGCTGAGTATGCAGGGTTGCTGAAACAAGGAACACAAAAAATGGGGTTTTATACAAATATCAATATAACTCCCCACATACCAAATTTTATTTATTTATGATCATAATTAAGGGAGATAACACGTTACTTATTCTCTATAAGAATAACATGGGAGCTGAGTACGCAGGTTTGCTGCTACAGGAACTATCAGCCAAAAAATGTTTTTAGTGCAAATATCAATAGACCACAATGATATGAAGCAATGTACCAAGTTTCATCAGGATAAGTTGATAAATAAGCGAGATATACAATTTTTCTTATTCTCCATAAGAATAACATTGGACAACATACTGTGTTTAGCACTTATCTCTGTAACCAATTGGCGTAGAGCAATGATCAAAACACCAAAATGTACGTCTTTTTAAGCTGATTCCAATGGATAAAACTAAAATTTGACTTTTTCAAAAATTATATGTAAAAACTCAAAAAACCCATTTTTGGGATACAAAACCCCCCCAAAATACCCCTTAGGATAGGTCGATCTGTCTGGTTTTCGAACATAGTCATAAATACTGGTTTACACCAAATTTCATTAAAATCGGATAATTTTTACGAGAGTTATCGTGCTCACGGACACATATCTATCTATCTATATATATATATATATATATATATATATATATATATATATATATATATATATACACAGTTTCGAACGAATGGTGTTTTTAGGGTCTGGGGACCTCAAAACAAAAAGTTATCATGGTCCCGGGCCTAGGTCTTACCATGCCGACTACGATAATAGCTTCTTCCCTATAGGGGAAATTCGCTAAAATTAATTGTCATTGACATAAAAAGATAGTAGGCCTGTAGGTAGTTAAACTTAAATGCAACTTTCTGTGTAGGTACTATTTAATTTTCTTGGACTAAAAAACTCACTCAGATCATTACGAGTTCCGAGCACCACAATTACAGCATCTTGTCCCTCCAAGGTCGTCTTCACATCTTCTATATTCAGAACATCACCCTTCACCACCTCAATTTTCCCTTCATACTCTTTTGGTAATTTGGTGGGATCTCTTAGAAGAGCTTTGACTATTGCACCTGGATACAGAAATAACTTTTCTCATTTAACTTGAATTATATTTTTCACTTCTTGCACTTTTAAAACTAAATGAGTTGTTTGCACTGTCAGCAGTAACGATGATGCAAACACTTCTAGTAATTCTAGATCATCATTTGGACAAAAAATCATTACCATATAAATCTATAGGCTAAATATATATATATATATATATATATATATATATATATATATATATATATATATATATATATATATATATATATATGTATAATAGTCATGCAAAAGAGAATGGCATGCAAGTTTCAGGAAACGGTGATTGTTTACAAGACTATAGGCCTACCAACCTTACTGTTGTCATCAATAGTGTCATGCCAAAGTCATACTAGGCCTATGTCATGTTAGAAAGTTAAGGTAATTGCAAAACGACAAAATAAAAATGTCTTCATATCAAAATAACATTATTTTAAAAAAAGTATTAAGTATAAATAACAGAAATACCCCCGCCGCAGCAAACCTGCGTACTCAGCGAATTTTCAATGCATGATATATGTCTTAATACCACATAAAGCCGCATACCAAGTTTCATAAAAATATATTCACATATAAGCGATTTTAATTATTCTCCATTAGAATAACATTGGTAATGAGTACGTAGGTTTGCTGAAACAAGGAACACAAACAATTGTTTTATATACAAATATAAATAGAATTTAACCAGGCGAAGCCACATACCAAGTTTCATAAATATTCAATCATAAATAAGCGCTATATAACATTCTAGTTATTCTCCATAAGAATAACATGGGGGCTGCGTACGCAGGTTTGCTGCAACGGGAATAATCAACAAAAAATCAATTTTTTGTGCAAATATCAATATACCAATACTACATCAAGCCACATACCAAGTTTCATCAACATACATCCATAAATAATCGAGATATCAAATTTTATTTATTCTCCATAAGGATAAGATTGGACAACGTACTGTGTTTAGCAGCACTTTGAATATCTCTGCAACGGTTGGGCGTAGAATCACAATTTAAACATCAAAATGATTGTTTTGTGGAGCTGAACAGATTGGTAAAAGCAAATGTGAAGTTTACATTAAAATGAACTGAGGAAAAACCAAAAACCGTTTTCCCATAAGATTAACATGGAAGATTTTATGAGTAGGTTTTTTTGGATTTTCTCCGCAACCACTCAAGCTAGGTTAATTATTCAAAAAACTATATTATTTGTTTTTTTAAGCTCTATAACATGGTCAAAACCAAAATTAAGTTATTTAAAAATGTTAGGGTGAAAAATGCAAAAAACTGATTTTTGGAAAATTTAAAACCCCCATAAACCTTCTTTCCCATGATCCCTTTTTTCTGGTTTTCGAACTTAGTCATTAATGTCATTTTACACATTTGAGCTAAATTTCATCAAAATCGGACCTTTTTTACTCAAGTTATCGTGTTAACAGACACATATACATATATATAGATAGATATATATATATATACATATATATATAAATTTGAACAAATAGCGTTTTTGGCATCTGGGGACCTCAAAACAAAAAGTTATCATGGTCTCAGGCTTAAGTCTTACCATAAGACCTACGGTAATAGCTTCTTCCCTATAGGGGAAATTCGCTAAAAGCAAAACGAAGTATTATGGTGTGGGATCTGTTGCCTGTCAGGCCAGGCGGCATACTCCAGTTCGGCTACAGAATCAACTAAGATCTATGAGAAAACGAGACACGACGAAAAAACTGAAATGTGAAGAGTAAAATTATTTTCATTCACTACAATTATCTCACAAACAAAACTTTCCTAACCAAAAAACACTTTAAGGCTGATGTTTCCAATTTTACAGGAAATATCAGTAGCCTAAAGAGAAATACTAGGGAATGTTTTATATTTTTAATTGTAATCTTAATTAGGTACTAATTAGGGTAAGTTTAACAAATCAAAAAAATAAGTTTTTCCTTTTCTATTTTTAAACATTTTGTATTTAAAGCTCATCCCTATATTAAGTTACTTAAAGCTGACCCAGACCCCCTACTTTCACAAATAAAATAATGCAGAGTGACACTATGCCTGTATATGGTCATACTTATATGGTATGTAAAGTGCTTGGTTTTTATTTTCTTATTTTTGTTTTTTGTTTTGTGTAGATCTGCACCAGTGGCATTTTTTAACATTTTCATAGGGAACAGTCCAAACCCTGGTCTTGTTACTATCTAAGGTTGAACTGTTCTTAGAAAACAACATTAATAATAGCCCAATAAATGGCAGCTGGGTACAGTTTCAAACCTTTTCAAAATTTTGCGATTATGATCAGGATCGATCTGGCGAACTTCGGATTACGAGGCGAGCACGATAACTACTACGATTCTCAGCCAGTGTACTTATTTTCTAAAGTGTTTGTCTAATTGGTATAAAATTGAAAAATTTAAATTTAAATCCAGTATAGAGTTGTCCAAATCTCTTCTCGGGATGTTTTTTTAGCAGTCATCGTGTTACCTAATTCAACTACCTTCTCCGCATAGGTAGCCTGTAGCAGTTACGTAGAGGTAGGCCTAGGGAAATTACCTGAAAATAGTAAACAGTATGCCAAGGGCTATTGTTGAGCTTACCTGCTCAAACTATATATAATTTTACCATAATCATCAATCAATTAAATTTTACATTATGTCAACATGGTACATGTTCTTACAATTAGCCTACAGCTGAATCTCTCTAGTCCAGCCTTGGATCGTTCGGCTGCCGGATGGTCCGGCCGACATCTGGGAAATGACTAAAAATTATAATCTATGTGAGGAGGGGTTTCTCACAGCAGAAATCGACAGGAATGACGTGTCAGTTCATTTTCCTGCCCAAATGTAAACAAATCATGTCAGTTCACTTGGCGATTGCGTTCGTTACAGTCGTACATTCTTTGCTTACAAATTTGAATGTAGTGTTGTCATATTGTGCCAGGACTACCTTAAAACTGGTCTATACCAGTTTTGAGGCTGTCATTGGGTACAGCAAATGAAGTTGTCATTACATATGGTAAGTCTTTTGGCTGTCCATTATGACAAACTTCCCTTTCACATTAGAGGTCCCTCCATTTGCAGTGGCAAGGGACAGAATCTCCGGGTTTGGTCCCCAATCCTGAGAATAGATGGTCCCTGGCTGTTGTACATGGATACTTTGTCCGTTGAGTTGACCAGTTGGAGGGCAGAATGCGGGTCCCCTGTTTGAGAGCCTCATCCCAGCTGTCACAAGGGCACGGGAGTTGGCCCTCTAAAGGGTACATTTGGCTGCCGTCCCATCCCATCCCTTTCCGACTGCTGTATCGTCTCCTTCCAGTAACCTGCGCAATATTCCCGTTTGTGAAAGACATGCCTAGCAGCATGCTACGCTGTTGCCTAATCCGCAACAATGGATGAATGATGATAATAGTGCCGTATCTCACTTTGTTGAAAGAGGAAAAAAGGAAAAATGGTACTCGTAGAAATATTTGGGGGGCCTCTTGATTTTGACCCACTACTTTTACAATTTGTGAATGCTTGTACGTACGCTAAGTTCCTGCATCTCTATCCCCGAAGTAAAGGCTGAGCATCAGACTGAGGATGTCACGTGGGAGAGGCACTGACTCTCCACCATAAGGCTGAGAATCCCCGAGAAGACCACTCTGGCCTAACAGGTGGGCCTATCCTAAGTTATGTCTACCAGTTTACAGAATGGGCACAATGGGGTTTTAATCTGAGTCATTGACGACACTTGTGTGAGTCGTTAATATTGTGCATGAGGCTGGGCCTTAATTAGGCTTAGTTTATTATACAATTAGTTTGATATTAGAACTAAGTAAAAATTAGTTTATTATACAATTAGTTTAATATTAGAACTAAGCAATAAGAGATTAAAACTTATAAAATAAGGTTTTCTACGTACCTTTTTCTAGGGCAGCTTTAACCACACACAAGCCGGTCATCCCAGTAGCACCAAACACTGCAATTTTATTCATCTTAGGCAAAGGTTTTTTTAGAATTGAATATGGATTTAAACTGAGGCGTTATCTGCCTACGACGTATTTCACAGTGTTCAGAGCAGAAGCAGAGGCCCTCTAATCTTATCTCAAAATATGCTGAGTTGTATTTGTCTTGTTTACTTAGTCACGAATAACTTACTAACGAGTAACGGAGCACAGGTAAAAGTAGGGTTATGTTACGTTGTTAGTTGATATTGTTGATAATGTTCCTTAATGTTTGTTTATATTAATTCTGGTTGACAGGTCAGCTTGGACTTTACGCATATAACTATAAATCTAAGTTGATATGTACTGTAAGTGTTGAGTATAAAATATGATTTTGACCACAAATGCATTGATTAGAGTAAGTTATTCAAAAATAAAAACCAATAGAACTTGATAATAATATAAGTAGAAGACTAACTCTTTGTTAAAACCACAGTCTAATATGTGGTTAAAACCTAAAACTTAAGGTCCGTAGAGACAGCGCCGGATTTAGGAGCTGCGGGCCCCTAGGCTCAACCAGTGGTGAGGGCCCTTGTTGCCGCCTCCAGATACAAGTTGGTCACCTCTTAAAGGACTATTGTGCAGTCGATATATTTAAAGTTTTATATCAATGAAACTGGTATTTTGATTCATCTGGTGGGGATCCATTGACATATTCATAAAATCGCGATATTTGTGGACCTTAATAAAACAAACCTGTGTACTCAATCATAATGTTTTTTCTTATGGAGAATAAATACTAGGTGTACGCTCATTCCTCGCGTATAAGGATAATCGAAACACATGATCAAACTTAATTCGAGTCTCATACAAAATTCAATATCTGATTTGAGTAACATCGTCAGACATTTGGGTAACATTCCGTGTTATCATTTAACTGCTTGTACAATCCGGGTTTTATGTCTTTAAAGCTATATTTTTAGTTACTTCTCCCATAAAAACCACTTACCGCGGTAGCTGAGTGGGTATAGCACTGGCTCTTAGAGCGAAATGTCGCAGGTCCGGATCCTGTCGCCGACCTAACATTTTATCCGTAGAAAAACATTCATACATTTATCACTTGTTATTATAAAAGAAAATGTTGTATAAATCCGTAAATTTATTTATTTTTAAAATAAATTGAAGATTTCAGGTATGGTTTGTTGTTAGGATTGACATGGGTGCGTTATCTTAGAACAAATAGAGTATTTTGGGCTAGGCAGTGACTTTAGCAGTGTGGTTAATTTAACTTTTAAGAGAACAGCGAGTTTCCAAATAAACTAATGTTAACAATTTCAATAGGCCTAGTCAAAATATCCTTAAGGATTAACAATAAGTTGTCAGGTCTAGTTATTTAGATGAAAAAATGAGATTTTAATATATCCCAAGTAGCATAAAACTTGTTTAAAAACAATTTAAAAATATTTTAAAATTGTTTAAAAATTGTTTTAATATTAGTCAAACTTGGTATTTTTTCCATTATTAAAACAAGTTTCAAACAACTTTAAAATGTTAAAGAAATCATTTTAAAATATTTCAAAATTGTTGTGAAATTGTTTTAATATAAGTCAAACTTGGTATTTTTCCCAATATTAAAACAAGTTTTAAAACAATTTTAAAATGTTTCAAAATTGTTGTGAAATTGTTTTAATAGAAGTCAAACTTGGTATTATTCCCAATATTAAAACAAGTTTTAAAACAATTTTAAAATGTTTCAAAATTGTTGTGAAATTGTTTTAATAGAAGTCAAACTTGGTATTTTTCCCAATATTAAAACAAGTTTTAAACAACTTAAAAATGTTAAAGAAATTGTTTTAAAATATTTCAAAATTGTTGTGAAACTGTTTTAATATAAGTCAAACCTGGTATTGTTTTCAATATTAAAACAATTTTAAATTATTTCAAAATGATGATTTATTCTTAAATTATCTGTGCAAAATTAACAAGCTGACTTTTAAAAATAGTTTAAAATTAGTTTACAAAATTTAAATTTAAACTGTTTTTCTTATATATTTTAATTCATTAAAACTTGTTTGTAAAATATTTATACATTAAGAATTCTGGATAAAAAATATATCTAATTAAAATTTTAAACGTTTTATTGAAAAATATAAATTGTAACAATTATTAAATCTATAATATCAGTCTTAATCCTCTTTCAAAATTATCTTCCACTAATTAGGTTTCTTCCTCGCCACTGATGTGTTCAGCATGGATTGTTCTGCAACAAAAATGTGTGGTATAGTAAATAAATCTAAAATATAACGACAATCACAGTTTTTAACAATGGTTTTTGTCCGCACATCTCAACCAAGCATCGTAACTATCTGTAATTCAATGCTTACATCAATGACCCATGAACTAATGAAAACCCATAACCAAAGAATAACAATATTTGTACTTTAATTTCTAACTTTAAGCCTGTACATTCTACGTATTAATATATTTGGAAAAACTAGTCACAGAAAATACAGCGGCATATGGACTTTGAATCTCTTACTGCTTGCCGCAACATCAATTATCGTTTGCGACGTCCATTTTTGGCTTTCTTTCATCGAAAAGCTACTATATCAGATTATAAAAAAATGTTAAGTTGAAACACATTCACCCGGATAATAAAAATGGTGATGGCTGTTAGATCCTAAACTTTTTATGAATAATATCCATTATTGGGGGGGAAGGGGGGAGTAAATCCCTTTAGGGAGCATTGTATATCCAGTAATGGAATAATATCATAATCATCCACTGTTTTAGCCCCTGAGCTGTACGTATTATGTATTATCCCAGAGTTTTGAAAATTAGTAGGATTGTTTATTACCCCCTTCTGCACATCATACTTAAAGTCCACGAGTGAGGATGGTGAGCGGGTGGTGGGGAAGCCTCTTATGGGGAAATTATATGGTGAAATTTGAAAATTCCATGATTTTTGTTCACATTTCCTTATTTATTAGTTTTAGCCAATTGTCCTAGATAAATAATTGGAGATAATTAAATTTCCTATTTTGTCATAGGATTAACGGTTAAAAACTTATAGGCTTTACAAGCTGTAGAAATTACCAGCGACAAGGCTTTTTGGATGTTTCTCCTTATTCTCGGTAAATATACCTTCAACCTGGGCACAACCACAACAGAAGCATATGGAAGAGTTTGTGAATGAGAAATTTCTCTATAACATACCCAAACTCAGACAAGACAAGACAATAGGAACACTTAAAATTCCATTAAAACTGATGGCGGCTGAAATATGGTGCTTAAGTACAAAATATAGTAGCTCTTTATAGTAATAGTCTTTAGCAACCATTGGATAAGCTACTAAGGAGTATTTTTTATCGTGTAGGCTTCCACGGTCCGAAGATACAGTCATGAAGTTAATTTCCGGGTTAGTCCGGTAGATGTCGAAGAAGTTGGTGGCCGATGTTTCGGATATAATTACAATATCACTGGCGACGTGAATTAGTAGCGAAAGTGCACTAAACACTCACTAATTGACTGGCACACTCGTCCGACTCTTCCGCTTATATAGGTGCCGCGGCCGTAGGTTGTAAACAGACCTGATCTCGGTCGTCGACTACCGACTATTTTACATGCCTTTAAGAAACAAGAATTAAAACCCTTTGAGTGCCACAGCGTCGCTCACAGCGACGCGATGTGTTTACGCATAAATTGCCGAGCGTCGCTGACAGCGACTCTCGGTATTTTACGTAGTACTTCATATCAAAACAAGGTACTGGCTTTCAAAGTATTTTGTTTTGATCCAGAAGCTTCCAGCTATCAGATCTATAGCAATTTTGTTGCCTTTGGTCTGTTAGCAGACCCTAATTTAGTCATCTCTGTCACAGATGTCGTCTGTATTTGTTGTTGTGTAATGTTATATGTTTGTTGTTGACGTAAATATCACTTATATTATTGTTATTGAGGTTATATTTTAGTGTTTTTTACTTCCTATTTACGTATGAAATAAAAATAAGTAGCAGAATAGATAGAAACAACTTGAGTAACCTTCGGGAATTAGTTTACAATGATCTTGGAAACAGTGTCATTGTCGTAGATACTAAGTTTTTGTGAAAGTAAAAGATACACATACATCTTTTGTTTTCTAGTTTATTGTGCATTTCATTTACTTTGGTAGGCCTAATTCTTATATACTAGTAATAATAAACATGTTTACAACAAACTAAAATATAATATTTGTTTATATTACAAAATTGTACTTCAACGTTGCTTAGTAACCACATAGCCTAGGCCTAGGGCCTTTTTTGAATTGTAACATATTTTCATTTATTTTTGTTGCAAATATTAACTGATATTGATGATTTATACATCAGTTTTGATCAGCATTTTCTGCTCTTTCTGTCTATTGGGTTGAAAAATATCAAATGAAATTTTTTAGTATAGTTTATGCAAGTCAAACTTGAAAAAAAAAACAAATTTTTAATTTGTTTTATATAAAAAATATATTTTAAGCCCCAATTTATTTTCTGATTATAGTTACTTTATACTATTTCATAGAGAATTTATTCATAAACAAAATAAATAAAAAATTGCATGGATACCTCTAAAATTGTATTTTATATGATATTTTATGTAAACTACTACATTTTCCATTGAAATTAGCCCGGCAATTTATGCATAAGAAATGGCCATGATGCCACGGCACTCAAAGGGTTAAAACTAAAATTGATACTAGAAATGATAGGAATAGAAAACAACAAAAATATTAAAAACGCTGTTTTAGCATATTTAAGAGGTAAAACTGATAGAATTGGCACAGTACTTAAAAAAAATAAATCACAACAATATTCAAACCTTACAAGAAAACAAAACAGTTTCTTCGGCCTGTCAAGGATAAAATTCATTTGCAGACACCAGGGGTTTATCATATAGAGTGCAGCTGTGGAATGAGTTACATTACAGAAAGCCGCAGAGTAATTTATACTAGACTAAAAGAACACATAAGGAACACCAAGAATGGAGATACCAAGATGTCAGCCGTAGCTAAACATTCGTATGAGATTAAACATCTAGGCCTAATAAACTCTGAGAATATTAAAGTACTAGCAGCGATTGAAGACAACTATAAACGAAAAATACGTTAGGTCTGTTTACAACCTACGGCCGTGGCACGTAAGCGGGACTATATAAGCAGGATAGTCGGACGAGCGCACCAGTCAATGAGTGAGCGTTTAGTAGGTTTTCGCTAATAATTCACGTCGCCCTGACGATGTATATTGTAATATATCCGAAACGTCAGCCAAAAACTTCGTCGACATCTACACGGACCAACCAGGAAATGAACTTCATAAATACTAAGGAATATGTTTAATCTATGATAATACTGACCTAATCATAACATTTAATCCACATGAATCTCAAAAAATGTAAACAAAACAAGAGAATTGTCTGTAGGCCTATTTTAATTAGATATGTTTTGGTATTTTTTGTTATTTTGATGTTTCATACACCAGAGAAGCCGGAAAACACCTTATTAGCTTAATTTCTGATTGTCTCCAGGTGACTTTTATATATACTGTACCCGAATTGTTTAAAAGGAGTTGATTGATTTACATATTTTTCACTGTAATGCAGGCCATTTCAAATCGCCCAATCTAAATAAAATTTGTCGCTCAACATTTTTTATTTTCCTGATTTTTTTATCAAGAGTTCTTTATAGGTAGATAAACACAAAACACAGTACCTATAAAAAAATGTATAGGCCTATACCATAATTTTGTTTGGCAGCCATTTTTAAAATGGTGGTTGAGCAAATTTTCATAAAAAACATGGTTTGCGGAAAGTTTAATTGCCAAGCCATTTTAAAAGATATCAGAATAATTCAAAAACCACTCTGTTCAGCATACAATGGACTTAAAGTACACATTACTTTAATTATTCTTTAATACTAGAGAGTTAGTCAAACTCTCTCTGTAAAAGATTTGAAAAAAGTCGTCAACCGTTACTTTTTAAAACCATAAAATTTTATGAAGGAAAAGGGACTCACTGATAATTTTTTATTTCTGTGTTGAATACTTTTAGGACTATGTGCAGTATAAATTTTAGTCCTGAGATGCACTCCTTTTACTTTCTCCCCCTATACATAGTATATGGAGAAAGTATTGTTTTCGTAAAAATTTTCGAATTTGAGTTGTTAGTGGAAATATTCGTTTTGGTGCTCCCTGAACCCAAAAAAGTGTTTTTTACGTGGTGTGTGTGTGTGTGTGTGTGTGTGTGTGTGTGTGTGTGTGTGTGTCTGTGTGTATGTACAGAGGTAGAGCCCTAACCTATGGGCCGATTTTTATGAAATTTGGTATGTTGGTACTAATCCACGATATCTCCAGGCGTTTTTTTTCATTTTTTTTAATTTTTGATTTTTAAGGGTAATTATCCCCCAAAAACCGCCAAAAAACATGAAAAATCCAAATTTCTCAAAGACGGCTCTAACGATTTTGATTAAACTTTAGTGGTTTGTAGAACTTTAGGTTTCCAACAAAATGACACCACCCGAATTTCTGGAAAAATTCGGGTTCAGAAATTACAGGACTTAAAACATCCAAAATTCAGTTTTTTTGGATTTTTCATAAAAAATCATAAATGTTAAATAGATTACTATTCACCATTAAAAAGAGCTCAAAAAACTAAATAAATTGGTATTTTAAATTACTATTCTACGATTGCTAGTTGAGGAGAAAATTGAAATTTTCATTTAGCGGTAAACGCAGTACGTTGTCCAATGTTATTCTTATGGGGAATACAAAAATAACTATTTCTCTCTTATTTACCGATCTATTTCATTAAAATTTGATATGCAGGTCAAGTTAGCATTGAACAACAGATGATGTTCGAAATGTGTTGCTATTTAACCCTGGGGGGGCAAGGGGGCATTTCCCCTCTCAAAACCACTGTGTGTAGCAACGGACTCTATATAGTGCCTCCCAAAAAGGGATTTGGGTGGATATTTCTGAAAATAACTATTTTATAAAATTTTCTGTACATTTATCTATACTTCATATTCTATATTTAGTAAATAACAAATGTTTTTGTCATTAAAGTTTGGCTTAAAGGGAGAAAGTATGTGTCAGTTTCCTGATACCGTTTATTTACTGTAGCTTTTCAAAAATGGACGAAAACAAAAAATGTAAGTTTTCTTACAATACCGGTACCGGTATCTGAAAAGGGACTGAATGAAATAAAGTGAAAATGTTACTGAATGTTCTTTACACAAATAGGAATACCTCATAAAAAAATTATGACTGAGACTCAAATATATTTTACTCATGATATAATCAAGCCGTTGTGTGCTAACTTGTCAGTGAACTGTCGTGTACAAATGCAGCGTTTTTACTGAAATTCATTGCTTTATTTCTCAAAATATGGTTAGGTCTCAGTCATAATTTTTTTATGAGATATTCCTATTTGTGTGAAGAACATTCAGTAAAATTTTAATATTAAAAAAAATAAAATTATCATCATTGCACAGTGGTAAGACTATTAGGCCTACTCAAAATAAACATATAGGATACTTTTATAATCCTGACTCCCCCACTGCCATGACTTAAAATTTAAACCCCTTCTCAAAATACGTACCTTTCAAATTGATCGATGCTGGGCAGTCATTATCCAACGGTAAGCTCCTGGGTCTGTCAGGCTTACTTGTTGTGACGACTGAAAGTGTTCCGATATAAGTTTCATCTGAAATAGATAAACAAGTGGTAATTAACTGTACATTTATCCGGATGTTTAAAATGTTGAGGTTTCTGTTGGTAGATTCAAATGTGCCTAAGCCTACATTATACATAGTTATTAGGTACACATACATATATATACATATTGTTAGTACCGTACTATGTGTAACTTAAGAATTCCTCAACAAAAAAGCTTATCTTTAAAAAATAGTTTGAAGTTTTAAAAGTTATTTCACGAAATAGTTGTGTTTTAGGTGTATAAATATAAAGTAAGTTACTGTATTATAACACTCTATTTATGTATTAAACTTAGATATTATTAGTATTTGAATAACGGGTATGGATTCATAAGTGGTTTGATTATTTTCAACCCATATTTTTTGGTACCGGTACTATAAATATTTTATCCGAATGCGACGTTACTATCGAAACAATGTTTAAAAATGGCAATTGATACATTAGTTAGCCTTTATCAATAATGAATTTTCAGCAGTTAAAAGCTGATAGGCCTATAGTTTTAACAGAAATATATGCAACAGCACGATGTGCTGTTAAAATAAGGTTATGTTAGTCGTGTAACATACTTAACACTTTTAACCTAACCACCTAAGCGCCCTGTACAACAAGTGGTAGCCCACACAAATCAATAATATTTTATCATTTGCTGTACTTTTACCTTTTACTCTTAGGAAAAAACATCGATACATAAGAAATAGGTAGGGCTATAGAAAAAAATAGTGGCTTGAAACTCATTCTAATGTAGTTTTAATACAGAATAAAAAAGTGTTGAAAATAATGTAACCGCTTAACTAATACCAATTAAAAACCCTACCATAATTAACCCTTCGATGTATTCATTCATAACTGTTGTAACTACTCAAAAATGATATGTAACTAGTAACCTATTTTAACTACGTACCGGTAGGCAGTCCTAGTTGTAAGTTAGTAACTTAACTGTTAAGGTAGTGAAAGAAACCTGAATAATTGCACTTCAAAGCATGGACTGATTATGGATTAACCAAAATTAATTGCTACCTGCATGTTCTTTGAGTTTTAAAGTAACTTAGGCCTATATACAATTTTACAAATATCTCTGACTTGTAGTAAATAGGCCAAGTTATTTGATTCTTAATTATGAATATGGGCATATTTAGCTTCAAATAACTTTATTCAATTAAGTTTGTGACTGCCGTGTGAAATTAGGAAATAAGAACAAGTTGGAAAGCTTTAAAATAGTTGTAAAGTTAACTAACCATAACCTAGCCATGGTTTAAGCCAAAGAAAAGTGAACTAATGCTGGGTCCAGTTGAATATTGACAATAAAAATAAGTATTAAAACTAATTATAACTATTATAAAACTGTTTACTGTATTTACCTTTATCCATCGTTATGAACACTTCCAAAACAGATTTCTTGAGTACTTTCATATCGGCCGAAAGAACATAAACAAAACAACAAATCTAGAAAATAAAGGCAAATGGCGACGAGTTAGTTGACAGTTGAACAATACGTTTCATAAACGTCCGCTGTCACGTGATCTGTGGGGAGCGCGACGAGCGCTGTTTAACTGAAAGTGCTTTCAATTGTAACACACTCCTATTCAAACTTGTTTAATATAAGTTTTTTAACTTTTATCGTAATGTATATATAATCAAGTTTAAAATCGCAATTAACTCGTATTAAAATAAGGGTAATATAAGTCGTTTAACTGTTTGTTGAAATTGTTTCAAAACAACTTTTTATAATTTGTAACACACTCCTATTCAAACTTGTTTAATATAAGTTTTTTAACTTTTATCGTAATGTATATATAATCAAGTTTAAAATCGCAATTAACTCGTATTAAAATAAGGGTAATATAAGTCGTTTAACTGTTTGTTGAAATTGTTTCAAAACAACTTTTTATAATTGATATAAACACGTTTTAAAACAAGTTTAATAATGCAACTATTTTAACTATTAAAGAAATTTTTTTCAATTCAACTTTACAATTGTTAAAAACTCTTATTACAAGAAAGTTTAATATGAGTCTTCTAACTATTACAGAAATTGTTTCAAATCAACTTTACAATTGTTATAAACTCGTATTGAAACAAGTTTAATAAGTCTTTTAACTGTTATTGAAATTGTTTCAAAACAACTTTAAAATTATTATAAAGTTGTATTAAAAAAAGTTTAATAAAAGTCTTTTGGCTGTTTTTGAAATTGTTTCAAAACAACTTTAAAATTATTATAAAGTTGTATTAAAACAAGTTTAATATAAGTCTTTTAACTGTTTTTGAAATTGTATCAAAAAAACTTTAAAATTATTATAAAGTTGTATTAAAACAAGTTTAATATAAGTCTTTTAACTGTTATTGAAATTGTTTCAAAACAACTTTAAAATTATTATAAAGTTGTATTAAAATAAGTTTAATATAAGTCTTTTAACGGTTTTTGAAATTGTTTCAAAACAACTTTAAAATTATTATAAAGTTGTATTAAAACAAGTTTAATATAAGTCTTTTAACTGATATTAAAATTGTTTCAAAACCACATTAAAACTGTTATAAACTAATATTAAAATTTATTTTAATATCAGACATTACAACTGATATCAAAACAATTTTAAAGTTGTTTTGAGTTTGTATTAAAGTTGTTTTAATATAAAACTTATATCAAAATATATTGAAATTGTTTTAAAACAATTTTAGGACCGTTTTCAACAATTTTTATGCTACTTGGGATTGTTTCAATAGCCTAGGCTATCATGAAATTAAATTCTATATACATGGGTTGGTCCAAGACCATACATGAAACTTCTAAAATGGAAAGTAGCCTAAGTGTATAGGCCTACATTTTATAACCATAGGTCCAAGTTTATGATGAAAACAGCTCATCACTATAATCCAAAACTAGGTTATGTCAAATCATTTCATATAACCTGTACAAAAGGCTTAGTTTGGTTAGAATAGTTTAAAGCTTTTGTTTTGGTTCGCTACAAACATTCATGGTAATGTGTTTAAAGTATTTTACAACAGTTGTACTACCAGTTTAATGTCGGCTTACTCTTACTGTAATCCAACCCTAGACTATATCCCAAGTAGCAAAAAAATATTTTAGCAATATTGTAAAAAATATTAGTACAATATATTTGCAATATTGAAAACTATTGTTTCAATATTTTATAAATATTTAATAAATATTGTTTTGAAACAAACTTTATTTATCAATAAATATTTACCAAATATTGCAAAATATTGAAACAATATTGTGGAAATATGTTGTAAATATTTTGTTAACATGTTGTTAATATTGATTAAATATTTGTCAATAAATATTTAATCAATATTAACAACATGTTAAAAAAATATTTAGAACATATTTCCACAATATGGTCTCAATCTTTTACAATGTTTAATAAATATTTATTGATAAATAAAGTTTGTTTCAAAACAATGTTTATTCAATATTTATAAAATATTGAAACAATAGTTTTCAATATTGCAAATACATTGTAACAACGTTTTCTACAATATTGCTAAAATATGTCTTTGCTACTCCAAACTCCTTACAAACTTCAACAATTTGTTCCTTACTAGGTAAAATACAAAACAAAATCGTCTTATGAACGAAGGTTTTACCTCTCTCCGTTTTGGCACTGCATGGTTACCAGCCACATAGATGAAAAATGGAGATGAGAGATGGACCCTACATTTATACAACACCACTATATTGTTTTGTTTTAACCAAAGAACAGTTTGCCAAATAAGCTTCTATAGAGAGTACTAACACCCTTTATATATCTGTACTGTTTGAATATTCTTACCTATTTAGATATAAAGTTTATATTCGCTTGATAATGGGTAAGAACTGTTTTTGAATATTATAGTATGGTATATATAATAACATTCCCCTTTTAATAATACCTATATAATATGAATGCATTTTATAATTTTAAATTGATTTATATCAGTTTCACAAAAAAAGATTCAGTCATCAGTTACAAAATAATAAATTTAGTGGTAAAATATAAATATAGAATATGTTGTTGTTTAACTAACCAAATTCCATTCCAAACTTCAACTCCTGCCTGGATATTTATCCAATCATCATTATATAAATAGGCAAGCACAAAACTATCCCTCCTTTTTTTAAACTGCTCCTCAGGGCTACGCCCCACGGGTCTTCAAAGTTTCAATGCTAATCTAATAGAAGAACAGTAATTAATTGAATTGTATATTTGACAGCTGATATAATAACAAATGCTAGAACAAGAGCAAGAACAGTTGTTTCAGGACTAATGTAAATAAAGATAATACTACTGACTACTGGAATGGTAACACCCTTCTCCTATCTGTATTAACTTTACATTAAAAATAGTGTTTTTGGCATCTGGGGACCTCAAAACAAAAAGTTATCATGATCTTGGGCTTAAGTCCAACCATGCCACCTACGGTAATAGCTTCTTCCCTATAGGGTAAATTCGCTAAAATTAAACCTGGCTATGAGGGGGGAGAGGGTGATGGATAGGGAGAGGAAGAGAATTTGTGAAGTTCAACATAAGGACATTGGTTCAAATGCATTTATTTAACTGCTTGCACAGGAGGTGGCAAAACATATTCATGCAAACAGCCATTATTCGTACGTGCCACTTTCAGTTTACGTAGAGTTAGTTCTTGTCGAATTTTGACCTCTGGGCGATTGCTAGTTGAAATTATTGCAGAGTGGATGTTAATAACTGACTCACAGAATAAAAATTACAAAAATTTTATTGAATTACACACAATAATACATACACAAATTTCAAGAGGATGTAGACTGATTTATTTTTCTAGAATTACTTCACCATTGTTGAGATCTTCATCTGCATTGAATTCATCTGCATGAACCTCACCTATTTTCCCTAAAAAAAATTGTAACTGTAATAATAAATAATAATGCACACACACACACACACACACACACACACACACATATATATATATATATATATATATATATATATATATATATATATAATTGTTTACCTGGTGAAGAAAATTAAACATCCTGCTTAGTCTCACTCACATCAAAAACACAAGAGAAAACTTTCAAGATTCCTAAAATATTCATTGGTAGTTGTGCGTGTGTCCCAGGTGATTTTGAGAACGGCACCTCTAAACTGCTCCCAGACCATACCACATTGTATAGGAGCAAAACACTATAGGTACCTACATATTTTTTCCCCCAAACCTCAGGGCTGCACCCCAGTAGCACCAAAAGCTGCTATGTTATTCTTATGGAGAAAAGGGTTTTCCTAAGTTGCTCGAAAACGGCTCTTTAATTCTGCTCCCGGACTATAACATGTTGTTCGGGGACTAAAAGAATTTGGATAATTTTGTTCATGGCCTCAGGGCTCCACCCCACTGGCTTCTTCTATCACTTGGCATCTGGGGACCTCTTAACGAGAAGTTATTATGATCTCGGGCTTAGGTCTTACCATTCCACCAATGGTAAAAGCTTCTTCCCCATAGGGAAAGTCATTAAAGAAGTGCATTATGGTTTGCAAAAAAATCGGCTATTTAGAAAACATTTGTTGCTAAATCATGATTAAGTTAGAATTTGTTTCTCATATATCAGTTTTTCTCTTAGGAATCCTAAAACCTCATCCCCCCTAAAAACCGGATAATTTCTTTGCATGAATTGATAATTTTTAATTTTTGTAAGTTTAGACAAATTTAGAATAAGTTACAATGCTGAAAAAATCCGAATTTAATTAGATAAATAAGGGGCCATATGAATTTTGGTTAAAAATTAATAATCTTTATAAAAAAAACTGTAGGGAAATGTTAAAATAAAGAAATTATTTAAAACTTACTGTGTATAAAGAACTACCAACCTACAGCTAAGATGTAAGTTAAGATGCTGTATATATATGGCCGATATAAAAAAAAACTAAGATGCTGTATACAAAAAAAAACTCACTATCGTTTAGGCCAAGGATAAATCCTGTAACACACCCATGTACAGCCAACCAAATAACATTTCATCACTTACCGCTCATAATTTGATCCCATAGGCCTAAAAGTACAATTGTTGTTCAGCTACTTTAGGCTGCCTCGCAATAGTACCTAATCTAACTTTAGTGCTTATCAACCGTTTCAATTAAATATACCTAACCTAAAAGAAGAACCTAAATACGTAAACGAAAGAGTGTAGACAGCAACAGTGATGTAACGGATCTTGGAACAGTCAGGTTATTTCCAACATCAAGTAAAATTTGTCAGTCATCTAGAGACTGACATTAGGAGAAAGCCCAAAATCTATTGTAACGCAGGTACCAAACTCGATCAAGATCAGTACACTTCACGCAGAATATCTTGAG
This sequence comes from Allygus modestus, assembly GCA_963675035.1. Taxonomy (NCBI): domain Eukaryota; kingdom Metazoa; phylum Arthropoda; class Insecta; order Hemiptera; family Cicadellidae; genus Allygus; species Allygus modestus. The sequence continues at coordinate 347,833,057 of OY776111.1, read as the reverse complement.
CTGTGGCTTACTCCACTGCCGGAGTGACTGAGGTAACCAGCTGGCCTACTGAACATGGAATACTGACGATCAGTTATTTTGTTTACATAACAACAATATTACCGTACGATTAACTGACTGAACAGATTATGAAAACAACAAATGACGGATTTGACCGATGTCTAAATCTTGCTCTACTCTAACGGTTTGAACTGAAAACAGTTCTCACAGCTTAAGATATTCTCTCTCAAGTGTACTGTACTCTATGAAAATGTCTAGTAGGGCAAACACGAAGTTATTTGTGTTTTTCTTAATAACACCCCAGTGGGAGTGTTGTGTGTTGATAAGTCGACACAATTTATTTATTTTCTGTAGCAAGCGCCATTTTTAGACAATGATTCACAATATCGATTCAATAAACATACAATAAGTTAACTGATGTAGGCCTACAATTGTCTAATGATGTCATGGTGAAAATGTTCAATGGTATGCTGAGCTTCAGAATGCACATGACATGTTCAAGCACTACATGAAAACTGGACTGAGCTAAAGCTACAATAGTAGGCTTATAACAATAATGTGACTGAATGGGGAGTTAAGGGATAGGAGTTGAGAGGATTCGCACGGCCCCGGTCTTGTAGGCTGCGCTCGCTGAAAAAGTCTAGATGGCCAGAAACTTCATTTCCAAGGCGTGTCATTCTTGGGAGTGGCGCATGTAAAAGATAGTTTGTGCTGTGCATTCTTCTTACAAAAAAACCTTGGGAACGGGTCTTGGAGGGGGCGCAGAATTCTATTTGAGCCAGAAGATCAGGACTTTAGTTGCGGCCTTTCAGCAGCTTGAAGAGGAAAACACACATATTGAAACAGACATATTGAGGCGAGTTTTAAGTTTAAAAAGGCCAAGATAGGATTGTATTGTGTTGACCAGCAGCTGGAGGTAAGGAAACCCCATTCCATTCCAACCCCAATCAATCTAACAAATCTCCTTTGAATAGATTCAAGCCTTTTACAGTGCATATCATAGTAAGGAGACCATATTGTTGAACAATATTCAAGAGCCTGTCTTAATACCAGGAGGGTAAAAAGAGCAAATATAAAAAATATATGAATTTGACTTTCCATAGACTAGTTTTACAGTAACCTTACTTCTGCAGAGCCTAAGTTAAACAAAGAGAATTTGAAGTTGAACAATAATTTTTCAAGTGAACTGTAACTTAAGTTAAATATTAATTTTAAATATCGGTAGGGATGCAATTCCGCAGACACCCGGTGGAACAATAGAATGAAAATAATTTATATATAGCTTAATGTAGGACTAAAATATATATTATATAGGTATAGGCCTATATATCGATAGAAATAATTGATTATTACAAACTTCCCTGCAGTATGAAAGCCAAGCACAAATTGTCTCAGTGCTGGTTTTAAAGACTCCGTGACTTGATTCTCTCAATAAATAAAAAATCATAATTAATAACTTAACGTTAACACTAAAGAAGTACATAATTGTTAATATGTGTTTCTTAACCCAAACTTTGCTCCTTCGAAAAAAGTGTTTTTCAAAGCACCAACTGAAAAGTCATGTTTATTTACCGTTTTACAACACATGATTTTCCCTTGATTTTCATCTTCATATCGTCGCTACGAACTCTGCATTTCATTGACTTTGTAATTAAACTACAATTTTTCAAAAACTCGACAGTAACTTATTTTCTTCATTTTTTTACATTTTTACAAAGAAAACAATAAAGTTAAGTTAATTAGGCCTAATTAATTTAGATTATCTGCCATTATATAAACAAAATAAAATATAAATCATATTTCATAAAAACAAATAATACGATTATAATAAGTCAGCTGTATTGATTTGATGCAATATATTAAGGCCTACGGTATGTCGAAATGTCAAAACATTAACGTACATATTGATTATTTTCATTTGATTGTTCCACCGGGCGTCTGCGGGAGTACAGCCATCGAAGACCTAAGTTATTTAGCTAATGTTCGATGGTTAGGCTATAAGTTAAGAGTTCAATTGTTAATAATTCATCATTAGTTGAGGTAAGTACGGTATCGATAGTTGACTTATCGATTAGTTACAGGATGCTTATCGTAATGTCCTTTATATATCCTATCTGTATTCCGAAACAACATTTTGAAAATCTGAGGTTGGATCCAAACTCCATCCTCACAAAACAAGCCATCCTTTGGGCAATTCCTACAACTTCCTTTTAACAAGCCAAATAAGAATGGCCAGGTAGACTCAACTAAAGGGAAATCTGAACTAAAATGCAGTAATAGCCCAAGTTAGCACCTACAATAACTTCAGACAAAGCCTACGGCCTAATTTGTGTATGGTAGATTGAAGGCGAGCCTCTCACAGAAATTTGAATTATTTATGATAGTTCCTAAAGGCTATACCGTAATGCAAAAGAGACTAGACGACCATCAAGGTACTTACTGGGCTTAAGTAAGTACAACCAAGCATTAGGTTTATAAACCCAATGGTAAAAGGCAACTCAACCCGTGACTCCAAAACTACTTCCTACGACACTAACTTATGAAAATGAAAACATAAAATTGGAACATAGGTTATATAGTTTTATTTAGTATTCGTCCTGATGTAAAACAGAGATACACTTACCTTACTCTCATTTTGGATTACTTGTCAGAACTATGAACTACTGTCACTCATTTCAGCCGTAATCGTAATGAGCGTAATAATAATAATAATAATGGCGTCCTCCTAAATCCAAGTCTAAATCTTCGTCTTCTTCTTCTTGTCTGTCTTCCAAGTTGAACAGTCAAACGAGCATTTACAATTATAATGTATACTTTACTTTTGCTTCTTTAGTTACTTTTATTATGCACAGAAAAATCACTAAACTAATAAAATTTGCATTAAAATTAATTGTTGAACTTGCTAAACGTGTTACCAAAGGTGACATTCTAAAATGGTAACTTCACTATAGTACATCTTTTGACCACATACTCAGTGATGCAATCAATCTTCAAAAATATTGTTTTGTCAATATTTATTAAATATTTAAAACATATTTTACTTTGTAAAGAAACAATATTTTTCAGAAAATATTTTGTTAATTGTACAAATATTTAGACAATATGTAAACAATGTTTGCTTATCAATATTTTTTACAATATTGAACAATATTATCGCAATATTCATAAAATATTGTTTTGCTACTTGGGATGTCAAATCATTTAAGATAACCTTCCGAGAAAGGCTGTTTGGTTAGGATAGTCTATAGCTTTTATTGTGGTTACCTACAGCATTACTGGTAATGTATTTTAGGTAATGTAGACAATTTTTATTATTAATTTAGTGAAAATCTAACCTAGCAAATAATTGTCCTACAAAATAAATTTTAAGGTTGGCCGCTTATGTGTGGCCTGCTTAGCTTTCTAGACAAATTGAGGCTTTGTACTTTTTACACATGACAATCACAATTTTACCAATTGTCTAAGACAATGTATTAATACGAACTATTTTATAAGTTAAGTTAATATCTTAGTATCTACAGTCATCTATTTTGAAAAGTTATTTTGAGTTTTTCCATTAGTAATGTGCGATACGTATCGTATCGTATCGGAATATCGCGATACGCTAGGGGCGATACGATATTTTGTCACGATATTTTTGAAACGATACGTATTGTATCGCCTAAAACGATACTCGATTTTGTATCGGCACATAGAGACGATATTTCGATATTATTTTCTTGGCTGTAAAACAATAAGGTTATATCTATATTCGACAAGAATTCTTCAAAAGTGTTCTTCCTGTGGTACTACAATTAAAACAAGTGGAAATACCTCGATGGCCGTATTTTTAACTGCAGTGTATAATACGATATACGTCGTATCGTTTATGCACAATATGATAAGCGATACGATACGCGTATCGCGATACACAGTACCGATACGATATGGCCGATACGATATGGCCGATACGATATCTGACTCCGATACGTATCGTATCGCCGTATCGCGATACACGGCCGTATCGCACATCACTATTTTCCATCTGCCACACGCGTCGTCTGCCACTGTTACAATCGTCGCCTCCGAGGACTGACGATATTTACTTAGAGTAGGCATACTAAGGGAATATTAACTGTATGGATATTTAAAAAAAAACATACACTTAATAATTTTATAAAATTAGAAATATGCTCACAACTATTTGCGGTCTCAAAAGTATTTTAGGAATGTTCCTCTCAACTCAAATGGCCAGCACTGCTGAACGCGGTCATGTTCTATGTCAGCTCGTTGTCGTTTTAGCGAATTTCCCCTATAGGGAAGAAGCTATTACCGTAGGTCTCATGGTAAGACTTAAGCCCGAGACCATGATAACTTTTTGTTTTGAGGTCCCCAGATGTCCAAAACACTATTCGTTCAAATGTATATATATGTATATATAATTATATATATATATATATATATATATATATATATATATATATATATATATGTATGTGTCCGTGAATGCGATAACTTGAGTAAAAAACGTCCGATTTCGATGAAATTTGGCTCAAATGTGTAAACTGACATTTATGACTTTAAGTTCGAAAACCAGAAAAATCGGACTATGGGAAGGGGGGTTTATGGGGGTTTTAAATTTTCCATAAATCAGTTTTTTGAATTTTTTACCCTAAAATTTTTAAAACACTTAATTTAGGTTTAGACCATGTTATAGAGCTTAAAAAAACAAATAATATGGTATTTTAAATTATTAACCTAGTTTAAGTGGTTGCGGAAAAAATCCAAAAAACATACTCATAAAATCTCCCATGTTTATCTTATGGGAAAAAGGTTTTTGGCTTTTCCTCAGTTAATTTTACTTTAAACTTCACATTTTCTTTTACCAATCACTTCAGCTCCACAAAACAACCATTTTGGTGTTTAAATTGTGATTCTACGTCAAACCGTTGCAGAGATATTCAAAGTGCTAAACACAGTACGTTGTCCAATGTTATCCTTAAGGAGAATAAATAAAATTTGATATCTTGATTATTTATGAGTGTATATTGATGAAATTTGGTATGTGGCTTCATGTTGTACTGGTATATTGATAATTACACAAAAAATAAATGTTTTGTTGATTGTCCCCGTAGCAGCTAACCTGCACTCAGCCCTAATGTTATTCTTATGGAGAATAAGTAAAGTTTTATATCTCCCTTAATTATGAACATAAATTAATAAAACATGGTAAGTAGCTTCACCTGGTTCAGTTACATTGATAATTGCATAAAAACTCATTTCTTATCTTCCTCGTTGCAGCAAACCTGCGTACTCAGTCCTAATGTTATTCTTATGGGGAATAAATAAAATGTAATAAATCACTTATTTATGAATGTATTTTTGTAACTTGGTGAGTGGCTTTATGTACTATTGAGAAACATATCAATGCATTGGAAATTCGCTGAGTACGCAGGTTTGCTGCGACGGGGGGTATTTACTAGTACAATCCTCTCCGGTCGTACGGCCAGCAGTGCTGGACATATACTGATTTCCTCTTCAGCTCGTCCGGCCAGCATAGGTGGCCAGTGTACGCAATTTATTTGAAATAGTTTAGTATTTCTCCGGCAGGTTTCACCACTAAACCGAGAGCATACACCGATACAAAACACATTAAAATTTCAGCCTACAAGTTTTTCAGCACTGTATAAATGTTCTGCCATTTTCGCTGTAAAATAACGTCACTTAAACTGTGATGTTTACTTTTATCAGCATGAAAGATTTAGTACCTGGGGGCCGAGCTTTGCTCGGAGGAAGGCCAGCCAGTTTGTTTAGATGACTTGGAATAATATCTCACCACTTCCCCTCACAGTTCCCTGATTGATTATGAACAGCTGTTACAATTCTTTTGTTTTGATTTGAAACTCCATAAGCCCAATATTAATTTTTTTAACTTTTCATTTTAGTTTTTTTACATTATTTGATTTTTTATGGGAAAGAGGCCTGTCAAGAACTTATTTTTCCCCAGAAATTAGTTATTTCCAACATTTGAAGGACATCGTTAGAGCCGTTTTTGAGATCAGTGTCGCAAGCAAGCAAGCAAGCAATCAAGCAAACATACAAGCAAACCATACTCATAATAGAGTATAGAATTATTGTGTAAATCAACCGGGACTTTGTGCTGGACTGTGTTTTGAAAAATATCATACAGTGAAGGACTTTAAGGCCGTTTCATAAGGAAAAGGCAATTGTAAAAAGTATCTCTAGTAACAGTAATTATTTTGTCTATTTTTAACATTTCATATTTTATTATGTTTTACGGCACTTAGCAAACTTTAATTTTCATTGTTTTTGTCATTTTATTAGCTTTCAATAAAAAATAACAATATTGGACTTAAAATTAATTTTGGGTTTTTAATGTGTAAAACCTTAGATCTTATCACATTTACAGATCAAAACAAAAAACTTGATACAAGCTGGCGTAGCAGGGATGGCAGAATGTTGGCCGACCTGACAGAGAAACCGCCATGGCCAGCAGTGCTGACCGTAAGACCTGAGAGGCACGGCGCTGCAAAAACAATGACGAGCTAACTCAGAAACAGCTGTGGCCAGCACTGCTGGCCAATCGAGCGCAAAGGGTTAAAAATATACTTCGATTTATATCTCTTGTGTGTTTTTTTGTTGGTAAAAAACCTTTTGTTATCCAGTATAACAAAGTATACTCTAGTAAACTAACTATTTGTTGGATTGAGTGAAACGAAATCCTTATTCATAACTTTTCTGCTTACAGTGGTAAGAGAATCAACTCGAACTGGCGTGTCTGTGACATAAATAACTCAAAAACGCCTCTACAGATCCACTTCAAACTTTAGAGATAGATTCTATAGTACGAAATCTCGGTCAAGTTCGTTATTGGGAATATTTGGTTAAGTGATAATAAAATTATCTTTTAAACAAATCTATTTTTTATCCCATAAGATTAACATTGGGAGCCATTTAAGTGGTACTTGAATCGTTGATATTTAGCCAACGTCTATGTTTCAACTATAGAGTAACGTAAGTCACAGTGCCATAGATTCACTACAGAACTGTAGTTATTCATGTTCATATTGACTAGGAAAAAACTTCTTTTCGTAACTTGAAACACAAAAACTAAGTTTTAAATTTTATTAGCTTTTAAAAGTTGTATGTATATTTTATTTTATACTAATTAAAAGATGCATTATTATTTTAAATACTATTATAATAAATAACTTTATTGGTACCGTACTCTATGTAAAGAAATGCAGGCTGAGCGCTGCACTATTAATGGGACTTTGGCCAGTCCAGACTCCAGACGACAGAATTTTAACCGAAAGTAAAGATGTCAACAAGAAAATTATTAAAGTTATTATTAAAGTGATTAAACGCTAATATATGTAATTATTTACATTATAATTTCCACTCATTAACAGTAGAAAGTCTTAATTTGTTAAAAACATTATTATCTCGCTTATAAAACTTACGGTAAGTTACCAAATAAAATTAATGTTTTGGTTTTTTATTTGGCGGCTATCACCAATGCAACTTTACAATATTACAATAATTAACATTTGTAAGAACAGAAAACAGAACAAACTATAGCTACCTATACATCGTGCTTTTAACTATGATGGTATGTTATTAAAACTTATGTGGCACATTACTTTTCACCATTTTCTGGGACTAGCCTATTTCCTTTTTGTCAGATTGAAAACTGAAGTTTAATATAAATTTATTTTCGTACAAAATGATAATTGCATTACCAGAACTTGTTTATTCAAACTCAATAAGGCAATAAGGCAAACTCAATAAGTTTGGTCCTTTTTGGAGGTTAATATTAAGATAAGGTATGCCTATCGACTTTAATTTTCTAGGCATAGTTTATGATGCCCATACACCACTGTTTTAATCCAATTTTTGACTAGATTTCTTCATTTTTATCCAAAATAAACATTTTATAAAATTGTTCGGTAAGGTAAAACTTAGTCTCTGGATAATTGTGCCTTTTAGCACAAGTTCATCCTAGGCCTACTTTTCGATTGAAAATGATCATTTTCATTAAACTAACCTCATGTAAATTTACCTCTAGAGTTTGGAAATCACATTTGTTTTTCAGAAACAAGGGTAAAGTGATACAAATTTTAAATCAAAAATAGGCTTTGACTTTTGTTTAACTTACATTTAATTTACCCAGGCGAATCCAATATAGTTTCGGTCTTACTCGGCTCGGGTATACTTTCATAAGTAGAACAAAATAAAGAACCAAATGAAATTGTTCGATAGGCTACGGTATATTAATTAGGTTGCTATGTTTAACACTGATTAATATTAAATAGCTTATATGTTTTTTGTATGAACGTTAGAGAATCATTATACTCAGTTTGGAATTCGAAGTAGTGTGACGCTATCTACATTTTAACGGTTTAATGGATTGTCATGAAATTTTTAGGGTAACGTTTTGATGAATTAATGCTTTAAATAAACTAAAATTGTCAAATTATTATTACATTTTAATAATTGTTAGTTTTTTCATTTAACATTATTTCAGTACATATTTTGAGCTTTGTGGTACCGTTTTGCTGGAGAACTGTCAAAATACATCAGCTCAGCTGCTGTCATTTAGTTTTGTTCGCAATCGCTGTTTGTTGTTTGTGTTTAGGTTAGAAGTTACGTTACAAACAGTTTATTTATTTAATTTGTTCTAAATTCAAAACGTGACGTTCTTTTGAATTCAATAATAATAACAATTTCATTAAGGTTTAGCAATAATCAAATGTAAACATTCTGTAAGTTAGGGATGTTATACCTTGTGACTTCGATACACATAACTTATGTGAAGCACTGTGGTTCAAGTTGGATTTCATACGATAAAATGTTTCATCGCGGAGAATGCCAAGATTATTCAGCACTACTAAACACAACCATACATCTTTGGTGGTTTTGTATCTGTGTTCTTTTGCAGATAGTTTGTGTTCAAATAATACTCAGGTTTTGTATATTAGCCTATAGTTTTAGCCATAACATGGATGATTATAATACAAGGTGTGACAAAAAAACTAACTTTTTATGTTATTAATAAACTTACAACGTTTGAATTGTCATAACAGACAGTACCCTTTGACTAAGTATTTACCTTTCATATAGGTTAATTTAGGCCAATGCTATTGCTGTTTTCCAACCGTCAAGTTGGTCAATCTTCATAGATATATTTTAATTTTAGCTTTGCTGTAAATTCATTCTAACCATAAGTAGGTCTTGGTAGTCTATACAGGGGAATGTTATGATAGGTCTACCTTATATTTACATTTGTGAGTTACTAAATGTCACCAATGTCCACTTGCTTTTTGTGGTAAACTTAAGTTTGCCGAGGCTAATTGTACTTGGAATGGCTAAACATACTAAAATCAACCTACCACAACACATTGTCTTATAAACATTACCCAACGCAAGGTAGTTAACGTACTAATAAGCAACCATGTAAATCTCACCAATCAATCATGTCTGTAGGTTAATATACTTGCTGATTTCAAATAAATAAACTAACAGATAAGTTAAGTGATTGTCTAAAATGTACATGAGGTAAAAAAAAAAACTTAAACTCAAATACAGACCTCACAATAAACAACGGCAGTAGATTTGGTGTCAATACATTTTGTATCACCATATTACAATATCGCTATCAACAGATTATTTGCTTACTTAGTTAGGCCCTAATGTGATAATATTAAGGTTGGTCAATCTGTTAATATTACCTGTCACGTAATATCCACAAGCAGAAAGGGGAGAGAATTATGTTTACCGGTACCTACCTAAGTTATGTAGTTTGGTGGAAACCTTATAATTTCATATATAAAGTTATCTTATTGGATTGAAGCGAAGCGAAAATCCTTATACCTCAGTCTAAAAATCTAATTCCTGATACGCTCTCCATTTCCACCGGTCGATGGATTGTCATGAAATTTTTAAGGTTAACGTTTTGACGATTTAATGATTCTGATAAACTATACCGGAGATTGTCGAATTATTATTACATTTTAATAATTATTTTAACATTCTTCAGTAAGTTACCCAACCACTTTTGACCTTAGTGGCACACCGTACACAGGCTCTTTACAACAGTCAAAATTCTTTAGTTGCTGTCATCTTGATGTTTGGCATTACTTTTTTAAGGTTACGATTACGAACTAGAAGTTTATTTTTTGATAATTTGTTCTAACATCTTGTTCGAAAATCATAAACTATAAACGTGACGTTCTTCATGCTCAATAATAATATTTTAATTTACATTGTAAGAATACCGGTAATCAAATGTAAACCTTCTGAGTTATGGATATGTTTCCATGGTAGTTTCATACATATCTGTAAATAAGACTGTGGTTTGTTTAGTTGGATTTAACACGATAAAAGTGGCATCGGCGAGAATGACAACATTATTCCATTACTGGTTAAATAATCTGTGGGAATAACTTTAGACCTGAGGTTTTGGTTTAGGCCTATAGCCTACAGTTTTATTCATAAGTAACATGTAGCCTATATAAGAAAGATGTGACTAAAAACAAACTTCTGATGCTGTCAATATACATGAAATACTGTCTACAACGTTTTAATAATATATGAAGATTAAATGGTATTCTTTAAGACTAAGTTACCATACCTATTTAACTTTCATATAATGTAGATACGGTAGGCCAATGCTATTGTTTGTCAACCATCACATTCTAATTTTAGCCTTGCTGTAAGTATCTATATATAGACCTTGGTTGTCTATTAGGGAGGATTTTTTAAGAGGACTAGCTTAGCCTATATTTGGGATTTACAAAATCTCACATATGTCCACTCGCTTTTTGTGAGAAGTTTGCTGAGGTAAGCTGTAGACCTACTTGGAATGGCTAAACATACTACAATGAATCCGACAGACCACACCACCTCATACACCTTACCTAACCCAAGGTATCTACTTAACGTGATAGGACCCAGTGCCGTCCTTAGGGCGGCGCGACAGATGCAGCCGCACAAGAGCCTCGCGCCTACGAAGGCCTCGCGCCTACAAAGGCCTCGCACTTAGGGTTTTTTTTCATGGAAGCTAGAGGTGTCATGGCCATGACTGGGATCATAAATGTGGACTTTTGATGATTATCAATTGAGGAACTGAAGACAACGTACAAACAGTTAGTGGTATGTACATACTTTGCTAATATTGACAATATGTTTTAATTTAACGTCAAGTTCTGAAGTACATGAATTAGCCGTCTATTTAGCCAATAGCGGGTGTATTTCTCAATGTAGCAAGCAAGTCTGTGTCAGGACTATATAGGGGCCATAATTTTATTTTGATATTAACGTAATGAGTTTCAGGTATTTTTCAGTTTATCCTAGCTATTTTTTCTATATTTTAGAACCTAGGAATTGATTTTTTGCAAAAGTCAGTGATAAGAGTGACCTTCGATGTTGAAATGGTATTTTTTTTTTACCACCCATCTTGTACAGTGTGTTAGGTTAGGTTATTTTATGTTGTTTTTTAATAACAAATCCTATCGTATCCAATGAGGTATATATCTATACAGGTCTCGTCTGGGGTAAAAAACTGCTTACATGCTGACCGCCATTTTGACGCTCTATACCCTCCGATCTTCATGGCAACAAATATGTTAACCAATCAAATCCCCTTTTCACAACTTATGTTAGTCTTTATTATTCTTTGGCTAGATGTTTTCCAGTGAGGTTTCACTTTTTTAACAAAAGTGACAAAGCTCTATAATTAAACCGCGTTAATCTTATCCTGACCACCACAGTGTGTTAACAGTTTTAACTGTTGCATATTCATAACCGGTTGAAATAGAAAGTATTGGACCAATAACTTATTCATAGCCTATATTATTTTTTCTGAAAGATTTTTACTGTAGCATTCACAAATAAGGTTCTGTGTTTATCAGAAACTTTTCATTCGGGTACACATTCATAAATGATGGAGCGATCATATAAAATACCCCCGTAGCAGCAAACCTGCGTATTCAGCGAATTTCCGATGCATATATATGTATCTTAATACCACATAAATCCACATACCAAGTTTCATCAATATACATTTATAAATAAACGATTTATATGACATTTTAATTATTTTACATAAGAACAACATGACGGCTGAGTATGCAGGGTTGCTGAAGCAAGGAACACAAAAAATGGGGTTTTATACAAATATCAATATAACTCGAGAAGGTAAAGCCACATACCAAATTTTATTTATTTGTTTTCATAATTAAGGGAGATAACATGTTACTTATTCTCTATAAGAATAACATGGGGCTGAGTACGCAGGGTTGCTGCTACGGGAACTATCAGCCAAAAAGTGTTTTTAGTGCAAATATCAATAGACCACATCGATATGAAGCAATATACCAAGTTTCATCAGGATAAGTTGATAAATAAGCGAGATATACAATTTTTCTTATTCTCCATAAGAATAACATTGGACAACGTACTGTGTTTAGCACTTTCAATATCTCTGTAACCATTTGACATAGAGAAATGATCAAAACACCAAATTGTGCGTCTTTTTAAGCTGATTCTAAAAAAAACTAAAGTTTGACGTTTTCCAAAATGATATGTAAAAAATACAAAAACCCCATTTTTGGGGTACAAAACCCCCCCAAAATACCCCTTCGGATAGGTCGATCTGTCTGGTTTTTGAACTTTAAGTCATAAATGCTGCTTTACACGATTATACCAAATTTCATCAAAATGGGATAATTATTACGAGAGTTATCGTGCTCACGGACACGTATATATATATTACGAACGAATGGTGTTTTTGGGGTCTGGGGACCTCAAAACGAAAAGTTATCATGTCCCGGGCCTAGATCTTACCATGCCGACTACAGTAATAGCCTCTTCCCTATAGGGGAAATTCGCTAAAACAAAATGAAATTGTTCGATGCGGTATAGCTATTATTTAGATTATTCGGTTATGTTCGGTCTCAAAGATATGGAAGATATTGTCCGGAAATTTTTCCAGGTAAGAAACGTTGATTCCAATAATACTTAAATATGTATTCTCGGGAGCAACCTTTTAACAGATCTATGGAAATCGTATGTTCTTTTTACATGCTGCTGTAATACCAGAAAGTTATTTCCTAGAAACCTTTTAAATTTGTTTGTTTTTTACTTTCTCCCCCTATACATAGTATATGGAGAAAGTATTGTTTTCGTAAAAATTTTCGAATTTGAGTTGTTAGTGGAAATATTCGTTTTGGTGCTCCCTGAACCCAAAAAAGTGGTTTTTACGTGATGTCTGTCTGTGTGTGTGTGTGTGTGTGTCCGTGTGTGTGTGTGTGTGTGTGTGTGTGTGTGTGTGTGTGTGTGTGTCTGTGTGGATGTGTACAGAGCTAGAGCCCTAACCTATGGGCCGATTTTTATGAAATTTGGTATGTAGGTACTAATCCATGATATCTCCAGGCGTTTTTTTCATTTTTTTGAATTTTTGATTTTTAAGGGTAATTATCCCCCAAAAACCGCCAAAAAACATGAAAAATCCAAATTTCTCAAAAACGACTCTAACGATTTTGATTAAACTTTCGTGGTTTGTAGAACTTTAGGTTTCCAACAAAATGACACTACCCGCATTTCTGCAAAAATGCGGGTTCAGAAATTACAGGACTTAAAAAATCAAAAATTCAGTTTTTTGGGTTTTTCATAAAAAATCATAAATGTTAAAAAATATTACTATTCACCATTAAAAAGAGCTCAAAAAAACTAAATAAATTAGTATTTTAAATTACTATTCTACGATTGCTAGTTGCGGAGAAAATTGAAATTTTCATTTAGCGGTAGGCTAAACACAGTACGTTGTCCAATGTTATTCTTATGGGGAATACAAAAATAACTATTTCTCTCTTTTTTACTGATCAATTTCATTAAAATTTGATATGCAGGTCAAGTTAGCATTGACCAACAGATGATGTTCAAAATGTGTTGCTATTTAACCATGGGGGGGCAAGGGGGCATTTCCCCTCTCAAAACCACTGTGTGTAGCAACGGACTCTATAGTGCCTCCCAAAAAGGGATTTGGGTGGATATTTCTGAAAACAACTATTTTAGACAATTTTCTGTACATTTATCTATACTTCATATTCTATATTTAGTAAATAACAAATATTTTTGTCATTAAAGTTTGGCTAAAAGGGAGAAAGTATGTGTCAGTTTCCTGATACCGTTTATTAGTTTTATGTTTTATAAATCAATTATTTTGTTTATGCAGGTAAGGTTTATTTCATTTTTATTTTAAGTTTATTTGATAAAAAAACCAAAAAACAAATATTACGTAATAGCTAACATACAGATGATAAAATATTTTACAGTCGATCTAATCAATATATCGATAAATTTATTCGGTTTTGTGTATTGTTCCGTTTATGAAAGTGTACCCTTCCGTTCTCATGGAATTTTAAAGTTCACACCACCCTGCATTAGTCAAGAGAATCCTCTCTCCAATCTGGTGTGTTTATTCGTGACGGGTAATTTTGGCTATTTAACAAACGTTAATAGGCTATACTTATTCTTAACGATCTAATGAAAGAAAATATTCGGATCCTTTCCTTTAACCCTTTCATTAATACTACATAAAGCCACTTACCATGTTTCATAAAAATATATTCACAAATTAGCGATATTACAATTTTAATTATTCTCCATAAGAATAACATTGGGGCTGAGTACGCAGGTTTGCTGCAACAAGGAAAACAAAAAATGGATTTTTATGCTAATATCAATATAACTCAACTAGGTGAAGTCATATACCAGATTTGATTAATTTATGTTCATAATTAAGGGAGACATGGCATTTAATTATTATCCATAAAAATAACATGGGGCTGATTACGCAGGCTTGCTGCTACGGGTGCCTTTGGCAAACAAAATTTTTTTGAGCAAATATCAATATACCACAACCAGATGAAGCCATATACCAAGTTTCGTCAGTATACGTTCATAAATAAGCGAGATATACAATTTCTTTTTCCTCCATAAGTATAACATTAGACAACGTACTGTGTTTAGCACTTTCAATATCTCGGTAACCAATTGACGTAGAGAAATGATGAAAATACCAAATTGTGTGTTTTTTAAGCTGAATCCAATGATAAAAACTAAAATTTGATTTTTTCAAAAATTACATGTAAAAAATTCAAAAAACCCATTTTTGGGGTACAAAACCCCCCAAAAATACCCCTTCGGATAGAGCGATCTGGCTGGTTTTTCGAACTTAGTCATAAATGTTGCTTTACACGTTTATACCAAATTTCATAAAAATCGGATCATTTTTACGAGAGTTATCGTGCTCACGGACTCATATATATATATATATATATATATATATATATATATATATATATATACATATATATACCTCAAAATGAAAAGTTATCATGGTCCCGGGCCTAGGTCTTACCATGCCGACTACGGTAATAGCTTCTTCCCTATAGGGGAAATTCGCTAAAACAGAGTTTGAGTTGCCATTCAAGTACTCTTTTTATTTCCAAAATGAATGTTTCCATTCAAGTAGCTTTTTATTTCTATAATCAACATATGTATATGCCTTTCAAGTATGTTTACAGCTGCTTGGTGTAACTAACTGAACTTAGATAAAATCAATACGAACTTTGAAGGCCTGTGGCGCAGAGCTCTTAGGTCAGATTAAAAATTGTCTTTTATAAGAACCTTGTCCTGACATAAACGAACTCAACAAGAAACGAGTTCGCACGCAGCACGCTGACATGAGGGAAGTGAATTTCCGCATAAAAACTATAAAAACTCAAAATCAGTTAAAAACATACACTTATTCAAACTTGTATTCAAATCTGAAAACATTGATTTTTTGGCTGTTCTGATGCTCCTGGTTCTATTTACCTGCAATGCAGGGAATACAATTTTGCGCATTATAAGGTTAGGAGAAGGTCCAGTCAGGCTTTAAAGTAGGCGTGAGGTTGTTGGGGATGATAAAAGTACACCAACAAATGAATAACAGGCTTTTCTAATGTAAAATCCCCATAAGACAACGTACTGTGTTTGGTCGATACACATCTTCTTTAATAACTCGGTAAATATTTATGCTAGAATGACGAGAGAGGGCTTAAAACTTTCGCCTCTCCAATTCCCATCTTTTTACATGCATTCATTTTACATACGGGGCTTTTCTGACCCTTTTTGGGCCCAAAAACTCAAAATTTGAAAGATTAATCCCCCAAAAAAGGGGTTTAGAGTTTTCCGATTGTTTTGCCCAACGAACTTGTCCAACTGATTACAGAAAGGAACGTCCCTACCAAATTTGAAGTAAATCTGACAACAAATGCGACCGCTAGAGTGCAAACACATATATATATATATATATACAAAATTTTGAACGACCCCCCAAAACGTGTTCAGGGGGTCACGTTAGGAACTTCTATGATGGTCCCGGGCTTAACTTTCACCGTGCGGGTCATGCTAATAGTTCACTTTCCAAAGGAAATTCACTAATAATTATTCAATTTGGTCCACTAATTCTCAAGTAATGGCGTGACCAAGGGAAATAGGGATCCATTTCAGCGAATTTCCCATATAGGGAAGAAGCTATTACCGTAGTCGGCATGGCAAGACCTAGGCCCATGACCATGATAACTTTTCATTTTGAGGTCCCCAGATGCCAAAAACACCATTCTTTCAAAAACTGTATATAGGCCTATATATATATATATATATGTGTGTGTGTCCATGAGCACGATAACTGTCGTAAAATTAATCCAATTTTGACAAAATTTGGTATAAACGTGTAAAGCAGCATTTATGACTTTAAGTTCGAAAACCAGACGGATCGACCAATCCGAAGAGGTATTTTTTGGGGGGGGGGGGTTGTATCCCAAAAGTGGGTTTTTTGAGCTTTTTACATATAATTGTTGAAAAAGTCAAATTTTAGTTTTTTCCCCATTGGAATCAGCTTTGAAAGACGCACAATTTAGTGTTTTGATCATTGCTCTACGCCAAATGGTTACAGAGATATCGAAAGTGCTAAACCCAGTATGTTGTCCAATGTTATTCTTACGGAGAATAAGATAAATTGTATATCTCGCTTATTTATATACTTTTGCTGATGAAACTTGGTATATTACTTCATATCGTTGTGGTCTATTGATATTTGCACTAAAAACCATTTTTCGGCCGATAGTTCCTGTAGCAACAAACCTGTGTACTCAGTCCCATGTTATTCTTATGGAGAATAAGTAACATGTTATCTCCCTTAATTATGAACATAAATTTTATTCACATTTGGTATGTGGCTTTACCTACTTGAGTTATATTGATATTTGTGTAAAACCCCATTTTTGGGGTTCCTTGCTTCAGCAAACCTGCACACTCAGCCGCCATATCATTCTTATGGAGAATAATTAAAATGTCATAAATCGTTTATTTATGAATGTATATTGATGAAACTTGATATGTGGCTTTATGTGGCATTAAGATACATATATATATATGCATATTTATGCATTGGAAATTTGCTGAGTATGCAGGTTTGCTGCTACGGGGGTATTTATATATTAAGATGTATACAAAATCTTGGACCTTGACACAATGACTCGTGGATTCTAAGAAGTGGGTCAAAGAGTTTTAATTTCTTCCTAGATTATATTTAACATAAGGTACTACTTTTCTTTTCTTTTTAAAATGAGGCAATTTATTCTTCTTAAAAACAAATTGAATGATTTAAGCCTTATTGTTTTTTAAGTTCTGCATTTATAGGTTGCCTATGTATTTGAACAACCGTATAAAGCTACAATAACAATGGGAGGCCTGGGGGGCACAGCCCCCCTCCCCCCAGTAAGGTTAATGTGTTACATTAAAACCTCTGGATTAGAGTTTAAAATATTCAGGCATTCAAAACCAATTGACTGATTTTAAAACGTATTGTTCATCAAGTTCTGTATTTATACTTATAGATTTTTACTGCAATATTAAGCTACAATAAAATAAATATCCTGATGGGTCCTCCAGTGGAACCAAAGTGTAAATAACTACTTTTAAACCACGTGCTCTCACTGATTGGGGACCTTTATTGCCGCCAACATATTACATTTGATCAAAATCTTCAGCTAATATTATTATGAGGGCCTAGATGATACAGCCCTCAGTGAGACTGAGGGGTGAGTAACTACTTCATATGCACTTTGTCTGACTGATTGACAGGTTTCAGGCCTCATTGTTTGTCATGTTCTGGATTTGTATGTCATTGTCAAGCTGCAGTTATAATGGAGGGCCCATGAGGTATATTGTCAATTGAAACATTTTTTTTTTTTTTACGCGATCACTCAATCCTTATACGCGATATAAGAGCGTACTCCTAGTTACTCTGTTGTTGAAACATAGATGTCGGCTAAATTTTAACGATTGAATTACCACTAAAATGGCTTCCAATGTTATTCTTATGGAGAAAAAAATAAATTTGGTTTTAAGATAATTTTATTAATACTGAACGAAATTATCTGAATAATGAACTCGACCGAGATTTTGACCTGTTAAGTTTAACTGGAAAATTTTATGTTTAACTGTGGAGGCATCCTCGAGTTATTGTGGTCACAGACACGCCAGTTGAGTTGATTCTCTTACCAGTCTAAGCAGTAAAGTTGTGTATAAGGATAAACTTCACTTCCTTCGAATATCCAAAAAATGTAATATTTGGCTTGTTTTTATGATTATGCGTGGATGAAAGATGGTAAGTGGCTTTATGAAGTAGGAGGTACCATTTAAAATTCACTGAGTACGCAGGTTTGCTGCAAAGGGAGGATTTAGTAATTATAGTCTGGCTTCATGAAGTATGAGGTACCATTTAAAATTCACTGAGTACGCAGGTTTGCTGCAACGGGAGGATTTAGTAATTATAGTCTATCTTTTGTATTATGAAAATTTGGCCAATTAATAAATAATCTTTTAATATCTGAATAATTACTATTTTTTTGGGAAAAAGTCTAAAAAGAAAAACCATTTCGTTTAAAAATACCTTTTAATCAAATTCAACTTCACTTAATTCGGATAGGTATCTAAACAGGTTATGACAGATTTTATAATTTCAATGGCAGCCATCTTTAATGACCGCCATTTTGGTGTCCTGCACGGATTTTCAAGTGACTCCCTATCTGACAAGTTACCTTTTGGCATCAACTATGACCACAGTACGTGCCATACCTCAATCACAAAGTGCCGCTTTTTGGCTGTATTAGCCATGAACCCAGGGTACTAAAAGTCACTTAGGTACCAAGTTTCATAAAAATATATTCATAAACAAGCTAAATATAACAATTTCCCATTTTCTTTATAAGAACAATTTGAGAGCTGAGTTTGGAGGTTTGCTGAGAAAGGGGCAAGAACAACTGGGTTTGTATTGCAAATATCAATAGATTGTTACAAAATATGGTAGAAAGTGCTACTAAAATGGATTTAATTAAAATTTGTACTCCAACAAAATTATTTTTTGGGTTTTCACATTCAATTTTTATTGAAATCAAATTTTAGTTTTCATTCTATTGGATGATTCAGCATTAAAAAAAAACAATTTTGTGTTTTGACCATTGCTCTTCGTCAATTGTTATAGAGGATAAGAAACATTTGACCGACGGCTGAAGAGGGCCCAAGCGCCCTAAAGCAGCCACAGTGGGCCAGGGCTTTCCCGCCCACTGGAACCTCACAAAACAACAACAACAAACATTTGCTATCTCGCTTATTTATGAACATACGCTGAAGAAATATGGTATATAGCTTCATCTAGTTGAGTTCTACTGATATTTACGAAAACCCATCTTTGTATTCGTGGTAGCAATAAACCTGCGTACTCAGGCCCCATGTTATTCTTACAGATAATAATTAAAATGTTTCATCCATATACATTCATAAAGAAGCGATATATAAACATTTAGTTATTCTCCATTAGAATGAAATTGGGCTGTGTACGTAGGTTTGCTACAACCAGGAATACAAAAATGGGTGTTTTTTTTTAGCGAATTTCCCCTATATGGAAGAAGCTATTACCGTAGGTGGTAGGGTGTAAGACTTAAGCCTGAGACCATGATAACTTTTTGTCTTGAGGTCCCCAGATGCCAAAAACCCTAGCCTATTCGTTCAAATATATATATATATTTAACGAAAACATAAACATAAACAACAACAGTTTATGACAACAGTTGTTGAGTTATATGGTGGTGAATTCATTGTTCATATGTGTGTGTGTGTGTGTGTGTGTGTGTGTGTGTGTGTGTGTCCGTGGGTGCGATAACTCTCGTAAAAAAGGTCCGATTTTGACAAAATTTGGTATAAACGTGTAAAGCAACATTTATGACTAAGTTCGAAAACCAGCCATATCGCTTTATCTAAAGGGGTATTTTGGTGGGTTTTGTACCCCAAAAATAGGTGTTTTGAACTTTTTACATATAATTTTTGAAATAGTCAAATTTTCTTTTTTACATTGGATTCAGCTTAAAAGAACACACAATTTGGTATTTTGAACATTCCTCTACGTCAATTGGTTGCTGAGATATTGAAAGTGCTAAACACAGTGCGATGTCTAAAATGTTATTCTTATGGAGAATAAGACAAAAATTATATCTCGCTTCTTTATGAATGTATACTGACGAAACTTGGTATACGGCTTTATCTGGTTGTGGTCTATTGATATTTGCTCAAAAAAAAATATTTTGCTAAAGGTTCCCGTAGCAGCAAATCTGCGTACTCAGCCCCGATGTTATTCTTATGGAGATTATTAAAATGCTATGTCTCCCTTAATTATGAACATACATTAATAAAACCTTGTATATGACTTCACCTAGTTGAGTTATATTGATATGTGCCTAAACACCCATTTTTTTGTTCCTTGTTGCAGCAAACCTGCGTACTCACCCCCCATGTTATTCTTATGGAGATTAATCAAAATTGGATATATCGCTTATTTATGAATGTATACTGATGAAACTAGGTATGTGGCTTCTCCTAGTTTAGTTATATTGATATTTGCATAGAAACCAATTGTTTATGTTCCTTGCTTCAGCAAACCTTATGTACTCATCCCAAATGTTATTCTTATGGAGAATAATTAAAATTGTATATGTCGCTTATTTGTGAATATATTTTTATGAAACTTTTATGAAACATACCGTTGTGGAGTAGTTAAAGCACGTGTTTCCTCCATTCCGTGGTGTATTCTACTGTGAAAGGTTGAGTAACCTGTACTCATAAGATCTACTTTGGAGCAGTGAAGGGTCAATGGGCTTAGGCCTAAAGACGTACGTAATGATTTGAAACAGCGTAAAAATTGGACCCCTAAAACTATTATTTTGTATACATATTTGGTATCAACGAAACTCTCTTATTTTCTAGATGTGCCTTTTGGGGGTTTGAAAAACCTACACTTTCAGAGCTTCACCCTGCAAGCTTTCAAAGTTTCAATGTTAATCTTAGGAAAAATTCTCCACACCAAAGTGGGCAACATTTTTTATTTCATACAGTACAGTCTTTTTTTGAAACGCGGAAAAAATCTGGTTTAAAAACAAACAGATAGATAAACAAAGTTTAACACACATTTAAATATCCCCGCTGCATACAACATTTCATTGCTCAAAGAAATTCAGAAAATAAACTTATTTTATTGATATAGATAAATACATTTCTTACTTGTAACATCTGGTATTGCTAATAACCTGTCCATAATGTATTAAAAGCTGCAATTCAAATTAAATTATTCCCCATGTTGATCTTACGGACAAAAAACAAACTTTGAAGACGGCCCGTGCCTTTTAAAATTAAAATATCGAAAAATAAAAACCTTTATGCACAACTACGAATCAGGGCGGATATTTTGGTACCTCAATCGTTGAAATCGGTTCAGAAATAACGAAGGAGGTCTCTTAACAAAAATCGGTTTAGCGTATTAATCTATAAGATTTACATTATAATCAGCTGACTAACTACATCAAATATAATTCTTAAGATTAACATTGACACTTTGAAAGCTTGCAGGGTGAAGCTCTGAAGGTGTAGGTTTTTCAAACCTCCAAAAGACACATCTAGAAAATAAGAGAGTTTCATTGATACCAAACATGTATATAAAATAATAGTTTTAGGGATCCAAAATCGCCGAACAAAAATCAATAAATTATTTTAATAATATAGATATATGGACAGTTTTGAACGAATGTTGTTTTTGACATCTGGGGATCTCAAAACGAAAAGTTATCATGGTCCTGGGCTGAGGTCTTAAGGCGGTCCCACACTTCTCGCGAACAAGCCCGAACATTCGGCCGAACTCCGAATGTTCGGAGTATTCG
Source organism: Allygus modestus (assembly GCA_963675035.1). Lineage (NCBI taxonomy): Eukaryota > Metazoa > Arthropoda > Insecta > Hemiptera > Cicadellidae > Allygus > Allygus modestus. Next base: position 347,810,738 of record OY776111.1, on the reverse strand, counting down.
CGAAAAGTGTGGGAGCTGCACGAACGTTTGAATACATGCGGGAACATACGGGACGGAATGTTCAGTGAACATTCTGGAGAATGTTCGGCTGAATGTTCAGGCCTGTTCACGAGAAGTGTGGGACCGCCTTTACCATGCCGACTAAGGGACTAATAGCTTCTTCCCTACAGGGGAAAATCGCTAAAGCAACTAACATCAATAAAACTACATATGTTCAGATCCATACTATTTGCAATGTGTACGTGATTTGTACTAACCAATTTTCAGCTGATAGCCTTCAGAAAGAAACCCTAATATTTCAACAAGACCCCAACCATATGAAGGGGTACAATCATATTATGCTTGGGGTAAATATGGTAGTAGGGAAATGTTCGACTTGTTCGTGATCGTGTACGTGCGTCTTGTGGCACTGACTTTAGAATATAAAAAAATATGCAGCTTTCACATATAAAGAAATAGAGAAAAACGTTCACTTATATTTTTAGACTAGGATTATAATAATTCAAATTCTTTTTTGTAAAAAAGTGCCCACTGTTGAACAACATTAATTATTACTGTTAAATTGACCAATACCGAATTGAAATGACAAACCATGGCTTTGTTAATGTTTTTAACATTTTATACACCACAGCAAAGTACAATGTTCCCATATTTCCCGAACAGAGTATAGGACAGGCAAAATCACATTCATATTTAAATTTAAATTTTACAGTTACACATATAATTGTTTATAACACTGCACTGATGCGACTTTATTGGTGTTCTTTTTCATATAGAGTAAATACCCTTTTAAATATTTGTGACCTCCGAAAGATGAAAGTCGTCTAAACAGTTTTATGATATGTGAGGACTCATGACATATATACTTTCTGAATACGTTTTGTTCAAACTTAGATGATTCAATATATATTTATAAATACCAATAGATTTAGTTTAACAAGTTATAATGAAAACTTAAATGGTAGTCAAATTTCAATATTTTCGTAGCAAGTATAAAAATAAATCGTAAAGAATACTGATACGATTCACAGCTTTGTGTTAAAGAAATTAATGGGATACAGTTTTATCTTTTTGCAAAGCTCGCGATTTCCACAGTTTTCTGGTAGCGTTCAGGCATGCTGAGACAGTCGACGAGGAACGCTGCCAAGTCCCGCCTGGACACCGTCGTGAGTCTGGCAGCGGTGTGGTTGCGGACGATGGTGTACCCTGCAGCAACGTCGTCGTCCGTGACGCAGGGGGCGACCACGGACACCCAGTGAAGATTGCTGGACTCCACGACTTTAGACACTCGACTCTGATCTTGAGCTAAGACATCGCTGGACCTTTGGATTGACTGACTCATAGTATGAGCTGGAACAAATTGTTGTTGAACGTTTGAATCTAAATAAAGTTTAAATTTGGCATGGTAATACAGGAAAAGGCACGTTAGTTGGTATATCAAGAAATAAATAAACATCTTCACGATATTAAGCTTACACTCATGTTCAAAAAAACATACTTATTATATATATTCATTATGTGTGGTTTAAATCAAGGAAAATATTATATTTGACAAAACAGTAAACAAACATAAATATAATAAGTGCACTTATATTTTAATTTGGGAAACAATTTTTGAAGTGTGAATAATAACCAAAAAGCGGTTGAAATGAATAGTAAGTACACTGCTGTGCCATGTTTATAGACCTGCCACGTACACTATGTACGAGGTTTTTGGAATGACTATTAAATGTTAAAACTTTTGATTGTATGATACTGAAAATATGTTAATTGAAGATATTCTCATTAAAAAAAGAGTTTAGTAAAGTTGTTTTAAAAAATTGTATAGTTTTTCTTTGATCAAACTGGCAGAACAACATTTTTTGCGGTTTCTTCAAACCGGCTTTGGGATTGGTAGACGTAAAGAGAATAATTTTTGAGAGTTAGCTTCAATGATTATAATTTGTCTAATATAAATGATAACTGAATATTTATCGTAAAGAATTTTAAAAACGAGTTCGCACGCAGCACGCTGACGAGAGGGAAGTGAATTTCCGCATACAAAAATTTTAAAACTCTAAACCAGTGTAAAAGCATACATTTATTCAAATGTTATTGAAATCTGAAAACATTAATTTTTTGGCTGTTCTGATGCTCCTGGTTTAATTTACCTGCAATGCTAGGAATACAATTTTGCGCATTATAAGGTTAGGAGAAGGTCAGTCAGGCTTAAAAGTAGGCGCGAGGTTTCTGGGGATGATACAGATACACCAACAAATAAATAACATGCTTTTCTAATGTAAAAACCTCATAAGACAACGTACTGTGTTTAGCCGATATACATTTTCTTTAATAACTCGGTAAATATTTAAGCTATAATGACGAGAGAGAGCTTAAAACTTTTGCTTCACTAATTCCCATCTTAATATAAGCATTAACTTTACGTCCGAGGCTTTTCTGACCCTTTTTGGGCATAAAAACCCGAAATTTCAAAGAATAATCCCCATAAAAGGGGGTTAGAGTTTTCCGATTGGTTTGCCCAACGAACTTGTCCAACTGATTATAGAAACGAACATCCCTACCAAATTTGAAGTAAATCTGACAAAAAATGCGACCGCTAGAGTGCATACACATATATATATAATTTTGAACGACCCCCCAAAACGTGTTCAGGGGGTCACGTTAGGAACTTCTAACTTCTAAGGTGGTCCCGGGCTTAAGTTTCACCGTGCGAGTCATGCTAATAGTTCACTTTTCCATAGGAAATTCACTAATAACCTAGTCGCATTGTATTCAGCGAATATAAAATACACATTTATGTAGAGCTCATAACCACATTTATGAGGTACTCAATCAGTATTCAATTAAGTCCCAACACTTATTACCAAGTTTTACATCAATATATTGTACATAGTACAATTTTATTTATACTCCATAATTATGACTAAGCACGCAGGTCTGCTACAACGGGAACCCAAAAAATGAGCATTTTTATAGCAATATAAATAGACCACAACCGGATAAAGCAACATACTAAGTCTTATGACTTATATTTATAAATAAGCGAGTTATATAATTTTACTTATCCTCCCTAAGAACAAGACTGTCAAGCGGAATCTATATTAAGTAACATATCAGTAACAAATTGCCGTAGGGTCTTAATGTAAAGTACTAAATTAATTGTTTGTTTTTCAAAAGCTGAGTACAATAGTGCAAATTAAAATTCGAAATTTTAATAAATTCTGAGTAAAAACATGTAAAACAAAAATGTTTGGTAAACGAAATCCTCTTTTAGATGGGAGTGATCTGCCTGGTTTTAAAACTCGTTAAATGCTTCCTATACTTGTTTACAAAATTTCGTCTATCTCCAAAGTTTATTATTAAGGGAGTTTGCTTAATAACGGAAAGATATATAAATAAAATTAAATATGTATTTACAAACGTCTACGAATTAGGTTTTTCTTATTTAGGGAACTCAAAACAAAAGTTATCTTAGTCTCGAGCCTAGGTTTTCCATGCTGACTGTAGTAATAGCGTTTTCTCAATGTGGAAAATGTCCAAAAATGTTCATTTTCCACGATGTTCTGTATGCGATTGTCAAATGCACAGCCTGACAATTTAAATAAGTAAAAGTTAATATTTACTACAGTTCATATTTGGCAAAACAGTAAACAAACATAAATATAATAAGGACACTTATATTTTACTATGTGAATAATAACCAAAAAGCGGTTATTATACTATATCTACAAATACGAAAAACCGACGATCCCCCAGGCCAACCCTCTACACATACAACCACGAAATTCGGCACGTACGGTCCTTCCACAACGTAGGTAATCACTATGAAAGGATTTTGAGAAATTCCCACAGCACTCCGCCCCACGGGGAGTCTAATTTCCAATCCTGTGTTCTTGTGGAAAATTTATCAGTACGAAAAACCGATCATTCCCCAGGCCAAACCTCTACACCTACAACCATGAAATTCGGTATGTACACTCTTTTTATCTCGTAGGCAACCACTAAGAAAGTATTTTCAGAAATTCCCTTAGGGCTCCACCCCACGGGGCTTAAAAGTTCCGACCCCATGTTATTCTTATGAACAATTTATAAATGCGAAAACCGATCATCCCCCAGGCCAAACCTCTACACCTACAACCAACAAATTCAGCACGTATATTCTTTCCACAACGTAGGTAACCACTAAGGAAGGATTTTAAGAAATTCCCATAGGTTTCTGCCCCACAGGGAGTCAAACGTCCAATTCTGTGTTATTCTTAAATACATTCACTTTAGTTTGAGCTTATAAGAATTCAAACAGCTGATCACGTTTTGTAGTAGTTCCACGGGTTAATCACAGAATGCAGCACACATAACTGTTGTATTCCCGGGTACAGTAGCAGCTAGTTAAATATTAAAAATAAATAAGAATAAACAATGTTTTTTTCAAAACGTTCTAAATTTATCTTTTGGAAAGTTCTAATAATTATTGATAAACGAACCTTAGGTGAGTAATGGCTTAGTGAGCTTTAAGATAACCAAAGGTGTTAACGTTATTACAGGAATAACTGACCCGAATTGATAACGGAATACATAGCCACGCAGGGAATCTATATCTACATGCTATTTTATTTTGTTTTGTATTATGTCATGTAATTCGTTTTAACAAGCATGTAGCTTATAGCCATCATATAAGTTTGTTTTTACAAAAGATTGTATTGTTAAGTTTGTTTGAATATATATTTTAAAGTGATCCTACAGTTGGAATGTAATAAATCCAATATATAAACAAAGGCGATTTTTCTAAAGAATAATCATCCGTTATTTCTTAACCTACTTCGAAAATTCAGGAATCAGAAAAAATTGCCTACTCCGTAGTTGTGAAAATTGAATTTAAATTTTCAATGCTTCCATTTTGAAGGGTACAAGCCATCCACAAAGTTAGATTTTTGTCTATAAGGATAACATGGGAGAGTAATTTAATTCATTTGTATTTTAAAACAAGTGTTTATGGAATAAAACACAGTTTTACAGCTTTAACAGATGTTACAAGTTGAACAATTACGACTACTGAAATAAGAAAATAATTTGTATAGAGTTTATTATATACAACTCTTTTAAATGAAACCTTTGCTCGGTTTTGAGCAACAAGTCCCCTAGTTTATATACAAATTGCTACCAGAAAAATAAACTATTAATTTAGAACAAATTTAGTTATAAGATTTAGTACTCACTTGGGAAGCAGATTGAAATTACTTTAATATAAAGTAACTCCATCACAGCAAAAATATTCTTTAGTCCTTCACACGTCACCCCTGGAACAAAATCTTGCATTGAGAATAAAATGAACAGAATACAAGTGATTTTAAGCATTTTGTCTATATACATGTATCGTCCGTGTGCCTGAGTGAGAACGTGTAGAAACAGTTTTATAATATTTGGTGTTATAATAACGTTTGGAGCACTTATAGTCGTTATACTTACTCTTTCAATCATCGTAGACGGATCGAAATATTATCTTATACATTAAATATCTTATTATTAATAAAAAATGGAGCCCTGAACTACTGCCGACCTGTGCAACAGTCTTTTTCTTTATAATTACCATCTATATCCATGCGATGTCGTAGATTTTTTTGTAGGGTAGACCGGAGCCTTAAAAAAATCAAGTCGTTTTTAGTAAACTGTTTTTTGAATGTGCAAGTTCATCGGTTGGAACATGTTGAAGACACACAGTTTGATGGTTTGTTTGTTTTTGGGGGGATTAGGAGGCCCTTTTGGGGGGATTAGGAGGCCCTTTTGGGGGATTAGGAGGCCCTTTTGGGGGATTAGGAGACCCTTTTTTGGGGATTAGGAGGCCCTTTTGGGGGGATTAGGAGGCCCTTTTTGGGGGATTAGGAGGCTCTTTTGGGGGGATTAGGAGGCCCTTTTGGGGGATTAGGAGGCCCTTTTGGGGGGATTAGGAGGCCCTTTTGGGGGGATTAGGAGGCCCTTTTGGGGGGATTAGGAGGCCCTTTTGGGGGGATTAGGAGGCCCTTTTGGGGGATTAGGAGACCCTTTTTGGGGGATTAGGAGGCCCTTTTGGGGGATTAGGAGGCCCTTTTCCCATTTATGCACACGACGAGAGAATTCGAGTTACTCTTTCGCCTTTCAGAGAAGGATTGAACTTAGTCCACATTCGTTGTCCTATTCCTTTGAGGACAGAAGTTAGGGAAGTTTGAGGCAGCCTGTTTACTAAAGAGGTATATTTTCTACAGTTTTTACTTACATTAGGGAACCAAACGTTTAAATTTTCACACATCTAACGCGACTCATTACAGTATAATTGAGGTATATATTTCCACTAATGTTGCTAACCGCATACAAAGTTATAGAATTTCCAGTTTTAAAGATAGCCCTTAGTTTTGAAAAAGTCAATGTCGGGTAAACATGTTCGATTCAAGAGTAAGTAAATTATTAGTGATCAAGTCGTCTGTTGATTATTTAATTTAATGGTTATGTACTTTTATTCGTTGTTCGTACAGAATAAATCTTTTTCTGAATACATTTTGGGTTTAAGTATAAAAGAGAGTTATGAGAAAGGTACAAGGATTACATTTTTCAATTCTACACAAGTCCAGAGTATTAATTTTTTATTCCTGTCCATTTATCGTCAGTCATCTGTATGTGTTTTGTAGTAAATAGATAATATATTCAGAACCGAGAAATAAAAGACGCGACAGGTTTTTTACACAGTGCAGTTCTCAAAACATTATTCTCACTCATTTAGACTAATACTTCCTACTTAAAACCAAAGACGAAGCTCAAGGGAGGTAAGCTCAAGGTAAGCTTGACGGTTACTTAGACTATTTTTTTGGAGCCGATAGCAATGACGGCGAGGGAGAAGACCCAGCTTCTACTTATTAAGAACAGTTTCATGTAACAAAGTTGTTAACAACTATGGAAGAAATCCCGGCGGAGAGTTATAATACAGGTTAGCCGATGTTTTAAAATCCATTCACCTAATAGATCAACACAAATCTGAAAATGGGTATAGTGATAGGCTTTCTAATGCTTTTTATGAGGGCATCGGATTTAAATGGGGATTTCGTAGCCAATCAGACAGTTGCTGAATAATAACGTTTTCTAGTATTCGGAAAATGAAACGATAACAAAACTTTAAAGTGTTTGCTCAAATTATAAAAGTCAACAAACCTTGGTTGTCGTTCGATTCCAACAGGACGACAGCAGCGTCCTGCCCCTCCAGGGTGGCTTTCACATGCTGAATGTCCAGGACGTCCCCGGCCACTACCTCCAGCGCCTCAATCCATCCCTTCGGCCACTCCGCTTGGCAATCCAATAGAACTCGAACGTTCAACCCTAAAATCAACAACATGGTATTATTCATGGACTTTACGGATTTATAACTTGTACACACGTACCTTATCTGTAACCAAACTAATAAAAGCTTAATGTTACGTGACTGGGTATGTCATGTAAACAAAATTACATCAATCAAATCCTTAGAATCAATCCTGCCTTTAGCTTAGTTACTAAAGTTAAAATGTTATCTATCGCCGCATAGAATCGCCCATAATTACAGTCCCCAGAATTTAAATATATACATATAGTAGTAAAAAATACCCCTGTCGCAGCAAACCTGCGTACTCAGCGAATTTCCAATGAATATATATGTCTTAATAACACAGTAAGCCACTTACCAGGATTCATAAGAAATATATTCATAAATAAGCGATATTTAAAATACTGTATTCATTATTCTCCATAAGAATAACATTGGGGATGAGTATGCAGGTTTGCTCCAATAAGGAACACAAAATAATGGGTTTTTATGCAAATATCAATAGAACTCATGTAAGAGAAGTCACATACCAAGTTTCATCCATATACATTCATAAATAAGCGATATATATAACATTTATTACTCTCCATAAAAATAACATGGTGACCGAGTACCTAGGTTTGCTGCTAAGGGAACAATAGGAGAAAGATTTGTTTTTTGTGCAAACAACAACAAACCACAACCAGATGAAGCCATATACCAAGTTTCTTCAGTTTATGTTAATAAATAAGCGATATATAAAATTTTACTTTTTCTCCATAAGAATTACATTAGACAACGTACTGTGTTTAGCACTTTCAATATCTCAGTAACCAAATTGACGTAGAGCAATGATAAAAATTACCAAATTGTTTTTTTTAAGCTGAATTCAATGATATAAATTAAAATTTGATTTAAATAAAAATTACACGTGGAAAAATACCCCGTAGCAGCAAACCTGCATACTCAGCGAATTTCCAATGCATACATGTATCTTAATGCCACATAAAGCCAAATACCAATTTTCATCAATATACATTCATAAATAAACTATTTATCACATTTTTAATTTTTCTCTATAAGAATTACATGGCGGCTGAGTATGCAGGTTTTGCTGAAACAAGGAACACACAAAAATGGGTTTTTATACAAATATCAATATATCTCAATTAGGTAAAGCCACATACCAAGTTTTATTAATTTATGTTCATAATTAAGGGAGATTTCATTTTTCTTATTCTCCATAAGAATAACATGGGGGCTGAGTTTGCTGCTACAAGAACTATCGACAAAAAAATGGTTTTTTGTGCAAATATCAATAGACCACAACGATATAAAGCAATGCACCAATGTCAGGATAAGTTGATAAATAAGAGTAATATACAATCTTTCTTATTCTCCATAAGAATAACATTGGACAACGTACTGTGTTTAGCACTTTCAATATCTCTGTAACCAATTGACGTGGTGAAATGATAAAAACACCATATTGATCGTATTTTTAAGCCGAATCCAATGGTGAAAAGTAAAATTTGATTGACTAAAATATGATTTGTAAAAAACACAAAAAAAACATTTTTGAGGTACAAAACCCCCCAAAATAACCCTTTTGGGAGGGAGTGATCTGGCCGGTTTTCGAACTTACAGTCATGAATGTTGCTTTACATGTTTGTACCAAATGTAATAAAAATTGGACCATTTTTACAAGAGTTATCGCACCCACGGACATATATGTACAGTTATCATGGTCTCGGGCTTAAGTCTTACCATGACCAACGGTAATAGCTTCTTTCCTATAGGGGAAATTCTCTAAAATAAGGTTTGGCTCAAAAATCAAATAAGGTCAACCTAGAAATCTGGCCCGGATTTATGTTAAAACTTTCTGTTTAACATGCCAAAAGACCTCTAAAATCGAAGCTGTACAACGGCCACCATCTTGGAAAATGGCAGCCATTTTTCACATTTTTTACGTATAACTGGAGATAGAGAAACAAGTTATAAATAACAAAATTAGAGCATAACAAAGTTTTGGTTTTTAAAAATATCTCTCTAAACCTAATGGGTTTTAAATTATACATAGTTAAAAGTTATTATGTTTTGGACAAAGTGCAGTGTGATGTTAAACTATACTAAGTTTTTGTCTAAGTGTATGTGACTAATATACAGAGTGTACGGTTTCGTCTTCATTCAACTTACCTGGTTTTGGTCAGGTTAATGAAATCAAATAAAGCAATAAAACGTGTGGTCCATTTCGGTCAGTTTTTTGTCTGCGAGTCTGTATGTGTTTTTTCAACAACCTTTATTTCTCAGAATTCATCTAAGATAAAACAATGATACTTGGTGAGAATATGGTGAATTTATTTGAAGTAGTAGTTTATAAATTCATATAAAAATGGTACCTGTGCATTTTAAGTGGTGGCAGTATAAAATGTTCAATTTTAAATATATTTTAAAATAAATCTAAAACTTATAATAGATTATAAGTCCAATAACCGTTGTGTTTAGCGAAAAAGTGATACTATAATAACAAAATCTGTTCGCATTTTTATCGCTCTATGTTATTTACCTGAAACAATTTGATCCATCTCCCATATTTAAGGAGTTATCCGTAAGCAAACTAAAATTGGCTAAAATTTTCCAAGATCACCTAAAGAGTGAATCCAATTTGTTCTAAAGAGTGAACTTCGCTCATGTACCAGTTGATGAGCCCGCGGGCATAGCACGTTCGGTCACCTTGGGTAAGCTGGATATCATAACTCTTAACTCTTTCAGACGAAACAACTATCAGTACTTTGGTATTATACGGATGCCACTATTTTTGGAGGTTAAATTTTTACCGGATACAAAGGATAACTACATAATTCGAAAAAACGTACTTTTATTGACTTACTGTATAAATTTTACATCATTCTGATGAGCGGTCTTTGTGTTTGCCTCCCAAAAGGCAGCGATGTCCGCTAGGATCGTGTTGAATGCGTCGCCGCCGCTAGCAGGCAGACCCGATCGCCACAGGTACGCCGCCAAATATACATCGCGCTGTGGCAGTTATGTTAGGATGGGTTATCATAAAAATACGTACGGTTTCCTCTTCATTTCGAGGTAAATCCCACACGAAAAGAACGTCACTTATTATGAAAACAAATGTAACGTAGTGCACGGCAATAAATCACTCATGACACTGACCCAGGACCCAGATTACAGGCGGTGACAGGTGATGCGCGCGCTCCGGTCAACGACCTGACCTTGGCCTATTTGGAGGGGGTTTGGCGGCCGGAAGTATGACTCATCAGGTATCATTCGATTTGTAACAAAACAAGGAAAGTCCTACAATCATTTTTATGATAACCCATCCTAACATAACTGCCTCAGCGCGCTGCATAAGGGTGGCATCCGTATAATACCCAAGTACCCAACTATCAATCAATCATCATATGTAGTGCCCCCCGTGTAATGCCCCCCACGTGTAAGGACCCCCCGTGTATTCCCCCCCGTGTAAAGAAAAGTAATCACGCAAGTCGAAATTGCCTTTCATGGAAAGAATGTTGAAAGGGAAAAGAATGAAACGGATTCCACCGCCAATTAGAGAAAACGAATAATCGCGACAAACAAAATTAAACAATACTAGTTTGTCCCAGTAGGTGATATTTTATCACTAATAAATAGCATGGAGTTTCTCAGGAATGGATTAATGAAGTTACCAAAGAGAACTGTACAAATCAGCAGTTGTATTAAGAATACAGCAAATTAATTTTTGTCGAAAGAACAAGTTTGTCATAGACTAAAGTTCTTAGGCAATTAACGCTTTTAGTTACCGCGACTAAAGATAAGAGCTAATTGATAAAATGCATGACTTTTACTTTAACTTATGCACTATTGCATTCTAAATAGACGGTAATTTAGCAGGTATTTATTTATAAATTAAGTTCGTGTAAATTATCTAATCAAAACAATAATCACTGATAACATTCACCAGTAATTTTGAACGATGAATCATAGTTATACACCAACTTAAATTATAAAATTTAAATACTATTAAATATAAGGCAGAAATGAAACAATTGTAGTTATAATGTTGGTATAAAGGTGTAGATCAGCAAGATATGTTGTTTTGTTTAGTATGACCCATGCTCATATCATAGCAGGCTTTTCCGCTCAATGAAGGGGAGCAGAGCTGCCACACCATAACAAATTAAGTTCTCATAGAAGTTTTGAATTCACACTCATGACCATTTGATCATAGTTAAATTTTAGAATTGTTTTTGCCGCTTTAGCATGTATTATACGTAGGCCAACCTTATGCTTCCCAGGTTAACATAAGATGAGAATCTGTTAAAATAATTTGGTTTCTATTATTTATGTACATGTACTAACTTTATGCATATGTTTGTATGTATATGTGCAATGTTTGGTATTTGTAAAGTAATGATAATGTACCTTGATGTTAAGTTTTCACTTATCGAAACCATAACTTGATATGTATATTTGGATGATGAATAAATAAACGAGTAAATAAATGATTACCTTTCTCGATCGCAGCGTTTACGACACACACGCCCGTCCTAGTCGTGGCACCAAATACCGCTATGCTCTTTATCATGCCTACCTCATCGGTTCAACGAAAACGTTCGGATTTAGCACACACAGACGTAGTTCTTCGTTAGTCAAAGCACATATCAAAAGCCAGCGACTAAACGCATAAGCCGGAGAACAGCTTATCATGCACGACCACTTGAAATAAGATAACGATAAGAATTTCATACTTATCGCTCTCTTTAGACGCGATAATTCCCCGAACAAACACAACCTTCACAATCATTCATCACTCAGATACGACTGCTGAGACACTAACAATCGAACGTTACTACCGAAGCAATTCACAATCGAACATCTCTACCAAGGTCATTGAAAAGCGAACACCACTACTCGGGCAACTGACAATTAAAAACACTACTCGGTAACTGTCAATTGTACACCACTACTCGGACAACTGGTGATTGAACATCACTACTCGGCCAACTGACGATTGAACACCACTACTCGTTCAACTGACGCGACGATTGAACACCACTACTCGGGTAACTAACAATCGCGCACACCATTACTCGAGCAACTGACAATTTAATAAACTTTCAATTGTACGTCTGCTACTACATGCTGTTGTTATTTACAGCTGTGTACACATGAATAACTGATGGAGGTACGCCACAATAAACACGATTGGAAATTAGCTGTGGTGTTGCCATGGTCGCTTGACAAGGAGGCACCCGCATGTTCTCGTGACCTACTGATGGCATTAGGAGCGAGGATCTCACTTTGTGTTGTGGTTGAAACCAATTTTTATTAATTTAGTTTTTCATTATAATTGAAATAATTCAAGAACGGAATTTAACGTTTATTCCCTTAGTTAGGCCTTCAGACCTTTTTTAAAAACTGCCGTGTGTCACTATAAAAACCTTCCCGCAGAGGAAGTCTCGAGAACCTTGAACGTTAGCAAAGATCGAGTTACGTCTAATTTGATAGGCATTTGTACAATACTTCCAACTCTACAATAGACTAAACAAATACAACTGACAACATTGCTTGAACCCTTCAACAGATGTAATACTTGTGTATTGTCAGCCTGTCAAAGTTTACTTTACTCAATTGAACTGGGAATGTGTTTCGATGCTAGAACCCTCAACACCACCCCGTGTAGTTCAGGTCTGTTAGAATGTGGTGGTGTATTTTAGACCGTAGAAATACACATTATAAGCACTAGGCATGTTTACTCATGCAATCAATAAAAGTTCTTTGGAACCATAATAATTATTAGTTAACAGTAGGAAATAATAACAAATAAATTCGCTTTAGCGGTTACAAACAATAGTTATCAGTGTTTTAGAAACCAAAAAACTATTGAACCACCCCCACTCCTTATACAAAGAAATATATGTTATAAACAAAATATTTTTTCAGTTTAAAGGGACCATGCATGTAAAATAATTTCTAGTTGTCCTATGTAAATTAATAATATTTATAGAAGTGTGAATAAGTTTTACAATTTGTTAAAAGCGTCATGGTGAAATCTCCACCTTCTCGATCAAACTAATCACTCTTTAGCATTAGAAGTATTTGCATGGAAAGGGAGGCCTCTCTTTAAAACTAACATTTAAAGTAAGAATGATCAATTTAACAGGTATGCAATAAATAGTATTTATCTAATTTAATATATTTTGTTACTAAATGTTTGTTATTAGTGAGTGAAATTGGCAGATGCATTATTTTCATACTCTGTAGACAAAGAATCATCTACGTTTACAATCACCAGCGTTCTACTTATTGCTTATTTCATAAGCTTTACCCACAAACAAGTTATGACATTACAATCAGGGGTTAGCCTTAAAAATAAAGGCATTTTACGTTTGCGTCATACTGAGTGTGTAGTAGTGTTCTTGCATATTTGTAGGTGGTGTTCTTTCTTAAAAAAAAAAAAACTAAAACCTCAATCAATCAATATTGACAAAAATTTTCGTTTATAGTTTCAAAAGAACACTACAGTGTCCTGAAATATTTTACTAACAATGATAATGTTTAATTCGAATCATACTTTATTTGATTTTATTTACCATCGTTACTTCTGTGTAACAAGTCTGACAGTTGTCAATGCCGTGTACAGTTAATTACATTAAACACTGTTGATTCTTGATTCTATAATATAAATAGGAAAAAAGGTCAGATAATATATATATATATTTGTTTTGTTGTCCTACAAGAACGCCTGGTTAATTAAAAAAAGAGTTTATTTTCTTGTAAAATGTTGGCCTTAAATTCAGATTTCGAGCTGAGTACTTGCATTTTGATTTGTTTGAGTTTGTAATAATTTGGGCTTGTTACACGTGCCGAAGGGTCGAAGTCTTGTGAGGGTGGGTTGGGGATGACTGGAGGGGGAGACTTTTCGAGAAATATTCTTTGTGGTTTAATGAGTTTGGGAACAAGCAGAATATCTGTTACACAAGTTCAGAGCGCGTTTAACGATTAACCTGTCACAGCGAGTCGCTAAAATCCTGTTACCTCATCTTGATATTCTTATTCAAGATATAGGTTAGAAAACTACTTTGTTTCTGTTAAAGCGAACTGAGTATGAAATTATCATATATATTTAAAACAATCACCAAAACTTTGGTTAGTCCGTCAGACCGTTCTACTGGGCCAATTTGCATGATTATTTTGTTAACTGATAGGTAATTATGTCTAGATAAGTCATCCATCACTCATCCAAACTAACATATCGTCAATGGGCTTCGCCCCAGTGGCTCCTAAAGTTCCCATATTAATCTTACGGTTACATCAGTTTCTTTACATCAGATGATTACTAAAACATTTTCATTTACATTTGGCAAACCAAAGAATAATGCAACAAAAAATACAACTCCTTTCTACAGGTGTTTATATATTTCACAATTTACAAGTAATCCAGTTATTTTTTTATGAATAAGATAATTTGAGAAAATATCTGCTTTATTTATAGGCGTTTATACATTCAATGATATACATGAAATCCAGTTATTATTTCACGATAATAGATTGGAAAAAGCTGCTACATAAGAGAAATAGGCAAGCTATTTGTGTTTGGATAGGAAAGTTTTATTTGTTGAGGTTTTGGTGTTATCTTAGGGCCCTTTCAAAAACCTTTGACCCATTAAACTTTACGTTTAGAGCTATCAAAAACTCAAGTATGATCATTGAATTCCTAATCGTTTCGTAATGAGCCTCTATTTCTAATCGGCCAACTTTCCCCGGAAAGTGACATAAACCTACAGAGTTTCTAGAAAAATTATCTGCATCTGTTTTTTTTTTTTTAATTTGCGTAGTATACCTTTTTGGAATTAGTTGAGATATTGATTTTAAACTTGACGTAAGAATTGTATATGGTTTAGTCTAAGTTTGTTTTGAATTTAGTGTTCAGTTTTTAGTGTTCTTAAATGGTGGTTTAAGCACTATGGTATCATTTTTAATTCTGAAGTTCGTATAGTAGACTCAAACCTAAGGTTTATTTGACATGACGTCACGAAGAGAGTGTCAAAGCCAAAAAAGAACATAGTGACTTTTATTGGTTAATTGGAGGTAACTCTTAAAAGTTTTGTTTTAGATGTTATAAGTTATACCCGGTATTTTTGTCTGTAGTTACTCTTTATCAGGTTTGTCAGCATTGTTATGCGCTGTACTAAGAACAAATAAAGAACCCTGCAGGACGCTTTCCCATTAGCTGTCATGAAGGGAAAACAATAATTGATTATTGTTAAAGGTTTAATCTTTTATGGTGTTATGGGATGAGCTTACAAACAACTATGAGGTAATCTTGGTTTCTTCTTACTATAAGACACAAAATTGAACAGAAAAATATATGCATAATCAACCAGCCCCAGGAAAGAAGGCCTGAGAATATTAGTATTAATCTAAGTTTATACATATAAAAAATATGTTATGCACTTTTCCTTAAAAAAAATAAAGATGGTCATATATGTTATCTCCGCATAACTGGTTTAAGCATATAAACTGGTAATAAAACAAAACAGCTGTTACATTACATATAAAACCCTTTGCAGCTGCACTCTAGTGGAGAAAATATTAGGACTGATGAGTTCAAGGTTAAAGAGAACGTTATCTTTATTTATAAACACCCTGGTTATTGCTTTAAGGCAAAAATTATAAACATTACACATCGTTTTCACTTTCAAATTTCAAAATTGACTGATGGTGCAGAGCAGCACGGGTTCTCTAGTTTGTTTTTTTGAAGTTTGATTAATCAACAAAATAGTTTTCAAGGTAATACGTAGATGGATTGAGTGCTCGGATGAGTTTCATTTAGTAATTGCGCGTCTCATTTTGAGTAACACAAATGTTTACGTTGTAATTATAACAAACGTACCCGGCTAATGGCCAAAGGTTTAACCATAGATTAAGCATGCTTAATCTATGGTTTAACTTATTAACGGATACCCCATGTCTTGAAGTATGCTCATTTTATTTTGACATTAGCCGAAGTGGAATGCCCACGTCACGATGTGGGTGAACATATTTATTTACTTGCCGAAGTAAACTCGTCCTTTAACGAGTGTGCGAATGACAATAACCGCCTCGCGATGCGAGCACTCGCTTCTGTCTATGTCATTACGTGCGTATTTTCAAGTTAACCAAATGCCAAATTGCTGCTTATCAAGGCAAATGCCAACTTGTTGAGACACAATATCCCCTCGTTCTGCCCTCCACCTATCAACAATTACTCCTCCGTTGTCACACAGTTTCAGGCATTTTTGATGAAAGTAAATGTTTAAATAATACATGGTTTACAAATGTGTTTTATTTGTAGACATCAAGCCTCTAAATAAAAGTGCAGAAAATTCCAAATTTTCAGTACTATCCTTGTTATTTAATCAGAGTTGGGAGGTGTTACATTTACCCTCGATATTTTATATAATTATTAGATTTGTATTAAGAATTAAACGTACTTAACCTTTTTAAATGTCACGACCATAACAGCTTTTAGGAGTACAGAAAAATAGCACGATAATTCACTGTAAGGAACACAAAACACTTTTAAAAGTGATATGATAATCCGAGATCCAAGCCTCGTTTTACAATACATGTGTCAGTTTATTTATTAGTGTCAGTTAGTGCTAAACAATCACAACTTTGTGGCATACGTATAGGCCTATGAATCCCGATACGAAAAACAGCAGGTCTATTAGTTATTTAGTGAGGAATTTAGTAAGGGGTCTTGCCAAAATATCCTGAGGATAGAGGTTAGTTAATTTTAAATAATCTTTCCCAAGAGCATGTTGGCATCTCATTCAGCCTCCACTTCACATAGCTTATTCATTTTAGCCTTAATATACGTACTAACAAGTGATTTTTCGGTAAAGCCGTTTAGGCATACATTTAAAACATCAGCGGGAATGTAAATGTGTTATTAAGAAGGTGAGTGAAAGTTTAATTCAACGTATGTTCTCATGAAACCACTCAGCAAGAGAACGGTTGCTGATGACAACAGCAGCTGACGCGCAACCATGATAAATGACTGAGCACAGTCGAGTCGTTGTTTACAGGACTTACGTCTATGTGAACAATGCCTTCCAACAATATTCATAACTTTGATGCGGATGCTAAAAGTAGTATGATCCTATCGAGATTAAGCTGTAATACTTACTATTAGATAACTATTAGATAATTTCGAATAAAAAATGCAGTGGGTTTCAGAAATTTACTTAATAATTTGTTATTACTAAAACAAACAAACGTGCCTCTAGTTTTTCTAGTTCTTAAATTTTGTGTTTTAGGTTTGCACCTCTGCATCAGTGTGGTTAATCAAACTATTCAAACTATAGTGCAGTCCTAAAATGTTTTGTAACTTAAAAGTTAGGAGTTTTCTGTAACGTTAGCAATGATTTTGAAATTATTTACATAATTAAACATTATAAACTAATAGAACCACATAAGATAATAATGGATGAACTTGCTAGTGAATTTCCTTAGGAAAGTGAACTATTAGCATGACCCGCACGGTAAAACTTAAGCCCGGGACCACCATAGAAGTTCCTAACGTGACCCCCTGAACACGTTTTGGGGGGTCGTTCAAAATTTTAATATATATATATATATATATTTATATTATATATCTATATTTTATATATATATATATATATATATATATATATATGTGTGTGTGTGTATGTGTTTGCACTCTAGCGGTCGCATTTTTTGTCCGATTTCCTTAAAATTTGGTAGGAACGTTCCTTTCTGTAATCAGTTGGACAAGTTCGTTGGGCAAAACAATCGAAAAACTCTAAACCCCTTTTTGGGAGATTAATATTTCTAATTTCGAGTTTTTGGGCCAAAAAAGGGCCAGAAAAGCCCCGGATGTAAAATTCATTCATGTAAAAAGATGGTAATTAGTGAGGCGAATGTTTTAAGCCCTCTCTCGTCATTCTAGCATAAATATTTACAGAGTTATTAAAGAAAATGTGTATCGACTAAACACAGTACTGTACGTTGCCTTATGGGGGTTTTACATTAGAAAAGCCTGATATTCATTTGTAGGGGTACTTTTCTCATCCCCAGCAACCTCACGTCTACCTTCAAGCCTGACTGGACCCTCTCCTAACCTTATAATGTGCAAAATTGTTTTCCCAGTATTGCAGGTAAATAAAACCAGGAGCATCAGAACAGCCAAATGAACGGTATCAGGAAACTGACACATACTTTCCCCCTTTTAGCCCATCTTTGACGAATAAATTACTTTTTATTTACTAAATATAGAATACAAAGCACGGTCGAATTTACAGAAAATCTTGTAAACAAGTTGTTTTAAAAAAACATCCACCCAAATCCCTGCTTTGGAGGCACTACAGAATCCATTGCTACACTCGTGGTTTTAAGAGGGGAAATGCCCAGGGTTATTAAGGGACAACATATTTCGAATTTCCTCTGTTGGTCAATGCTAAATTGGCAAGCATATCAAGTTTGAATGAAATTTATCAGTAAATAAGAGAGAAATAGTAATTTTTGTATTCCCCATAAGAATATCATTGGACAACGTACTGCGTTTACCGCAAAATGAAAATTTCAATTTTCTCCGAAACCAGCAATCGTAGAATAGTAATTCAAAATACAAAATTATTTAGTTTTTGAGCCCTTTTTAGTGGTGAATAGTAATATTTTTTTATATTTATGTATTTTTATGAAAAATCCAAAAAACTGAATTTTTGATGTTTTAAGTCCTGTAATTTCTGAACCCGAATTTTTACAGAAATGCGGGTGGTGTCATTTTGTTGGAGGACTAAATTTCTACAAACGACTAAAGTTTAATCAAAATCGTTAGAGCAATTTTTGAGAAATTTTGATTTTTCATGTTTTTTGGGGGATAATTACCCTTAAAAATCAAAAATTCCAAAAAATGAAAAAAACACCTGGAGATATCGTGGATTACTACCTACATACCAAATTTCATAAAAATCGGCCCATTGGTTAGGGCTCTAGCTCTGTACACATCCACACAGACACACACACACACACACACACACACACACACACACACACACACACACACACACACACACACACACACACACACACACACACACACACACACACACACACACACACACACACACACACACACACACACACACACACACACACACACACACACACACACGAACACACACACACACACACACACACACACACACACACACAAATATCACGTAAAAACCACTTTTTTGGGTTCAGAGCGCACCAAAACGAATATTTCCACTAACAACTCAATTTCGAAAATTTTTACGAGAACAATACTTTCTCCATATACTATGTATAGGGGGAGAAAGTAAAAATCAATGTTTTCAGATTTCAATAAAAATTGGAACAAATGTTTGTTTTTACATTGATTCTAAGTTTTAAAATTTTATCTGTGGAAATTCACTTCCCTCACGTCAGCGTGCTGCGTGCGAACTCGTTTGTCTTGTTGTATGTAAAGTATTGCTATCTTTATTTGAAGATAGCAATAAAGATACTTATCTAAGTACTAATAGAAATGTAAAATATTTTATATTTAAGCTTACTAAAAAGGAATAAGTACTGAAAATATTTCGTTAAAATCACAAATCTTACCAAGGAAGTAAGAATCTAAGAAAGTAAGATGAATGCGTTGCGGCGTGTTGTTCAATTTGTCTGTGTTGATTTCAAATTAAAAAGTTTAAATAGTACATTTTAGTGATTTTGTTCAAAAATATAATCTATAATATTATATTATAAAGAAGAGGTGGTTTCTGTCTGTCTGTCTGTCTGTCTGTCTGTCTGTCTGATGTTCCGGGTGAACGCAAAAACTACTGAACCGACTGGGCTGAAACATTACAAAAAAGGTAGATCTTGAACCCATGCAACACATAGGCCTATTCACTTTCTTAAAATCACCTCGGGCTACGCCCCGTGTACGTCCTAAGTTTCAATGTTTACATTTCATAAGAAAGTAAACATTCAGAAACTGTAATGGGAACAGCTGAGGACACTTCCTTTTGACAGCCTAAAGAGCAGAAGCAAGAACAGCTGTTTCAAGCTAACTAAAATGTAAATTGCATTGACTAAAGAACGGGTAAAGAAAACACCTGTGCGAAGAACGGGTACATCAGCTAGTAATATTATAAAGAAGAGGTGGTTTCTGTCTGACTGTCTGTCTGATGTTCCGGGTGAACGGAAAAACTACTTAACCGACTGGGCTGAAACTTTACCACCGAAGGTAGATCTATACTACCAAGGTAGATCTTGAACCCATGCAACACATAGGCCTATTCACTTCCTTAAAATCCCCTCGGGCTACGCCCCGTGAACGTTCTAAGTTTCAATGTTTACATTTCATAAGAAAGTAAACATTCAGAAACTGTAATGCGAACAGCTGAAGGCACTTCCATTTGACAGCTTAAAGAGCAGAAGCAAAAACAACAGCTGTTTCAAGCTAACTAAAATGCAAATTGCATTGACTAAAGAACGGGTAGAGAAAACCCCTGTGCAAAGAACGGGTACGTCAGCTAGCTATTGATTAATATTAATGAACAGAAATATTAATGTGGGTTCATCCGGTTGTGGTCTATTCTTATTTGCACAAAAAAACCATTTTTACCGATACTTCAAGTACCCTCCTAATTTTTATTTTTGCCCCACCCCCGATTCTATATTTTACTCCCTCCCTCTTCGATTTTCTATTTTTATTTTATGTCCCCCACCATTTTATATTTTTGCCCCCCCATTTTATATTTTTGCCCCCCCCACCGATTTGATATATTTTTGCCTCC